>JAUCMX010000022.1:1979728-2114728 GCA_033459395.1 Hemibagrus guttatus | reverse complement strand
TTCATTAATTAATCCTTAATTATTCATAAATTAACCCTTACCATTAGTAATTAATCAATTAACCTGTACCATTATTATTTAATGAATTAACCATTAACCTTATTAATTAATCAACCCTTACCATTAGTAATTAATGAATTCATTCATTATTTCTCTCATTTGTTGTGGCAATCAACTGTGGCTTTTTTAGAAAGAAATTGGAAAATGACAGACAAAAACTAATTATAGAAATCAAATGAAAGTTTTGTTTAAAGATTCATTTTCTAAAAAAAAATAGAATAAATAAATACATCTTGTGTTAAGAAAACTGTAGAAAAAAACATTTGCTAATTCTGCTAACTTCAGCGGTGCAGTAGACACTGCTCTGTACGTACTGCACGTCCTCCACACTTAAGAACTGTCTCTCTCTCTCCCCCTCTGTGTGTGTCTCTCTCTCCCCCTCTCTCTTTCCCTTTCTCTGTTTTCTTTCTCTCTCTCTCTTTGTTCTCTCTCTCTCTGTCTTTGTTCTCTCTCTCTCTCTCTCTCTCTCTCTCTCTCTCTCTCTCTCTCTCTCTTCCTCTGTTTTCTTTCTCTGTCCTCTCTTTGTCCTCACTCTCTCTCTCTCTCTTTCTTTCTCTCTCTCTCTCTCTCTCTCTCTCTCTCTCTCTCTCTCTCTCTCTGTTCTCTCTCTCTCTCAGTCTTCCTCACTCGTCTTTTTTCTGTGTTGCAGAAGCTGCACGGACGTGCTGTGCTGTGTGCTCTTCATCATCGTCATACTCGGCTACGTCGTGCTTGGCACTGTGGGTAAGCACCTGCTTTGGTTCGCTCGAGTACGGTCCGCACTCATAAACCTGTCTTTCTGTGGGGAAATAAACAGGTCGCTCCTGGAGTCAGGAAATCATAACACTGCATTTACTGTCAGACAGAGAGAGAGTGAGAGAGAGAGAGTGGGAAAGAGTGAGACAGACAGGCAGGCAGACAGACAGGGAGGAGAGAGACAGATTGAGAGGGAAGGAAAGAGACATATAGACCTTTAGAGAGAAAAACAGACAGAGAGAGAGAGTGGCAGATAGACAGGCAAGTAGGGAGAGAGAGAGAATGCAGATGGAACAGTATGACGTTTGTGAATGAAGTGTAGTTGTGTGTGTGTGATTGTGGTGTGATTTGTGTGGTGCAAGAAAAAGTGTGCAGTGTGTGTGTTGTATAAACGAGTCCAAGAAAAGTCCAGGTTCTAGTCGGTGTCCGGCCCTGAGAGACCGCACGGCCTCATTCTCTCTGAACCACAAAGAGTTTCATCTTTACAATCTCCATCTCATGATCAACAGGATGACTTCATCTTCATCTTCATCTTTTTTTTGCCTGAAATAACAAGAACTAACAAGCGCCACATTTCCACGAGGAGGACAGTTTCATGCCCTGGACATTGCTGACATTTCTGTCAATCAATCAAACTGCCCTGGAGCCCGGAGCACCTCGGCGTCCGATTCCAAATATCATTACACTCGCTCTGTAAAGCCGGAGCCGAACAGGCGAGATGAAATTCCGCGTGAAGGCGAAGGGTGAAGGGGAAATGGCTGTGAAAAACGAGACGGTCTCCGTGACATGGCTTTTTAACGGAAGCCATTAGGTCTCAGTGTGGTGCGTGTCATGGAGCGCAGCCGTGCTTCCACCTGCAGCCTTTTCACTCCCCTTCAAAGTCAAGTGCACTTGTGAATATGAATGAAACTGGGACTCATGCAGCGATTTTACGCCCCTGAGCCTTGCAGCAGCTTTTTTATTTATTTATTTATTCATATTTTTTGGGGGGGAGAAAGGCATCATGTCTCTTTTCACTAATACTTCGTGTAAAAATTCACTCCATAGCCAACAGCAATTGAATTACGGATATAAAAAAAAAAATAAGATAAAATGGAGGAACAATAACAGAGATTGTATGTGCCCCTTTTAGCTGCCAAGAATGATGTCACCATCCTGTACACACACACACACACACGTGCATACGCATACACACCACTTTAATCCTTTCAGAACGATGAGCTCAGCAATGATGTCATCATTCCAGACGCTCCCAGGTCTCGTCTCTACATCAGGAAACAGAAAACCGATTTTCACCGACGTTTATCGCTCGTTATATAAATCACCTCATTTGCATATTGTGTCGTTTCATTAAGTCGTGCGTTTGGGCTCATCAGGAACAAATCAGTTACAGTTGCAAGAAAATAATCCACACCATGGTGATGTGATGAAGATGACGGAGACGCTGTAAACACTAGCATGATGATAAGTGTTCACCTTTCCTGAACTGTAGTACTGAATGAGTTTTTATCTGTTTAGAGTTACTTTTAATCTACTTCATATTTCAGGTGCATTTTGCTATGAATTATTTTATTTATTATGTTTAATAATTATTTTATTAAATTAAAATAATTAAAATAATTTTTATTATTTTATAATAATAATTATTTTATTATTTATTTTTCACCTGATTTATTAAACAGTTGATATCTAATATTACAATATTAAAATATTTCTAAACAAAATCAGTTTATTTATTTATTTTTAATAAATTTATTCATTTATTAAATTAATACATTTTTTAATGTCCTTAAAAGTACAGTTGTTTTTTTTTCTGAATTAGCCGAATTATCGGAATAAATAAAATAGTAATAATAACATTTTTAAATTTATCATTTGAGTCATTTTTTGGAGCAGCACAGAACCTTTCAATTATTAATTAGTATTTATTTCGATTATTAAATAGTAATTAAATATTAAAAATAATTGTTTGCAAAAATAAGTGAACTGATATTGTTTCATATATTATTATTATTAGTTAGAAAGATTGTGTTAAAAGTTTATATTTATGTGTATATGAAAACATTTCTAATAATAATAATAAAAAAATTCAAATTAATGTTGACATTTTTTTAAAATTAATTAATAATAATAATAATAATAATAATAATAATAATAATAATAATAACTGATGTTAAAAAGCCACTGAAGTTACTAGTAGTAACTAAAAATTATTATTGAGAAATATTTGCAGTGTGTTTATATATTCTCTTACATAATGCCTGAATTAATACAGAATATTTTTTTAACAAATAGATGAATTGTTAAAGTTTAATTCTGTCTTTATTTTAAAATTATTATTGTTGGCTACGGACCGACTTTTTTCATCTGATCAGACCTTTAAGATTTTCGTGTGGAAGATTCTAGCATCAGCCGTGTTGGATTGGGATAAAAAAACGTTTCATCGCAGCGGTTTCAAGATGAGTTTACATATAAAAATATCCAAATATCCAAGACTGCAGAACAAATCGGATAAATCAGATACATCGGCTCGATTCAGAGACAGATGGAGAAGCGTGGATTGTTTGTATGTACTGACTTTATTAATTAGGTGCGAGTGCAGAAGAGAAATCAATATTTCCTCCAGGCAGCATTGATTTTGGTGTGTGTGTGTGTGTGTGTCTGTTTTGTGTGTGTGTGTGTGTGTGTGTGTGTGTGTGTGTGCGGTTGTGTTACAGTCTCACTTCTTGTCATACATTTTAATACGAAGGATTTAAAGCTTAGCGGATATGAAGGAATGGAGCTGAAGAGCTAAGGTGTGTGTGTTTGTGTGTGTGCGTGTGTGTGTGTGTGTATCTCGTCTCTCTAGCCTGGATACATGGAGACCCCAGGAAAGTGATCCATCCTACTGACAGCTCAGGAGACTTCTGCGGGCAGAAAGGCACGGCCAACGCGTGAGTAGCGACGACTCCTTCAGCCAATCAGAGACGCCGATAGCTCTGACTGTGGTCAGGGCCAATGTGTGTACAAAATAATCAGGAAGTGCATGAATGGGTCGATAGGAATACTGGAATATAAGCAGTTCAAGGGAGTGCTGTTGTAGGAAAATAATCAACAACAGCTTATTAAAGATCGGTGTCAAAATTTTTATCCGTTTATAGTTACACAGAATGTCGTGGAACGTTCACGAAGCAAAGTAGTTCACTTGTTCATGTTCTCTCTCTATCTGTCTGATACGCACTGGAGACTCCTTCCATAAATATTCAGTAAACTTGTTGTTGTTGTTATATGCATTGTTTTACCATTAGTCATAGATCATGTGGGATTTCCAACATGTACGTCCATGTGGAAGTTGTTACTATAGAAACCTCTATTTTTTCCCACCACTGCTTATCTAGGGTTAGGTTTAGGGATACGGTTAGGGATAGGGTTAGGGATAGGGTTAGGGATAGGTTTAGGGATAGGATTAGGGATAGGTTTAGGGATAGGATTAGGGATAGGTTTAGGGATAGGTTTAGGGATAGGATTAGGGATAGGTTTAGGGATATGTTCAGGGATAGGGTTAGGGTTAGCAACACAAACATTTTGCAGCACACTAACATTCACTTGTGTTTGCCACTGAGGTTAGATTTAGGGTTAGGTTTAGGTTTAAGTTCAGGTTTTGGGTTAATCAAGGCAGGAGATCCATGTGTAGGATTTTCTGCACACTAACATTTAGTTAGATTTGTGTTTAGTACTGAGGTTAGTGTTAGTGTCAGGATTAAGTTTTGGTTTAGGGTTAGGATTAGGTTTAGGTTTAGGTTTAAGTTCAGGTTTTGGGTTAATCAGGGCAGGAGAGTCATGTGTAGGCTATGCTACACTAACATTTAGTTAGACTTGTGTTTCACGCTAAGGTTAGGTTTAGGTTCAGGGTTAGGGATTAGGTTTAGGTTTTAGTTTAGGTTTTGGGTTAATCAGAGCAGGAGAGTCATGTGTAGGATATGCAGCACACTGAAATAGTTAGATTTGTGTTTACTGCTGAGGTTTAGTGCTGAGATTTAGGGGATATTCAACTCCAACTCCAGTGAAGCGGAGGAAGACTCCTATTTACTTTTATCTATTGTATACAGCATTTTCCGTTTGGATTTCTCTTTGTTAAAATTAATAAAATAAATACTAAACAATAAGAACAGATCAGTAACTAAAAGAAGATTTTCTGCCCTTTCCATTATTTGTTTATGGGTTCGAGGATCTGCTTCAGGTTTAAAGTTTCAAGGATATGTTTGTTCCTCTTTGTATTTAATAAACAGAATTTTGGATTTTTTTGGAAAAAGGGTTAGGATTAGGTTAGGGTTTGGGATAAGGATTAAAGGTGATGGCTTCAGGGTGAGGATGAGATTAGAGGATAAGATTAGGGGTTAAGATTGGGTGGAAAGGTTAGTCTTAGGAATTAGTGGTTAAGGTGTGGAATTGAGGGTTAGGGTTAAGTTTAGGGTTAGGGTTATGTATAGGGTTAGGGTTAGTCAGGGTGCGGAAGTCATGTGTAGGATATGCAGTATACTGGTTTAGTTTAGTTTAGACTTGTGTTTGGCACTGAGCTTATGTTTAGTTTTAGGGTTAAATAAAGTGGGGGAGTTGTGTATAGGATATGTAGCACACTGATTTTGTTAGACCTGTGTTTGGTGCTAGGGATAGGTTTCTGTTTAGGTTGAGGGTTAAATAGAGCAGGAGTGTTATGCTTAGGATATTCAGCACACTAATTTAGTTAGACTTGTGTTTTGGCTCTATGGTACGATCAGCAGGATGCGAGCTTGGCGTGAATGAAAAGCAGCTCGTTAGTGGAGCTGGGGAGCAGCGATAAGAAGGTTTGTTATGCGCGGCCAGGGTGGTGTGTTTACTGTGCTGGAGCTTAGAATTAGAGTCTGTGTGTGTGTGTGTGTGTGTGTGTGTGTGTGTGTGTGTGTGTTATGCTCACAGAATTAAATGCGAGGGAGCTTGAAGACTGACCTGTGGTTCGTTCTGTCTTCATTCTGTCTATATACCGTGATTTTAATATTATTGATATTAATATTATGTGATTTAATATTTTCGTGTTAAAGACTTCACTTCAGGAGTGAGTCATGAGTCTTATTAATGATTCATGACCAAGGATGAATTCAGGAATCATTCAAGTCCAGGAAATGGAAAAGAGATGAAGGTTTGATACTGAATTAGATATGAAAGAATAACACAATACAGTAATAATAATAATAATAATAATAATAATAATAATAATAGTAATAATGCTAGCTGGGCAGATTTCCTGTCCAGACGTTGGCTAATGTGTAATAGGATTAAACTGTGTGTGTGTGTGTGTGTGTGTGTGTGTGTGTGTGTGCATATAGACCAACCTTATTCAGGCGTTTAATAAAAAAAGGACAGAAGCAGAGATTTGAATCTATAACTCGTGTGTGTGTGTGTGTGTGTGTGTGTGTGTGTGTGTGTGTGTGTGTGTAATAGTACATGACGCTGCTGACACCTTCTGGCAAATTGCACTCAGTGATCAAACATAGAGAGGCAAAATGACCAAAAATATTAAAACAAGAAGTTGCTTTCGGCTGCTCCCTGTTCGGGGTCGCCACAGCGGACAGCGTTTTACGCCGGATGCCCTTCCTGCCGCAACCCTCCCATTTTTCCGGGCTTGGGACCGGCACTGCATCCAGTGGCTGGGGTTGAGGCATTGGCTGGAATCGAACCCGGGCCTTCCGCATGATAGGCGAGTAACCTACCACTGAGCCACCAATGCCCCCACAAAAATATTAAAACAAAGGAACAGAAAAAATTCTTAAAGCAAAGGTCCAGCATATAAACACAAGGGGGGAAAAAACAATAAATATAAAATCAATAAAATATCAAATAAATTTAAAATGGCTAATAGCTTACTCTCAACCAGAGATGAATGGTTGGATAAATAAATAAAAAATAATAATTTAATTTAATGCATTTAAATAAATACATAAATGAATTGTAATATATATATATATATATATATATATATATATATATATATATATATATATATATATATATATATTAAGTAAAAATAAATTGAATAATTAATTAAATAAAATTAATACATGAAATGAATAAATACATATTGGTGTAATGGTGAAGGAGATGATTATGTAATATATATGGAATGAGTCTCCAGTGTCAGTGTTTGTTTTTAACAATCAAGCTTTTCTGACATTTTTAGAGGATCCTTTTTTAACACAAAGAAAGAATGAAAGAAGAAAGAAAGAAAGAAAGAAAGAAAGAAAGAAAGAAAGAAAGAAAGAAGAAAGAAAGACAGAATGAAAGAAAGAAAGAGAGAATGGATGGTGAGGAAATGACTGTTGTTTCTCCAATGTTCCTTGACATTAAATGTAACTTTAATGAACTGATAAAATTATGAGTTGTTGCTCTTGAAATAATAAATCAGTAGAAAAGTGTAAATGTTGTGAAATTGCTGTGAAGAGTAATAAAAGAGTGGTATAAGCTTAGTGTCACGCTGCTGCATCGTTGATTATTTTGAACACCTTTATTAAACACCTGCCTTAAAGATTTTCATGGCGCCGCTGTGTTTGTGTGTGAAGTTAAAGAACCTTGTTTTCAGGCTCGTTTTTATTTTCCGCAGTAAGAAACCTATCCTGTTCTACTTCAACATCCTGAAATGTGCGAATCCTTCCGTTCTGATAAACCTGCAGTGTCCAACCACACAGGTCCTCCACTTCACAAAACATTCATCCAGCTCTACACTCAACACGTCATCACAGCACCACCTTCACACGTGAATTTCCTGTTGTTCTGGCGTTTACAGATGTGTGTTTCCGCGTGCCCGGACCGCTTCGCCACCTACACGGACGTGCAGCTCCAACACGCCTTCAACAGGAGCCACTGGGAATATTTCAGGCGGTTCTGCAGGCCAGGATTCAACGATCCGAAGAAGGTGATTATTCACAAATGCTAGATCCATACGAGCTGGAACCGTCTTCACCCCGAGAGTAAGCGAGAGTCTGTCAATGTGTTTATCAGTCAATAACCAGCTCCATCTGCTTTCTGCTGAATAAACAACATGGCAGCAATGCGGCACAAAACCGCGTCAGGTTAGAACAGTAAGCTGATAGGCCATGCCCCCTTCACTGAGACTGATATGTATAAAGTCCATGCCCCCTTCACTGTAATTGACAGGCATGGGACCACGCCCCCTTCACTGTAACTGACAGGCATGGGACCACGCCCTCTACACTGTAACTGACATGCACAGGACCACGCCCCCTTCACTGTAACTGACAGGCATGGGACCACGCCCCCTACACTGTAACTGACAGGCACGGGACCACGCCCCCTTTACTGTAACTGACTTACACAAAGCCACAATGGCCACACCTCCTTTACTGTGACTGACAGATTATTAAAGCCACGCTTCTAGTTTAAAGGCCACAACTACATCACTTTACATTACAGAGGCCACACCTCCTTCAGAGTGATTGACAAACACAACGGCCACACCTCCTTCACTGAAACAAACAGACACACAGGACACACCTCTTTCACTGAAACTGACTAATACAAATCCACGCCCACTTCACATTCACTGATTGATATAAAGCCACGCCCACTTCACTGTAACTAACTGATACAAAGCCACACCTCCTTCATGTAACTGACTGATACAAAGCCAAACTGTCTTCTCTGTAACTAACTGAAACAAAGCCACACCTCCTTCATTGTAACTGACAGGCACACAAGCCACACCCCTTCACTGTAACTGATTGATACAAAGTCATGCCCCCTTCACTGTAACTGACAGGCTGTGTGGCCATGCCTCTTTTATTGATTGATAAACGCTTCACATTTCTTGCATTCATTACACATGAAATGAAACAGAACTGTTTAGCTCCACCCATTTTTTTCCCTTTAAAAGCAGCTGCAATGTAATACCATGTAAATTAGACCTTTTAATCTTTCTCTCTTATTTTTCTCTTCTTCAGCCTGTGGCTCATGTCCTGCGTGATGAAGACTGTCCGTCTGTGATTGTGCCCAGCAGACCATGTAAATACACTTCTTTATTGTGTGTGTGTGTGTGTGTGTGTGTGTGTGTGTGTGTGTGTGTGTGTGTGTGTGTGTGTGTGTAGGTGGGCTTAGTCTCTAAATATCTGTCTGTCTACTGCACTCTGAAGTCTGAGTCATTCATTTGAAATCCATGAATAGCTTTCAGGCATAACAAAGCGCACACACGCACACGTACACACACACACACGTACACACACATATACACACACATACACACACACACACATCATATCCCCAATCATAAAATAGTTTAATATGAGCAATAATAATACAGGATTATGATTGGTCAGAATGTATTGATTAGTTTTCTATAACAGCAGATCTGACAGTAGAGCAGGTTTATATTAATGCACTCGTTCTATTGAGTTACGGTTTCTATGGAAACAGGTCATTTACCGAGACATGAACGGCAGTATGGCACTCCACGTAAAGCAATTTAAAAACGTCTGTAATTCTTGACATGGTGGAGTTCTAAAGGAGATGTTTATGCAACATTCATGTGTGTGTGTGTGTGTGTGTGTGTGTGTGTGTGTGTGTGTGTGGTGTGTGTGTGTGTGCATGTTTTAAACTCTATCACGTTTTCCATCTCAGTTTTCCAGCGATGCCTTCCAGATTTCATGGCGAGGAACGGCACGCTAACGGTCGCCAACAGAACGGCTTTTAAGGATGCACTGGATACAGCGAGGAGTGTGAGTGAACTCAGGGATGCAGCGGAGTGAGTACACACACACACACACACACACTAGCTATAAACATTTATTCGTTAACTAAATTAAAAACCACTAATGTTAGTATCAGATGAATAAAATCTCAAGGTTTTTTTAATATCTTTTATAGGAAGCTTATTAGTTCCACTTCTTTGCATCACCCTGTTGTTGATTAGTTTCCTATAACAGCACAAACCAAAGTGTTCTATTTCTTATTTCTAATATATTTTATCATAAAGATGAGTGAACATTTGTAGTGACCTTGAATGTATTAAATAGAAAGAAATTAACACGTTATGAAAAATAATTAAAGCAGCTTCTGTCAGTCGCTAAATTGAGACGCTTCATCAAGCAGCGAGTGTATCGATATTTATACTTTACAGCCGTCTGTCTGTCTGGTGTCTCTCTCTCTCTCTCTTCTTTCTCTCTCCGTCCCCCTGAGCAGTGGTATAACGGCTCTGCTGGAGGCCAAGCAGCTCGGCAAGAAGATCGTGGAAGACTACGCCAACTCCTGGGCCTGGATTCTAACGTGAGCAGAAATAATATACATCTGAATGCAAAGTTTTACTGTGTGTTTAAAGCTTGTGTTTTAGTGTATGTGTGTGTGTGTGTGTGTGTGTGTGTGTCAGAGGGTTAATCCTAGCGCTGGTCATCAGTTTGATATTCATCCTGCTCCTGCGCTTCACTGCCGGCCTCCTGCTCTGGTTCACCATCATCGCCATCATCCTGCTTGTAGCCTACGGTGAGAGGAAGTGTGCGGGGGTGTGTGTTTTTGTGTGTCTTTGTTTTTGTTTTCTTTGTGTGTGTGTGTGTGTGTGTGTGCACGCACTCATATGCAGAGATCACTGTACCACTCTAACACAGACGGACTACAGAAACATACTGTAGGGTAACTGCCAGGTTAAATGGAAATCTATGTTTATGTATCAATAGAGAGATAGGTAAACATTTGGGCAGACAGACAGGTAATGAGACAGGAGGATTGATGGGGGTGGGGGGCGGACAGGGCAGATAGATAGATAGAGAATAACACATGGGGGACAGACAGACAGACAGACAGACAGGGCAGACAGACAGACAGACAAAAAAGAAAATAGATAGATAGATAGATAGATAGGAAAAAGATAGATAGGAAAAAGATAAAGGATAGATAGGAAAAAATAACACATATGGACAGACAGACAGGCAGACACACACACACAAGGTCTGGTTGGTAGACAGATGCAAAGACAGACTGAGATAAACAAGGGCTTATAGAGAGGGAAAGAGAGATTGACAAACACAGACACAGCTAGAGACGCAGGCAGACAGACACACAGACAGACAGATAGACTCTCAGTCATGATAGACAGACAACTAACTAGATAGATAGATAGAGAGAAGGACTATCAACCTGACAAACAAAAAAGAAAATAGATAGATAGATAGATAGATAGATAGATAGATAGATAGATAGATAGATAGATAGATAGATATGGATAAAGACATACACACGGATGGACAAAAAGTCTGGCAGAACAAGAGACAGATGGATATACAAGCTGACAGAAGAGAGACAGACACACATCTAGATTGACAGACAGATAGGCAGATGGTCTCTCAGGCAAACCAGGAGACAGACAGATAGACACAGACAAACGTATAGACAGACAGACATTTAAATACATAGATAGACAGACAAACAGACAGTTGGGCAGAAGACAGACAGATAGATGAATGGACAGGTAGACAGAGATACAGACAGGAAGACAGACAGATAGATAGACAGATGGCAAAGCATTGCCCAGATCTAGAGCAGACCAGAGTGAGTAGGTCATGTGTCTGTGGACTTCTGACTTCCTGTGTGATTAGGAATTTGCCATTGTTACTGGGAGTTCACGCTCCTGAGAGAGACTCCTGAAGCAGACGTCAGCATCACAGACATCGGTGTCCAGACGGACCTTCACGTCTACCTGCAGCTCAGCCAGACGTGGCTCATCTTCTGTGAGTTAAATCAGAAACCCACTTCCTGATTCAGGCCTGAAGCATAAACAAGATTTCCTCAGAACCTTGTGTTTAAATGACCGATCCTAAGCCACGCCCACAACTTGTTCTGTTTGCTGCATAGATCAGAATTGTATCAAATGTTGGCCGGATTCATGTTAAGCAGTTTTTATGAAATATGTCACTGTCTGCTATGTCTTGAGTATATGCTTGAAAGAAAAGGAAATGAAGTGCTAACAGCAAAGCTAACGTCAATGATTGTACTCAGCATTAATTGTAGCTTAAGATTCCACACAGATAATTGGTAGAAAACATTTTGAGGATATCTGGAGCTTAAAATTCAAAATAGGTTCCCTTAAAGCTGAAACATCAAACTGAAAACATCACAGATATAATTGTTGCTAAGATCTGAGGTACAGGTAGTTATCTAGATGTTCTAATCATGTGCATGTGTGTGTTTTCTCTCAGTGGTCTCTCTGGTTTTAACCGAAGCCTCCATAGTTTTAATGCTGTTTATCCTGAGAAAGAGAGTGTGCATCGCCATCGCTCTGCTCAAAGAGAGCAGCAAGTAAGTCCGAATTTCTTCTCAGATTTCAATATTTCAGCTCCACGAACTTTCCAGAACTCTTGTGTGTTTGTTTGCAGGGCCATCAGCTATGTCATGTCTGCGTTATTCTACCCAATCGTCACCTTTGTGATGCTGGCTGTGTGTATCTCTTACTGGGCCGTTACAGCTGTGTATCCTTATAAAACAGTGCATGTGTATATAGGAATGATAAAAAAATATTTACTTATTTCCACTAGGGGCACTACATCATCTCAGTTTAAAGTGGAACAAACATGAGCCAAGAATTTTTTGTCATATTTCCAAAATACCAACACCGTAATCAAACAGTTGGCGAGCCAGCCAGGAGGCACACAGACATCATTAAACCATATGAACAGCTTTTACATTGTAGTGAAGAGCATATATGTGTAGTTTATTCAGTTAACCAATTATCAGTAATCATTTAACAGAGTGAAAATTAACACTTGTCCTGTCATTACATCATTCTGTCCTGTTCTATTTATCTACAAATCCTATTACCTATAGCTAAGAAAAAAAGGCTGTGATACATCCGACAGTTAGACATTAAAAACTAAACTTGTTTATTCTAATATAACTGTTACTAAACTTGTTTATTCTAATATAATTAATATTAATATAATTCTAATAGTTGTAGAGCCAGCCCTGAGGTTCAAGTAGATTTAACCATACAAGCAGCTTTTATATTTATTGATATTAAGCATCATTTTTTGTTTATACAGTTAATCAGCTGTAATCAGGATACAGTTAATCAGCTGTAATCAGGATTTATAGCTGAATAAAAATGTACCTGTTTATAATGATATTTACAGTGGGGCAAAAAAGTATTTAGTCAGCCACCAATTGTGCAAGTTCTCCCACTTAAAAAGATGAGAGAGGCCTGTAATTTTCATCATAGGTACACTTCAACTATGAGAGACAGAATGAGAAAAAAAATCCAGAAAATCACTGTCTGATTTTTAAAGAATTTATTTGCAAATTATGGTGGAAAATAAGTATTTGGTCACCTACAAAAAAGCAAGATTTCTGGCTCTCACAGACCTGTAACTTCTTCTTTAAGACGCTCCTCTGTCCTCCACTCATTACCTGTATTAATGGCACCTGCTTGAACTCGTTATCAGTATAAAAGACACCTGTCCACAACCTCAAACAGTCAGACTCCAAACTCCACTATGGCCAAGACCAAAGAGCTGTCAAAGGACACCAGAAACAAAATTGTAGACCTGCACCAGGCTGGGAAGACTGAATCTGCAATAGGTAAGCAGCTTGGTGTGAAGAAATCAACTGTGGGAGCAATTATTAGAAAATGGAAGACATACAAAAGCAGTGATAATCTCCCTCGATCTGAGGCTCCACGCAAGATCTCACCCCGTGGGGTCAAAATGATCACAAGAACGGTGAGCAAAAATCCCAGAACCACACGGGGGGACTTAGTGAATGACCTGTAGAGAGCTGGGACCAAAGTAACAAAGGCTACCATCAGTAACACACTACGCCGCCAGGGACTCAAATCCTGCAGTGCCAGACGTGTCCCCCTGCTTAAGCCAGTACATGTCTGGGTCCATCTGAAGTTTGCTAGAGAGCATTTGGATGATCCAGAAGAGGATTGGGAGAATGTCATATGGTCAGATGAAACCAAAATAGAACTTTTTGGTAAAAACTCAACTTGTCGTGTTTGGAGGAGAAAGAATGCTGAGTTGCATCCAAAGAACACCATACCTACTGTGAAGCATGGGGGTGGAAACATCATGCTTTGGGGCTGTTTTTCTGCAAAGGGACCAGGACGACTGATCCGTGTAAAGGAAAGAATGAATGGGGCCATGTATCGTGAGATTTTGAGTAAAAACCTCCTTCCATCAGCAAGAGCATTGAAGATGAAACGTGGCTGGGTCTTTCAGCATGACAATGATCCCAAACACACCACCCGGGCAACGAAGGAGTGGCTTCGTAAGAAGCATTTCAAGGTCCTGGAGTGGCCTAGCCGGTCTCCAGATCTCAACCCCATAGAAAATCTTTGGAGGGATTTGAAAATCCGTGTTGCCCAGCGACAGCCCCAAAACATCACTGCTCTAGAGGAGATCTGCATGGAGGAATGGGCCGAACTACCAGCAACAGTGTGTAAAAACCTTGTGGCGACTTACAGAAAACGTTTGACCTCTGTCATTGCCAACAAAGGGTATATAATAAAGTATTGAGATGAACTTTTGTTATTGACCAAATACTTATTTTCCACCATAACTTGCAAATAAATTCTTTAAAAATCAGTCAATGTGATTTTCTGGATTTTTTTTTTTTTCATTCTGTCTCTCATAGTTGAAGTGTACCTATGATGAAAATTACAGGCCTCTCTCATCTTTTTAAGTGGGAGAACTTGCACAATTGGTGGCTGACTAAATACTTTTTTGCCCCACTGTATCTACATGAATTAGGTTTAACACCAATATTTAACAGCTGGTGAGCCAGCCAGAGGGTTTAAAGAGAAGATGTGACAATATAAACAGCTTTTTTGTTTATTATATTTAAATAATTAACTCCAAAATCTTAGTTGGTGAGCCAGCCAGGAGGTTCAAAGAGAAGATTTAACCAGTTTTATAGTTTTACATGTAACCAGCTGTAACACATGACATTTTGGCCTACAGGTTTAATACCATATTTTACCAGTCAGCGAGCCAGCCAGGAGGTTAAAGACAAGATTGAACTTTTTTTGCTAGAATATGTGTTCACATCTGAATAATTTCGGTCTGGTTGCACCTTAAACAAATCCAGTTTTCTGGCATCGTCTGGCGAAGCTGTGTACAAAGTGATGTCAGCGCAACCCAACTGCAAGCATGCCAACCTGACCTGCAGTCCAGAAGTAAATACCTTCTCTCATTTTGCAATAGATATTGAGAAAAAAGAGATATGATGAGAAGTAATTACTGATTTCTGTACATAATGACCAAGGAGTCACCTCTATTCCCATGTGTTGTGTTTACTGACAGACGTTCAACAGGACCAACATCACTAAGCAGTGTCCAGGAGCTCAGTGTCTCTTTGCATTCTATGGCGGTGAGAGTGTGTATCACCGCTATATCTTCCTCCTGCAGCTGTGCAATTTGCTCATCTTCCTCTGGTTGGTCAATTTCACCATCGCGCTGGGCCAGTGTACACTCGCCGGAGCCTTCGCTTCCTACTACTGGGCCAAGAGGAAACCTGAAGATATCCCAGCATGCCCTGTTTTCTCCTCCTTTTTCCGGGCTATACGGTAAGTCACTAACATGGAGTAAAATGAGTCAGAGAGCAACCATCTTCTAAAACTCAAATTAGCTACACTGCACGACCTATAACTACAATAAAATACAACATGCAGGGGTTTTTGCACTCAGATTTCTTTGATTCATAAGTCAAGGATCATTAATTGCTCCAACTTAAGACAGAAAATTTTAAGGAAGTGACAGATGCTTAAAAGCTGCTGCTGTGTGTGTCTTTTTTTGGAAGTAAGGTGATTAATGAACCAAAAATGTCTTTAAAGAACTTCCCAGTAGCAAAAAGTCTGAAGATAATTACATTTGCATGGTTTCATGAATTCAGTTTATTTTCTAAAGAATGTTTCCTTAGCTTTAGCTAGAGTTGTATTTTATATTTTATACGACTGATGAGATGAGAAAACAGTTCTCAATGCTGAACTCTGTAGGAAAAAACTATCATGGTGGTCCAGTGACATGCCTCTGATGTGCTTGTAGGTATCACACCGGCTCTCTGGCTTTCGGCTCACTGATCTTAGCTTTTGTCCAGTTCATACGGATTGTACTGGAGTATCTGGACCACAAGCTTAAAGGTGAGTTTCCAGAACAACGTAGAAACCTGCAGGTCATTCTGTTATAGGAAAGGAATCAGTGATGGAGTGGTGTGATAAAGCAGCATTATTGTTTTCACCCTGACTTCATTTACTATTATTATTAAAAACTCACACCTCCAAGGTTGGGGGTTCGATTCCTGCCTCCGCCATGTGTGTGTGGAGTTTGCATGTTCTCCCTGTGCCTCGGTGGTTTCCTCCGGGTACTCCGGTTTCCTCCCCCGGTCCAAAAACATGCATTGTAGGTTGATTGGCATCTCTAAATTGTCCATAGTGTGTGTGTGTGTGTGTGTGTGTGTGTGTGTGTGTGTGTGTGTGTGTGTGTGTGTGTGTACGCCCTGCGATGGGTGGGCACTCCGTCCAGGGTGTATCCTGCCTTGATGCCCAACGATGCCTGAGACACAGGCTCCCCGTGACCCGAGAATAGATCGGATAAGCGGTAGACAATGAATGAATGAATTTTTTTTTATCCATTTCTGGTAACATTTATATTGTGGAATAAATTGCTTTGCTTATTGCTTGTTATTGCAGCTTCACTCTCTAACCAGCCTCTGTCTCTTTCCTCTCTCTCTCTTGAAGTTAATGTTACCAGAAAACGTAAAGTTACAGGTTTACCTCTGTAAAAAAAAAAAAAAAACATTCCTAACACTGTAACATTCCTTACATCAATGTTTCATAAACAGCTCCTTGCAGAAAACTTCAGCATCACCGATTACATGCATTATATATTATAATCTGTTCAATGCATGTCGCCATGGTTACTATGGCAACAACAATAAGAGCATTAATATTAATATAAGCCTGTGATTGGTATCTTCTGACCAATCAGAATCCAGAATCAGCAGCATTGTAGAATAAGTTGTGGAGGTCTATGGAGGTCTAACTATGGAGGTCTCTTGTTTTGTTGGTGTGTGTGTTTTTGTGTGTTTAGGAGCTCATAACATGTTCGCTCGCTTCCTGCTCTGCTGTTTAAAATGCTGCTTTTGGTGCCTGGAGCGTTTTATTCGCTTCATGAACAGGAACGCATACATCATGGTAAGATTCTCCCCTCTGCTGTTTGTTGAAATCATTTCACGTGATGAAACGCTAACAGCATCATATGTCCCTTCTCAATCTGATGACCCCTCTAGATTGCGATCTACGGAAAGAGTTTCTGCACATCAGCTCGGGAAGCTTTCTTTTTGTTAATGAGGAACGTTGTGAGGTAAGGAACCATGACCTCAGGGTTTATCATTAAAAAAAAAAACTAAACACGTCTGTCTCAGTCAGCATCGCTGTTCTTTCTCACAGGGTAGCCGTGTTGGACAAGCTGACAGACTTCCTGCTCTTCTTAGGGAAAATCCTCATAACAGGGAGTGTTGGTAAGTCAGCAGCTTTAGAATTCCACACAAATTCCAGTAGATTTTTTTTTTCAAAATATAAATAAATAATAAAATATAATTAATCTAATGTATTCCACATGCCTCATTTCCAACCTGAGACACAAAACAACAGTGTTTGAAAAGCAGTCTGAAGCTCTGCATTATTTCTCAAGGCAACCTTACTTTATGACTTTTTCCCCATCTTCCTCTCGATGAAGACGCTCCTGGAGTGTGTCTAAAGAGATTCTCATCGACACCAGCGCATATTAGCATGGAGATATAATCCACATCACCAGCAGGGGGCAGTAGATCAACACAAAACCAGAGTGATGTGCTGAATCCCTCACTGGTGTGTGTGTGTGTGTGTGTGTATTTCTACAGGTGTTATTGCCTTCTTTTTCTTCACACACAAAATCCCCATCATTCAGGAAGAAGTTCCAGTCCTGAATAATTACTGGGTGCCTCTGCTGGTAAGGAAAAATATCTTTCTTGTTGCGTTTTGTGTGTTTGTTGTTGTTGTTGTTGTTGTCAGTTAATGTCTCTGCGTGTCTCCCACCAGACGGTCGTGTTCGGCTCGTACCTGATCGCTCACGGCTTCTTCAGCGTCTATGCAATGTGTGTGGACACACTGTTCCTGTGTTTCTGTAAGTGTGCGCCATCTCAGGGGGCTTAACCGACACACCGTGCTAGCGACATGCAAAAACAGTTCACTGCATCAAAACCTTCACTGCATCTATATATATTTCTTAATGTTATATTTTTGCATCTGGCTTCACTCCCTAATCTGTTCCCACTCCTTCCTCTCTGTGTTACGGCTCCAGGCGAGGACCTGGAGAGGAATGACGGCACACCGGCAAAACCTTTCCTCATGTCTCCTGGGTTGCGCGGAATTCTGGGAAGCGTGGATCAGAGCCCCGGGAAATCCCGAGTAGCGCTGCATCAGTGCGGCGTCAGAGAATAGCTTTACTTCTCCTGCTAGCTCGCATGCTTTAACTCTTTAACTCCTCCTCTTCCTGCGGTTGCGAGGACGGGACGCCGGCCACTACGTCCTGTATCGTAACCCAACTCCGATGCACTAAGACTGTGAGCATTTACTTTCACCAGAGGAGACTGGAGGTGCTATGCACTAAACACACACACACAGGTTCAGTCCAACTGCCTTATTCACACACGTCTAGCCGTTTACAGGACTTTTTGCGACATCTAGCTTGACCCGAGCTCTGATCATTTATTCAGAGTCTTTTTTTTTTGTGATTGGAATAAACGATGACATTTTTACATTTTATGACTTTTTGACTCATGTGTTTAACCTTCAACCTCAACTCACAATTGTCGCAGATATCCAGTCATTTAACCAGTAAATTCTCCAAGCTTGACTAATTTGCTAATTTTAAACATTAATGCACAAAACATGACTAGCTAATTTAGCAATCAAATATTAGCTTATCCCTAACCCTAACCCTAGCTTAGCCCAACCCTAACCCTGGCTAAATTACAAAACGTGACTAGCTAATCTAAATAAAAATGTAATATAAATACATCACGAAACTTAACTAACTTGCTAATTTAACAAGTTCATTCCCAAGTCTTGACTAGCTAGCTAACGCAACAAATAAATCCACAAGCTAGCAAATGAAGTGAAGTTTATTTACGAAATTGATTGTGTTATATTTGAGTTATTTACAGAACTTGATCGTTTACCAAACATTATACTTTTCTTGGAGGGGTTGAGAGCGAGTTTTAAAGGCAATTATTTTCGTCTGCACTTAGCAAACATGAGAACTGTATTGTAAAAGCCGAAAGAGCTTACTAAGATTTATTTCTGTTAAAATGAAAAGGAAAGCATAAAAAGTAAAATAATTCTTCTTGGAAATGAGATTGAATAAGTGTTCAAATGTAATCCTACTTTAATTAGAAATAATAGAATTAGCAGAAGTATTTTTCACCGCTACGTTTAGCGTCGTGTTGTTTTAATACCCGGATGATGTGGCACTGTGATGTCGATCATTTTTTCCCCCGAAATCTGTTCAACGCTGCTCTTGATAAAATAATGTCCGAATGAATCTTGATTTATTTTATTTTTTTAACTAGGGAAACTAGCTCATTGATATTTTTATTTCTAGTTAACTAGTAAAAAAGCGGTTTGAGACACAGCCCTTGAGCTAATGCTAATTCTCCTCACAGTTTAACACAACTTTCTGCTTTTCCTCTCACTCAGAGCCACACACAAGATGATTTCGTCCACATAAGAGTTTATAAAGTGAGTCTGAACGAATTAAATGTGAAATAAACCGGAAATAAACGGGAACTAAACGGGAAAAACGGTGCACTCTGAACAATTTTTGAAAATCAAGCCGTCTCCTTCCGCAGGAAGTCAAAGCCATCGGGTTCCTTCGTACCGGGAGCTTCAGGGTTTCAGTGCTGCACTTTGTAAATGTTACATAAATGCTTTTTTTGTATGTTATGGGATGGGAATATGATGCATTTGTATCTTTTGTATTGCAAGGGGAAAAATACGGAATGTGTGCTTTTTTTTGTTTGTTTTTTTGGGCCAATAAAAAAGTCCAATTTCATTACAGTATAAACATAATAAACATTAACCTTTATTTCTGTATTACGTCTAGTCTGTGAATCAAGCTGATTCTCATCTCTATGATTGTGAAATCGGTTTTATATTTAGTTTTATTTTTGGAGATATTTTTAAGTAGTATTTTGTAACTAGTGTGACACACGTAGTCCGTCAATAATAATAATAATAATAATAATAATAATAATAATAATAATGATAATACACACAGCAAAAATAGGGTCATATGTGTAACTGCAAAAAAAAATGGAAAAGGTAAACACATGCCTGAGTACACAAATATGCGCACACACACACACACACACACACGGGTGGTTCAGCTTCAGGACTCAAATGCTCTCTTGACCCAAGTAAAGATCTGTGATTTTTTTCTTTTCTTTCGATTTTTTTTAAATAATCGCAGTACTTCTGCTGACGTTCATTAAATCCAAGTTGAGGAAAAAAAGCTGACAAAAATCCGATACTCTGTGTTTCTTCATTTGGAGAAAGTTTACAGGTAGAATTACTTTGCATGCGTGTTTTAAATTTTCCTGATTATTTACTATTTGCATTTCCATATTGAAATACGTTTGTAGCTTTACATCCTACAGATTCAGAACTCGAGGTTTTGTGCGAAACGTCTTGTTTCTTCATAAAACTCGTGTACCGTGCTGTGGTTTAACTACATACACGCTGATTGAACGTGTGCACACCTGCTCCGTCATCCAATCACGTCGCTTCATTCAGTTAGAGATAAAGAGCGCGAGTTTACATTCGGACCAAACATCAGAAGGTAGAAATGATGTCTGAGACGATGACACGGTTACAGGTGCTGGTTTGAGTAGTTTCACAAACAGTTTATATAGAAAGTGGCGCAAAAAAAAAAAAACATCCTGTAGCTGGAAAAAGCGTCAAATAATCACTCTGTACACCCGAGCTGAGCAGAAAAGCATGACATGTCGAATCGGGAGCAGGATGGACTGAAACAGAGCGAAGGTTTCAGAGAAATTCAAGTCTGAAGTCCTTCATCTGTACAAGCGAGCTTGAGAAAATCAACAATGAGCCTTTGACTCTAATAAAACACACACACACACTCAATCAGGGTGTACAAACTTACGGCTCACGCCGAGTGACAGAGTTTCCCAGCCGTACATCTTTCCATGCACTTTACCTTTCAGCTTTGTTCATTCAGATTCAGACAAAATCCATCATCACCCTCAAACCGCTAATTGGCACCTGCTAATATCTGAACAGAGCTGTGTAATTTGTTGCGTGTTCTGTATAAACAGTGCAGTAAATTACTGCGACAAGACCAAACACGAGCTCTCACACACACACACACACACACACAAACCTCACACTCCGAGTAACATCATGAAGCTCAGACACTCATCCAGAAACGTTAGCTAACAGCTAGCTGCAAATTATCTTTAGCTAGAACGCAGTGTTTGGTTGTCAATCATGACCCAGACCCACCCACTTTCACAGACGGTGTTTAATTGACAGAGAAGACAACGAACCAGCAGTCCATCTGCAAACACGTGAAAATTACGAAAATTCCTGATTCCTCACGGCCACATTTTTAAATCTGTCCAAGTTTGAGGTTTATCGTAAGAAAGAATCAGGTTGTTAAAGGCCGTCTGAGGAATCAAGGAAAGGGATTAACGCAATAAACAGAAAACATTGTTTTGATACAATGATACATTTTTCATAACGTTCTTTGCTAAATTTGTGCATTTTAAGATTTGTAGTAAAAACACTGAAATAGTTTCACAACTAAAATTTCCAGCGTTTCATCATCCGGTCAAAAGTTCTGGAACTTTCCGAAGAATTTCAGTGTTTCAGTTTAAAACAGAAATTTTCTAGAGTGTGAAATTTCTGTTCCTCTCTAAAAAATAGTTTTGTGTAACGTTAGCTAAATCAAACCAGCACCGCCCCTCTCCCACCCTTACGTCACGTTAAAGAAACTCTAAACGTTTTCCGTGATGCAACATAAAGTGCGCCTTTCAACCTAGAAACGTAGAGATGTGAGCTGGATGAGGGGGTGGAGCTTCAGAGGAGGCTGTTCATATCGGATTGAAGTCGACTCGCGAGACTGACGATCGTCTCGTATTCGTCTGTCGGTTGACTCGACTGTTGATTTCTTTTTATTCATTCAAGGGGGAAAACAAAAACCCACTCGGTCAGTATAACGTGAGAAGATTTGTAGCAGCGTAATCGAATTTAAAATAGAGCTTCTACGCAAAATACGTGTCTGGAGATTCTAATTACTACAAGAGTAGTTTTTCCGCGATATCAGACTGAGTTCATGTAAATGTATATTGTTTTCAAATGTTTTTTTTTTAGTTATCAGAATCGAAATCGTTTACGTGCACATAAGAGTTTTGGTAGCTTGTTTTTCAAATTAGCTACACCCTGTTTTCATGAGGTCACTGCGTGTGACTTAATTCTATACAGATGAAGGAACGTCGCAGGAGACGTGAGATGAAGACGCAACACTGTGCCATAGTGTCAATATTTTTTCTCCATTTTCTAAAGCGTCTTGTTTTCCACAGCACCTGAGTGTTTTGTCATTTTCCAAAATCTGAGTTTAGAACAAAATTTCAGCTTGTTAGAACGATAATAACGACAGCTGGAGCGATCGACTGTGCATTTACACAATAAATGCAGTTACTCAGAAGTTCCGCAAGCATTGAACATTTTATTGGCATTTTTGTTCAGTTTCCAATTATCGTGTTTCCTCCACAAAAAAAAAAAAAAAGCAGCTGTACATTGACAAAAACCAGAAACTAAGACTTCCATCATAAATTTATTTCAAAACAAAGTGCTCAGTCACATACAACAAATAAATTAAATGTGATCGTATTTCAACTGTTTTTTTCCCCCATATATAGATATTTATATATTAAACAAACAAAAAAAAAAAAGCTTCAGCCGTTCACAATAACATGGAAAGCTTTTGTTTTCTTGGACCATCCTTCAGTAAACGCTCATGAAAATATCGAACAGTTACAGAGTCACGGTGCAAGACACGGGCAACAGAGTGCTGAAAAGTTCCTCATGCTTTTCCTCTAGACTCTGACCTGATTGGTTGAGAGGGTGCAGTGGGCGGGGTTCGTCTCAGGCATGGCTGATGGGCAGCTGTGTCATCGAGTGGGGCAGGAGAGGCTGGAACACCAGCGACGTCGGAGACTGAACTGGAGAAGAAAAGTGTAGACGTTTAAAACATTGTGTTACTAAGTAACGTCGAATTTTAAATATAAACAAATACGGATATTATGGGATGGCATGAAAGGAAGCCAGCCTTAACAAAAAAAAAACACCTGTCTGTGGAAATAAATAAAATAAAATCACTTTGAATTCTCACGGCACGAGTGCAACACTATAAAATATTTATCGACAAATTCTGAACCAAATTGTTCATAACACTAGCTATGGAAAAAAAAATGAGAAGTTTTTTTTATTTTTAAAAAGTGATCATTTTAAATTATTAGTGGTCCCTAGCTATGAAAAAATTTTTTTAAAAAAAGTATATAAAATGTCAAATCCGCACAGACGCTGCGAGAATTCAATAAATTCAGTTATTAAAAAAAAAAAACATTTAATATGCACCGAGAGAAAGGTGGATTTTATCTTTTAACATATGAAATATTTAAATATTAGGCACATTAAATGCAGAATTTTTTTTTTTTTTTTTTTTTAAATTAAACTTTTCAATCAACAAAAAAATGAAAGCAATAAAAATTGTCATTATATACAAGTTGACATCAATTATTCAAATCGAGTTAGAATTTTGGATTAAACCAATTTCATAAAAACATTAATATTTGAAACAAAAAAAAGAAAACCCAAAATCCAAGCTCAGGCACTTCCAGATGATGAGAAATGGGAGTGTAATTTACTGAAAACTGATCAGCAGACGCATCACAATCAACAGCTATGATCATTACTGATATAGAATATTAAAATTAATTTTTTAAACAATTATTTCGCCAGTTTAGGAAACTTTAGCACTTCACTGTAATATTACAACACTGTACATGCTTGGAAATCTCAATGGGCCGGACAAAACACTGGCTTATTTTCTTAAAAGCCCAAAGACAAAATTGTTCAATCTGACAGAAAATGTACATTCTTTTATTCTATAATAGCGTTTTTCCGTTAAATGCCTTAAACCAGACCAGAAAAAGGCTTTAAAGCACAAAACGATCGTTATAGATATAAATATAAATATAAATATATAAGCATCAGATATAAATGTTTTATCACAGGAGATCTTTAAACTGAGAAATATAAATGCACTTGGAAATAAAAATTAAATAAATAAAATAAACTAAAGAATAAAATAAAGGCTAGATGGCATGTTTTGGAAGCTGAAACTGGTCAATAAATTAAACTGATTGGTGAATAATGAAAGGATGATTTTAAAATCCAAGAACCAATAAATTCAGTGTGTGGATCGAGAGCGCGTTACAGAAGCAAGACACACACCAGGGTTGAACTGACCGTCCATGTACGAGTGCAGGGTGGTGAGCATGGGCGTGTCGACCGGAGTGAACGCTGTGTACTGCAGCTCTTCCATCAGAGGTGGGGACAATCGACCCGGCTGCAGGGACGACACCGGTGCCGTGGACGAGTGGTTCGGACTCACGTGCTTCTTATGACGCGCTCGGCAGTTCTGAAACCAAACCTGAGGGACCACAAAACACACGGCAACATGAGAAGCACGTAAATTACTTTGATTTTTGTTTCTTCTGATCAAGATTCATATCAACGACAGAGACGCAGAGAGATTGAATCAACATGCGCACAAGACACCAAAGCATAAGGCACACAACATCCAAAACTTTTAGATATTTAACATTTTTATCATTTTATTTATTTGCAGGAAAGCTAAAATGGAAGTTACAATGCATAAATACAGATTCAATTTTCTCCCGATATTTTAAATATTTATTTTTCCCATATTCACCTGATTATCGAAATGAATAGCTATATTGTTGATATTTATCCAAGAGAACTGAATTCAAATTTCTCAGATTAAAATGGACATTTTTAAGCTGAATCTTTATAAATAAAATACAAATAGAAAATCGTATAATAATCAGAAACATTTACATTTTCCACGTCAAGTCAAGAGAAATTATCTACACCGATCCTAACGTGAAGAAAAACGTTTCCTGTAAATGACTCCTTTATAAATTTTCTATGAGGTATCTTTGTCTCCCAAAATAAAATCTGATGTTTTAGAGTCTCTTGATTTGAATATTTCTGAGATCCAGTTCACCTGAATGACTCTGCGGCTGAGTCCGGTTCTTTCGGCCAGCTTCTGCAGCGTCTGAGCATCCGGGTTGTTGTCCTGAGCAAACTGAGCCTGCATTACCTAACACACAGAGACACAGTTTATATTAAAAAGTATAACGCTATTAAGCCAAAAATATAACACTCAATATTTTGTTTTACCAACTACTAACTCTAATCCATAATTTATATAAAAAAAATTAAAGCTTTTAAAAGAAAAAAGTGCAACAAAAAGTTAATAAGGTCTACAGGACGGCCTACAGAGATATTTAGTGTTATTAAAATACTAATAATTCCACAATCCTCTCAGTGTTTCCTGTTCCAGGAATCTTCATGATCTTCTGTATGGAAGAGGATGAAGGTGGAGATGAAGGTGAGCACCGACCTGCAGCTGGTCGGCCGTGAAGCTCGTCCGCGCTCTCTTGGCCGGTTTGGGTTGGTTCACTTCCTGTTCTGAAGGTACAGCTCCTTCTACATTCACTCCTTTTCCTGGATGGAAATACGGATAGGAAATCGGCATGAAGTCACTCAGTTATCACGCAACAGAGAGGCTGAAAAACAGCTGATTTTTTTTCTTTTAGCAAAGAACAAAGCAACAAAATACAACGTGACAATCATTTTCAAAAAATCACTACATTTTAATTTCGGGGTTGGGGATTGAGGTGATTTTATCTAATCAGATAGCTTCCTGACAGATGTTAGGTTTCTTTTTTTTAATAATTTAAATATTATAACAAATAAGCATATATATATATATATATTGTGCTCATTAGTGGGGCAGATACTAGCATAGGTTCTTGGAAACAAAAATTATATTTATATAAAAAAAAGTAAAAAAAGTACAGAATGGAAAATATTCAAACCTGGAAAATCTAAAGTAAAATTATTTTTGTGAAAAAAATAAAGGATTGAGACACTTTCAGCTTCCTAAAGCTCACAATGTTTCTGTACTTCACTTTTCTTTCTTCACTAAATCATTACACATCAATAAAAATCAATATTTTGAGTCATGAGGTGACTAAGCAACAGACAGCTTCAAGCTTCAGCCCTAAGAAATTAAAAGTCCTGACAAATCTAAACTTCGACAGACGTGACGACAAGCACGAGACTTCATCATCCAGAGGTTCATCAGTGTCACGTTACATGAAACAATAGTTATAAAAAAAAAATTTTTAAAAAGCAAAAAATGTCAGGATGCTAATATTGCACAAACATGTGCGGCAAGTTACTACAGATAATAGTTTCAGCTGATGAAGCTTATTTCAAGTCTCAAGCTTTACTCAAGACTAATATTTAATCTGGACGAGGTTCAGCTGATAAACCTTCTGCTGGAGATCTTAACATTTCAGCGGTTTTCTAGCTAGTGCAGATCAGACGGCTTCAGACAGAAGTGTACTTTTCCTTTTCTTTTTTTTTTAAGACTCAACATGAACATTAGTCTATATATTGCTAGATTTTTGAGGAAAATGAACTCAAACAGACTTGAGACACAACAGCAGCTTAAACACCAATTTACCAACAGGATCCGAATTCAAACGTCTTTCTTTTGAATCCTTCTTGCACTTTTGGTCAATTTTAGAGTTTTCACACATTCAAGTGAAGAACCTCAAGCTCTACTACAACTAACCAGGGGATTTATTTATTTATTTGATGTTGGAACTGCACTTTTTCCCCTCAGCTCTAGCGGTCACTTTTTTTGTTTGTTGTTTTAACACGCTCAAGTCATTGCTGCATTTATTAGTTTAGTTTAAAAATGTCTGAAAGTAAGGAAAAAGAACAATAGATACGAAACATGAATAAGCGTCTGGGAATATAGCGATTATAACTACAATTTATTATAATATATTTTTTATCTATTCAGGTTCTCTAACCCAGATGGTCTTGCTGGTCAGCGGGTAAAGGCTTTGGTCTTCAGCAATGGTATCACCGTTCCAGCTCAGCTTTGATCAAATCAGCATGTATAAACGAGTGCGAGAAGGTCTAACCGTTCTCCACGGCACGCGTCAGGTTGTCCAGCATGCGGTCATAGTGCACGCGGCAGAGCACTCTCTCGTCCACCAGAGCGAACTCTTCTCCTGTAGATAGCTGGCGTTTGCAGGAGAAGCAGGCGAAACAGGCCAGGTGGTAGGTGTTCCCTTTGGCTCGGCGAACCCAGTCGTTGGAGTGGATGTTCCTGCCACAGTGAGCGCAGCGGGTCCCGTATTTCCTTTAAAAAAAAAATTAAAAAAAAAAGTAAAGTCAGGTCACTTTTCCTGTACTGGAATGCAAAACATCTCTTGTACCATAAATAAATGAGGGAGCGCAATTACAAAAATAACAACCACAATTACAGCTTTAACTCAAAGCTAATTAAAGCATAACCTTCCAAGATTAAAACAAGAACGTAATTACTGAAACAAAACACTTACTGATGGCGTCGCCATAGCAATAAGGACCTTTATTATTTTGGTGGATGCATGAGCGGTTAGAAAATAATACCTACTCTTTAATTTCTTATACTACTTTATTTAACAGTGATCACCTTGATTTTTTTAAACCCCTTAATCCCTGAATTTATTTACAATTATTTTATAATATATAAAGAAATTATTTGTGTTTTTGCTGTCAAGCAGATGCTAAATTAAGTTGAGAATGTTAATTTGAATATAGCACAACAGTAGATATAAATATAGCTATTATGCAAATTAGCGACATTAGGCATAACAGTGATTAAAACAAATTTTCCCGTCTCAGGTATGTAGATGAATTTATTGATGCTGTTACTGATCAGTTCATCCAGTCAACAAGCCGAATTACAAAAATCATCAAGTCTCTCGAAGATATGCATCGTTATGGATTAAATGCTACAATTATACTGCATTAGTAATGAAATGGCCCTTAAAACAACACAGGCTTGAAATGAGATCATAAACAGTTTAAGGGAAGCAAAAGTCTGACACAAGTCTGATGTAGAATGGAAGAGATGATGTTAAGGTCATTTAGCCAAACTGTTCCTTTATAACCGTTCGACATGATTGATTTCTGGCCAGATTACCCAGCCTTGTGGTCAACGTGGGTTTCAGTAGGGTCAACTGTTTGGTGGAACTACTCTCGATCTTCTGCGTGCTCCAAAAATATCAGAAATCACTTGAGCGAAGGTGGATGACTAAAAACTGAGAGAAGTTAAGAAGCCAGAACTTTACTACTAGTCATACTAGTACTCATGCTAACACAGCGGGTTTTATATCGAGTATAATATAGGGGTTTTTTTTTGTTTGTTTGTTTGTTTTTAAGTCTTAGGATGGCCGCATGAGACAACATGCATATTGGAAATGTCTAAAAAAAAAAAAAAAAGTCAAGAAATTTAGACAAATGACTTCTCCTGAATCAGATGTTGAGATTTGAAGAAAAAAAAAAAAAAAAAAAAAAAGGAAACACAGCTGAAGCAGGAGGTCAATAGCGCAATAAATAAATCCTGATATATTCATGAAGCATGAACTAATTTGTTCAAAATATGACAAAAAAATAAACCAGGAAGTGAAAGATCTACAGAACAATGAGTGTTACTATGGAAACTAATGATTTAGTGATGCCAAGTGCTGTATAGAAGCAATATTGTGATCATTTATTACGCCTTGTTACGTCAGAACTTTTATCCAAAAATTTACAAATTACTAATTTTTTTTTTTAAAAATTGTGACGTGTGCACAAACAAAGCGTGTTTTGTTTTTTTTTAATAAAAAAAAAAAAGTTTTTATGGGTCAAGGTTAAGCCATAAAATTCAACTCTCGATAACTTAACAGAAACAAAAATCAGCATGTACCTGAAGTAGTCGAGTTTACAGAAAATCTCCTTTTCTTTGATGTAGCAGCTGATGTGGCGGCCGAGTGACGTCTGACACACGCTGCACGACAGGCAGCGCACATGCCAGCACATGTCGTTCACCTGATCCAAACAAAAACAAAACAAAAAACAAAAAGAGGACAGTTAACGGCGAGTTAGTCATCGTGCCACCTTCACGATATAACCCAGTAACACTCACCAACACACCGACAACAAAGTCTAAATCGAATTACAAGCTAAAAAAAAATGTACACGTAAGCATAAATATTAGCCGGGCTAGTTAAGCTAGTCATCATTAGCACGCCAAACAATAGGAACAGAACGTGAGAAATAATATAAGCATAATAAAAGTACTCTTGATGAATGTAAATATTATATTAAAAACCCTAAAAGACCCTTAGAACGTTTTGTAAAAATGATTAGAAATATAAAGTATAGATTATCGACGTTATTTAACTCGCACAGTTATTACGGAGGATGAAATTTCATAATACATTTAATATATTTTTTCTAATGTCAAAGAAATTAAATATGAAGTCTTTAAGTGTTTGTTCATGTTGGGAAATTTTTTTGAGAATTATTTTCTCATTGTAAATGGAGTAAAGAAATCCTACGTTTGCTAGGGATATTTGACGGTTCGCTTTCACGCGGAGAATTGCGACAGGCCCTATTTTATTTTTTATGAATTTTTTTTTTATTATTATAGTTTTACCTTAAGCAGGTATTTGTCTACAATTTCCATGCCGCAGCTGGTGCAGATGGCTTTCTCAGACATGGCATGAGGAGAAGAGACGGTGGGCGACGAGACAGAAGACGACGGACACGACACTTCTTCCAACAGGTCTTGAGTCGAGCTCTGTACATATAAAATAATAATAATAATAATAATAATAATAATAATAATAATAATAATAATAACAATAATAATAACAATAATAATAATAAAATATCAATAAACTTTGGCAACATGTTTGGTCAGTTGACTTAAAAGACAAACGCAAATGAAAAAGTAAGATTTTCCGACCTAAACGTTTTGCTCCATAAAAGAAAGATATTGTTTCTATTAAACCTGTTAGTTAGATAATTACCAAAAGGTTTCCATCTCGCAGGAGTGTGTGAGGTTTGCAGTTTTGTGGCATGACGAGCAGCAGGAGAAAGTGTGCAGGCGCGTCAGGCGGAGAATCGCGCTCCGAGCCGCCGCCCTTTTAACCTCCGCGGCCGCCCCGTTAATAACCATGACAACAAGCACGGCGTAAAAGATGCCCCCCCCCCCCCCCCCCAACACACACACACACACACACACACACACCCCGAAATTATCAAAGCACACACACGTATACACCCACACACACACACACACACACACACACACGGGCTCTTGAAGTAATAGTCAGCAATCTTTCACCTCCTTTTCTGATGAATGCATTCCAAAATAGCTTTCAATTGACAGATTATGAAAAATAAAGCTTTACAGAACAACCCTCTAACAAACAGGTGCACGGACTATTGATTAGACCAGGCTATAGAGGCTTTTTTTTTTTTTTTTTTTTTTTTTTTTTAAGTGTATTGCATGAAGAAATACCCTGTGCTGCACATCACAGCTGAACGTGATGATGCGAGAGACGGAAACAAGTTCTGGGCGTTAATTAGACATTAACGTTAAAAAAAAAAAAAAAAAAAAAAAAAAAAAAAACAACACGAAACATCACGCTTTTCACAAACTTCTTGTTGGTGCAGAAATTATTTTTTAAAGTGCAAGTAGAGATATAGCACTAATGGCACGTTGCAAGCTTCCTTAAGGAGTTAAAAAATGAATGAATAAAAAAAATAAATAAATAAATAAATAAATAAATATTAAGAAGTGTTAAGGTTGTTGTTTGGTCCAGTATAGTGCTAAATTAGTAAGAATGAATCGAACACTAGAGATAAAAAGCAAAAGTGAAACTTTATGGAAAAATATACATTTTCAGCTTTTCCACTGAAGTCGGAGGGCAAAATTAATTCCACAAGAAAACTCGACAGTCACCTCACAAAACCCTCAAATAATCTGTAAACTAATATAACACACCAGAAGAGCTAAACTTCACTCGAGGTCTTGAGTGAGTTCAACACCAGTGATTTTTTTGTGCATGTCGCAAAGCTTGCGCCGGAAAATCCAACAGCCCGAGTTTTGCTTTTCTTTTTTTTTTTTTCCAACTTAAAGGTTTTCTTTGAACACTTACTTTGCTCTCGGATCCCGATTTGAAGTCTTCCACGCCGGGGCAGGAAAGCGTCTGCTCATCTTTCCAGTACATGATGTGAAGGTTTGTCGATTCAGGCGGTTGCAGGTTGCTTTGTGTGGAGCATTACTGCAGGTATTCCACATGTGCGTCTACACCACGATTTAACGGCAACTTTAGTTTGGGAGGAACTTTTTTTTTCCGGCGCTTTTTTCCCCCCCATGGCCGCACCTCCTTGGCACATTTACACACGCCTATTATTGCAAGAGGGGGCAAAAAACAGGAATATACAAATGAACCCTCCTTAGTTTCGCCAAAATTTAATTAACGGCAATAACGTCTGTTTTTTCTTTTTCTCCCCCCAACACTCTAGCAGCCTTGAACTTGAAGCTCATGTACTGAGAACACTAAATAACAAAATCTTTAATCAATTAAAAAAAATAAATCAGCCAAGAAAACATTTTGGCTCAAATATTAATTCAGTAATACGTTAATTTATCAATTCATGCTAAGAAGAAAAAAAAAAAGCTCCAGTTGTTTTTTGAAGAAAGACAGAAGGGAGAAAGGAAGGCAGGAAGGAGCATTGATTAAGTATGTGGCCATTACAGCTGCGGCTCTTTTCTGTTCTTTAAATAAAAAATAATCCCCAAATTGGATTAACTGGTGCCATCTGAGAGAGTGCCTTCCTGCCCTTTAGCACCTGAGTTTGTTAAGTGTTAAGCACGGATTTAAGGAGGAAAGCTTTATTATAGGCTCGTGTATTTCCTTAATTCAGGACAAATAGTTGTCAGAAATTCCGACTTCATATAAATACGCGCTTTATTTATAATACACGAATGGGTTTATTTATATTTTACATATTTGTTTTATGCTTAATCTTAGATTAAATGCGACTTTTCTTTCAAAGCTGATTTGAAATCTGAAACAAGTTATTGAGAATGATTTGGTTAAATAAAAGCTGATTTTAAAAGTCTAAACCATTGACCGCACGCAAACATCCGTCCACAGCGTTCATAAGATTACCAAAAAAAAGGTAATATTGACCTAATAACAGTCTTAAATGCTATAAAATGTTTTAATTTTAAAATGAACAATTATCAGGTTTAAAGATAAATAAGATAATTTAAGACTTGCATTTTGTAATAAAAAAATAAAAGCACGGCTTAGACGTATTTTTTCTGAAGCTCAGACAACACAGGACTAAATAACATTCTTTAAAACATTTTGATATTAATTTTATAATTTATGATGAACTTTCTTTGATTAAATGGTAGTCTAAAATGATATTTATAGCCACATTTAATGTTTATATTCTTTCAAGAAAATTACCTTTAGATAAATATTGCTTATTTTGCTTATTGCTTATTTAAATATTGGTTATTTTGAGGTGTTTTTTTCTTGTTTATTTTATTTATTTATTTATTTTGTTTTTCCTGTATGTTATTGATGCAGCTTTGACTGGAACCAATTTTTAATGGGTTTCTTCTCTTAGCTGTGTTTTTTCCTACTTTAGAAAACCACAGGCCGGAGTGGATGATGTGCTTTAATATTGCATTTCAGCACAGAAAAAACACACACACACACACACGTCTTGATGTGCACACGTCAAAAGCCACGGGGGGAAATGCAGGGTGAGGTCCACGAGCACATAAACAAGACCGGTATTGTCTGAAAGATGGGGAAAAGGCGTGTGACGTCACTGACTTGTTTACCAGCCTGAATTTTTTTTTACCACAGGTTTTTGTAGTGTCCTCGGATTTCATGCTAAAGTATTGTGTTTTATCTGCCGAGATGCTGAAAGATAAACGACAGCCAGTGATGGCAGTGTTTCCAAATATGGTGACATCACGTCATAAGTTAATAGAGAAAGACTGGCCCAGACATTGTGGTCACATCGCAGCATGTAACATCTCATTTCACATGATTAACTATACACACATGGAGGGTTTTTTTTTTTTTTATCAAAACCTATAACACACACACACTGTTTCATTATTTCATATGAGATCATGATGAGGTTTTTTTCTACTGCCCTGTTCTCTAAAACGTTTCTTGTTCCAATCCACTTTTTTCCCCTTTCCTTGTATCTTCCTTCATACTGTTAAAGTTCTAGTTGTTTTTCTCCTTCATGTTACAGGACTTGTTTTAGTTTTAAAGGATTGCCTTTCTCTGATGTCATGGTACTGTACAGGAAGAGTTTAAACAAAATATCCTCGATTCAAAGTCAGTGTAGATATGTAAGGCACTCAGTAGTCACGGTGCTGATCAGGGAGTCGGCCATTTTTAGGGGTGTCTCAGTGCACTGGAACATTTGTTTACTTAAAAAATCCCACAATGCACTGCAAAATCCAGGGACTTTTGAAGCTCACTATGCTCCCTTAATGGAAATGGCATCATGCACTATATTGCCAAAAGTTTTGGGACACCCCTCCAAATCATTGAATTCAGGGGTTGGGCTCGGCCCCTTAGCTCCAGTGAAAGGAACTATTAATGCTTCAGCATACCAAGACATTTTGGACAATTTCATGCTCCCAACTTTGTGGGAACAGTTTGGGGATGACCCCTTCCTGTTCCAACATGACTGTACACCAGTGACCAAAGCAAAGTCCATAAAGACATGAATGAGCGAGTTTGGTGTGGAGGAACTTGACTGGCCTGCACAGAGTCCTGACCTCAACCCCATAGAACACCTTTGGGATGAATTAGAGTGGAGACTGCGAGCCAGGCCTTCTCGTCCAACATCAGTGGGGAGCTGATGAAGACAGAGCCTGACACATCATTTTGCATCTTTGGAGTTTTGCAGCCATTCAGCTGCATTTTATGTAAAGCAGAATAATTTATCTTGAAAATAAACAACACACTCATCCGAATCTTTGAACCTACACAGCCATATGAACTTTAGGCCTCCTACGTGAGTCTGATTCTGAGTCTGATCCTGAGTCTGATGCAGAATCTGATCCTAAGTCTGATCCTAAGTCTGATCCTAAGTCTGATCCTAAGTCTGATCCTAAGTCTGATCCTAAGTCTGATCCTGAATCTGATCCTCGGTCTGATCCTCGGTCTGATCCTAGGTGCTCTTGAATCTGATCCTCGGTCTGATCCTGAGTCTGATCCTGAGTCTGATCCTCGGTCTGATCCTGAATCTGATCCTGAGTCTCATCCTAAGTCTGATCCTGAATCTGATCCTCGGTCTGATCCTAGGTGCTCTTGAATCTGATCCTCGGTCTGATCCTGAGCCTGATCTGGTGTAGTGTAATGAAGGAGAAAGCGATTCAGCTTCAAGTTTTTAAGATTGTCAATTTTTATATTTTTTCCATGTCAGAAAGCACATTAACAAATCCACAAGTGAGGCCACACACACACACACACACACACACACACACACACACACACACACACACAGAGTGCTAAACTGGTAGCTATTCCCTTTCATCACATGCTAGCATCATAGCTCCAGTGTAAGGAGCTAAAAAAGAACCTTGGACACTAAATGTTTTTGGTTAATGTTTGGTAAAGAGAAACTGAATTAAATGTCATTGATTAGTTTATTGACTTCAAGACAGAGAAAAATGGAGGCTTTTTAATAGAAGTATAGACTATAATGGACATGAGAATTCAATAAGCGCAACTATAAACGGATAAAAAGTATCTCCGCTTTACCGCACCATCCTGTCGTTGATTATTTTCCTATAACTGCATCCCACTCATTCCGCGTTTATTCCTCTAGCAATATTTTTTAAAAGCAAATACAAAAGAACAGTCCTTGACATGACTCAGATTAAAACTCAGTGTGAAGAGCTCAGCCACCCTGCTTGGATGTTTTTTTTTTTCTTCCCAGACGTTCATTCATAAGGTTTTGGACGGCTGGAAAAGGGGGGAGTGGTTGCAGTGCATGTAACTCAACACTGAGGGTCTGGGAGGTGAGGGGTCTTCGAGCTCCAGAGTTCCAGCAAATGGACTCTGACAGGTCAATCTGGAGAATGCTGCGGTTGTGTTTCCTGAAACTCACATTGAAGCTGGATGCCAGAGGAAAAGGAAAAGAAAAAAGAAAAGAGACTTTAATAAAGGCAGGGCCGAGCAGCAGTCCTGCACATGGGTTACGCTGGATACACAACGCTGCCACATCAAGATGTGACCCAGATCGCGATTAAAAAGAAAGTTGCTCCGTTCCGTTACTGCTCTCATTAATCACGCACACATTTTCATCAGTCATTCCATTCAGGAAATTGGTGCTTAAGTCTCTGATGCTTTTGACCTTTCGGGACAATCATTTAGAATTTGAGTGCACCTGAGTCAGATTAGAAAAATCACAGCTTGAGGTAGATTAATAAGTTTTAAATTCTATGTGAGCTAGTATTTTATTTTTTTGGAGTGGTGAAAATAATTCTAAATAATTAATTGGTCGGTTTTCAAATAATCTGTCGTTTGAGGTATTATATGGATATGATGAATTATAATCTGAGATAGATTACGGTTCATATTATAGATTATTATAGATTTAGATATCATGTGAGGTAGATCGTGTGTTTATGATTTTTTTTTTTTTTTAATCTACCAAATCTGAGGTAGATTTTTAAACATGACAGATTATGGATTTGAAATATAATAATCTGAGGTGGATTATGCATTATTGTATTCAAAATGTTTTTATCATAATCTGAGGGGAACATCATGTGAGGTAGATTATGGATTTGGAAAATCATAATCTGAGGTAGATTACGAGGTAGATCTTTATGTTTGAAATAATTTGAAGATGATTTTTTAAATTCATTATGTGAAGTAGATTATTGATCTGTAAGATTTTAATCTGAGGTAAATTATGAGGTAGGTCTGGATTATTTTTTAAATTATTTGACGATGTTTTAATTCATCATGTGAATTAGATTATTGATGTGCAAAATTATAATCTGAGGTAGATTATGAGGTAGATCATGGTTATTTTTGCGAACAATTTGAAGTATATTAAGATAAATTCATCAGGTGAGAGATTATTGATTAGCATAATTATAATCTGAGGCAGATTATGAAAAAATTTTGATTATTTTTTTAAATAACTTGAAGACGAGTTTTTAATTCAAGTGAGATTATGGATTTGTAAAATTATAAATTATAATCTGGGGTAGATTATGAGGTAGATCACGATTATTTTTGGAAACAATTTGAAGTATATTAAAATAAATTCATCATGTGAGATTATTGATTATCAAAATTATAATCTGAGGTAGATTATGAGACCGACTGCAAGTAATGTTTTTTATTATTCTATGTAGACTAAGACTTTGTTAATCAGGTGAGGTAGACTGTGGATTTGTACACTGATAATCTGAGATAGATTATTTATAAAATCATAATCTGGGGTAGACCATGAGGTAGATCTCTATTATCTTTGCAAACAATTTGAAGTAGGGTACGATAAATTCATCATGTGAGATTATTGATTGACAAAATTGTAATCTGAGGTAGATTATGAGAGACAGCAATTCATTTTGTTTATTATTTTAAGTAGATTAAGTCTCTGTTAATCAGGTTAGGTAGATTATGCATTTCCAAAATTATAATCTGAGATAGATTATTTATAAAATCATAATCTGGGGTAGATTATGAGGTAGATCACGATTATTTTTGCAAACAGTTTAAAGTAGATTAAGATAAATTCATCATGTGTGATAGATTATTGATTGACAGAATTATAATCTGAGCTAGATTTTGAGAGACTGCAATTAGTTTTTGTTTTATTGTTTTAAGTAAATTAAGACTTTGCTAATCAATTGAGGTACATTATGCATTTCCAAAATTACAATCTAAGGTTAGAATTTTAAGATGATCATAATTTGGGGTAGATTATAAGGCAGATCAAAATTATTTTTGCAAACAGTTTAAAGTAGATTAAGATAAATTAATCGTGTGATTAGATTATTGATTAGCAAAATTATAATCTGAGGTAGCTGAGGTAGATAGGCTGCAATTTTTTTTTTTTATTAAAGTACATTATGATTTTGTTAATTATGTGAGGTAAATTATGGATTTGTAAAATAATAATCTGAGGTAGCTACAGATTATTTGTATCATGTTTGTTAGATAATCATTTGAGAGATTATGATCTTGTAAATGCAGGGAACTGTGAGGTAAATTCCTGATTTAAATACAGATAGAATTAAATCTGGAGCCCTTTTTGAGAACCGCTGTACGATTCTATGCAGAGTGTTTGTCTAACAATGATAAGTCATTAAGAACTGTTAAGGAACCCTTGAAGAACCCAGATTAAGAGATTTATTTGCATAAACAAAGCTAAACAAATGACAGATTTCTTCATGTGAAGTCCAGTTTGTCCACCTAAAGAAGAATAAAGACTTTCTTCGGTTGCTTTTGCGTGTCAAGGGGCTGCAGGCGTTCGATCCCATCAACATCCTTGTGGAAGAGGAAATGGACCTGATGACAGCCTTTCATAAAGCGGCAGCCACCAAGCCGCTGCTATCATACTAGCTAAAGGAAACAGATTATTCTGACACGGAAGTTGTACCCAAAACACAACCACTTCAGCCTGTAAGCTCACCAGGTCTCCCTGTGAACACGGCCTTTTGTTTCGGCGCCACAGAGAGGTTTACCCAAAAGCGACGACTCCAAGCTTCCGGACGTTTCCTCTGATGATGTTACTAGTTTGTGCTGCTGCCACCAACCACCTTTATACATAACACCATCAGAACAATCCTGTTATGTGGTTCGATAACATGAAAATAATTCACAAGGAGCTTTGACGAGGCTTAGCTTTCTCTCAAATCTCTGTAACCAAAGAATGCCGTCTAGACATGGGGCTTTGAAACTTCCTTCTGTCCCAGAGATATCACTTTGGTTATTCTCTAAATTAACCCTAAACCCATCTTGTTATGATCTTTGACCTCAGAGCTAGCCTGCTCCGCTTGCTTTTCTCACCCTTAGGGTCTCAGTGCTGTGAGCCCACAGGAAACGTTCTGGATGCGAGCAGCGACTTTCAGATCCTTTCATCTTTCCAGCCTCGGGTCACTGCATTCAGGGGAAAAAGATTTGAATCGTTGTTTCATTACATCAACACTAAACGAACTTGACAGCTAGCTAATATATGCTAATCAGACAGAGGTTTTGGGACTACTCTCTGAAGTTCTACTTGACAGGATGTTTCTTCTATTCACTGCTAATGCTAGCTCACTGCTAGTATAAGCTAATCTGTTTATAATTTATAATGATAACGATGGTTAATATACCAAGAATATGGCAGTATACCATGACAGGATTACTGTGAGAACGTTTATTCATAAATATCCATCCCTGCTGCAAATGCTATGCTAACTCACTAATATAAAATAATCTGACAGGTTTTTTTTCTTCTGTTCAGTGTTCATAATCCTCATTGCTAATGCTAGCTAGTTGGCTAATCTAAGGTAACCTGACAGGATTATTGTTCAGATTGCTAAATATTTTCCATTGTACAGAGAACAGTAGCTAGTTTGCTAATCTAAGATAACCTTACAGGATTCCTGTGAGGATTTATAAAGGAATATTTATAGTGATTATTGCTAATGTTTGCTAGCTGCTATAATGAGCTAACATGACAGGATTTCATGGGGGTTTTTTTAGATTTTTTTCAGGGTTTTTTTAGTCATATTCTTAAATATATTCCTATTATACTGATAACACGAGCTAGTTTGCTAATCTTAGCTAATTTGACAGGATTACTGTAAGGATTTATAAAGTAATATTCATAACCTTTATTTCTAATGTTTGGTAGCTGCTAGCATGAGCTAGCTTGGCCAGATTCAGCGTTTTTTAGTCATATTCTAAGATATATTTCTGTTATACTGATAACACTAGCTAGTTTGCTAATGTAAGATAACATGACAGGAGTTTTTCATCCGATTTTTTTATATGTTTTAATTAAACTGATAACACTAGCTAGTTGGCTAATTTAAGCTAACCTGACAGAATTACTGTGAGGATTTATGAGGTAATATTTATAACGATTATTGCTAATGTTTGCTAGCTGATAGCATGAGCTACCATGACAGGATTTTTTAGTTTTTTCATATTGTTTCTATTTCAATCATATTGTTACAAATCTATTTTAATTAAACTGATAAAACTAGCTAGTAAGCTAATCTAAGATAACCTGACAGGATTATTGTTTGTATTTCTAAGGTACTAGTAATAAATATTCATAATCATTACTGCTATTGTTTACTAGCTGCTAGCATGAGCTAACGACAGGATTTTTTAGTTTTTCTAGTCATATTCTTAAATCTATTTTGATTATACTGATAACACAAGCTAGTTTGCTAATCTAAGCTAACCTGACATGATTACTGTGAGGATTTCTTTGAGCAGACTTCACTGATCATGTTTGCAGGCTGCGATCGGAAACATACTTAACATAGCTGAGAAAAATCTCAGGTGCCTTTTTTTAAAAGCATTTTCTTCAGTAACTTTAGACACGATCCCTTAATTACGCTAAAGAGAGTGTTAAAGTGCAGGTTGTGTGTGATGTCCCAAGAAGCCCCTAAAGATGAATAAAAAATCCTTTTTTTCTGTACGCTGTAGACCATAGACTGTATTATGTAACAGTTCCCTACAGGCTCACTAAAGGCCTCACATGTTGGGGAACATATCAGTTTCCTGCAGTTAAAAGCTACAAATAAATCAGCAGCATTTTGCCAGAAAAACTCTTCAGGCCTCTCTACCACCAGTGAGACACCTTTCCACATGGCTCTTATGCAATAAATGCAGGAGTACAGGATTTGCCACAAAAAAACGCTGCAACATGCCAAAGCAAACATTACATGAGTCAATGCGAGTCTGGCTGTACATTGTGTGTAAATGGGAACAAAATCGTCTAGATAAGTGAAGTTTACACATACTTGTTCCCCTCTCCTTCCCGATTTTGAAAGGTGTGAACATGTCACGAGCCAAAGGGCCTGAAAAGGCAGCTTTTTACGCCAAGGCAGGCGTGAAGCGGCCATACTGACAGTCATCCTCTCGATTATTCCAGCTGTGGCAACATGGGAGAGGAAAGCTAAAGAGTCTACACCTGTCCCAGAATCCTGTTCACCTCACTGCTGCTGTATGGAGCTGCCGAGCTCATGACATCACCACGGCTGGAAACACACCTGCCAACACACCCGAGCCTTCTGGGAGAGTCCCAAATTTTCCTCAAGATGTATTTTCTTTCTTTTATATCTAAACAAATAGCTAACAACCATTTAATCAAGCGAGGAATCGAAGTCTAGACTTGTGTGTGTATCTACAGCAGGTAAAGGTTGGTGCTTTGGTTTCCAGGACAACCAGCCACGCCCACTCAACAGCAATATAATTTTGGGTCAAGCAATTTATTTAAGCGGCTCAGATGCCTCGAGTTATTACCTTCATCTGCTTTTTCTGTTAGTTTTCCTTATAAAGACAGCCATGATGAATTCTCAGGGGGGTTTTCCTTGCCACTGTTGCCTCTGACTTGATAGATATTTTTATTTAAAATCGATCGTTGTATTCTGAGTATTTTATATTTATATATTTTTATATTTGTCTAAAGCTGCTTTGCAATAACGTTCATGGTTAAAAGCACTACACGAATAAAACTGAATTGAGTTCTCAAATATGATTGGTCAGAAGGTGTTGATTCATTTCCTTCTGATCTGTTATCATTTCTATAGTCACAGCTCCTTGATTATGGGGTCTTCACATAGGACCTAAGACATTTCTATATAATCTATATAGTGTTTCTAAGGTCTATTTCTGTCTATTTAGATCTATAGCCTGCATTATTAGTTTATTTAATGATTAATTTTTATCTATATTCTGCATGAGGATGTTGCTACTAAAAGTGCCACAAAAAGTGATGGGCCCCTTAAAATGTCGAAACTTAAATACAAAGAAATGGATGATGTCCACACAAATGGACTGGGAGTGAATGTGCGAGTGTGTGTGTTTGTTTGTTTGTTTGTTTAGCTGAAAAAGTGCTTGGCCCCCTACAGAAATAGCTGTTTTTCAGTAGAACCGGCTGCGAGTCTCTTTTCATGATGAGTAAACTTGCTTTGTAAACATTTGCTCTGTTCCTAAAGACAAAAATAACAACCACCAGCACCAGTCATGTGATCTAAAACACATAATTATTCAACATCGTCATTATTATTTCCAAAGAGTGCAGAGTGAGCTGCGGCACATGTGAGCTGTACCTCAGCGTCTTATCGAGCTAATCAAATCCCAGGCTTTTTATTTACTCGAATAAACAGCTTGAATAATGATGTGCTGTTTATGTGACATGAATCTCTGCAGCAGTTTAGCAAACCTTTCGAATTGGTTCATTTTTCCACGTCACGTCAGCGTGACATGACGACGAGGGAATCTCTGTGTGGTTGAGCGACTGAACCCATTTTAGAATGAATAGGGTTAATCTTTTTTTTTAAATCCCCATCACCCAAAGACAAGAATAAAAGCCTCTTCAAACAAGGGACAGCAATCAGGGATGAGAGAGAGAGAGAGAGGGAGAGAGGGATTGAACAAGAGAGAGGGAGAGAGAGATTGAACAAGAGAGAGGGAGAGAGAGATTGAACAAGAGAGAGGGAGAGAGAGATTGAACGAGACCGAGAGAGAGAGAGAAAGAAAAACAGAGAGAGAGAGAGGGAGAGAGAGATTGAACGAAACCGAGAGAGTGAGAGAGAGAGAGAGAGAGAGAGAGAGAGAGAGAGAGAGAGAGAGAGAGATTGAACGAAACCGAGAGAGTGAGAGAGAGAGAGAGAGAGAGAGAGAGAGAGAGAGAGAAAGAAAGGGAGAGAGAGATTGAACGAAACCGAGAGAGAGAGAGAGAGAGAGAGAAAGAGAGACAGAGAAAGAACAAGAGAGAGAGAGAGAGAGAAAGAAAGAGAGACAGAGAAAGAACAAGAGAGAGAGAGAGAGAGAGAGAGAGAGAGAGAGAAAGGGAGAGAGAGATTGAACGAAACCGAGAGAGAGAGAGAGAGAGAGACAGAGAGAGAGAGAGAGAGAGAGAGAGAGACAGACAGGGAGAGAGAGAGAGAGAGAGAGAGAGAGAGAGAGAGAGACAGACAGAGAGAGAGAGATAGAGAGAGAAGAGAGAAAGACAGAGAGAGAGAGAGAGTGAGAGAGAGAAGAGAGAGAGAGAGGGAGACTTCCCCCATCTTCCAGACTCTCCGCATGCTGGGCCTCTAATTATTTCATCGTGTAGCAGGAAATCCTACCAGGCCTACATAAACAGTGCTGGGAGGGGAGTGTGTGTGTGTGTGTGTGTGTGTGTGTGTGTGTGTGTGTGTGTGTGTGTGTGTGTGTGTGTGTGTGTGTGTGTGTGTGTGTTGGGGGGGGGGGGGGTGAAACCTCTACACTGGTGACATCTGACATGCGAGTGCCCCCCTTCCATCCGCTACACTACTGCCCCCTACACACCCCACAACCCACAGCACCGGCTCTCGCCTTCTTTCCTTTCAGAGGTGAAGATCCTCGAGTCTTTAAGTGGTGGAGGTTTAAGAGGTCGAGGCTTTTGTGATGCTGAGCGGTGAAGAGCGAGGCCGTTTTAATATCCGCCAGACGTCAAGGCGCAATTTAACATCGTCTTTACAAATCCGCCGTAATTTATTCCTTCAACTGAGAAAAGCATAATTGTAAGAAACGAGATATTGTGCTAACTGTCCAGTCCGGCCTCGTCATAGCCATGAGACGTCCGTCGTCCATAACGGTGTAAATACAGAGCAAACGAACAGTTGGTCACTTTTGCTTTATTCTGAGGTTGGTTTTAATTAACACACGCTTTTTTAATCAAATTTTAATGAATTGTGCTGAACAAATCTTTAACACATACCACTAAAGGCACATGTTTCATTATTTAGGCATCACTAATACATTTAAAAGAACGACGACAATGACGAACGAGTATTTCCAAGAAGCTCGTCATCTGTTTGTCATGAAATACTGTAAGTTTGACGAACTCCAATCACGTCACGTATGCAAATTTTTGGATTAAAGTTTTAATAAAAGGAGAGAGAAACAGAGAGGCTGATGAGAGACGGAGAAAACTGCTGAAAACTGTTTAACCGATGTTTAACAACATTAAATGTAACCAAAAATGGGTAAAAATTTCAATGAAAATAATATTCATTAATTAATCAATTAATTAATTAATTTATTTATTTATTTATTTGTTTGTTTGTTTATTTATTTATGACTTAACTAAATTAAGGTATTTGTAAATGCACACATTTATGTATTTATTTATTTATTTTTATTTATCTATTTATTTATATTATTAATATTAATATTTATGTAAATATTACTATATGTAAATTCTAGATTACATTAAAGGAGAGAAAAACAGAGAGGCTGATGAGAGAAGGAGAAAACTGTTTAAAACTGTTTAACCGATGTTTAACAACATTAAATGTAACCAAAAATGGGTAAAAATTTCAATGAAAATAATATTCATTAATTAATCAATTAATTAATTTATTTATTTATTTATTTATTTGTTTGTTTGTTTATTTATTTATGACTTAACTAAATTAAGGTATTTGTAAATGCACACATTTATGTATTTATTTATTTATTTTTATTTATCTATTTATTTATATTATTAATATTAATATTTATGTAAATATTACTATATGTAAATTCTAGATTACATTAAAGGAGAGAAAAACAGAGAGGCTGATGAGAGAAGGAGAAAACTGTTTAAAACTGTTTAACGGATCTTTAACAACATTAAATGTAACCATAAATGGATAAAAAAAGTTCAATTAAATTTTTAAGAATGAACCAAATTAACATATTAGTAAATGCATTTATTTATTTTATATTTGTTTATTTATTTCACATACGCAAATTCTAGATTGGCTGATGATGAGAAGGAGAAAACTGTTTAAGCAAGGGTTTAACAACATTAAATGTAACCAGAAATGGATAAAAATTTCAACGAAAATGATGCAATTGCATTATTCCGCATGTATTACTTGCACTTTTTATCCACTTACGGTTACATTTAATGTTGTTAAACAATTCAGTTGCTATAAACAGCGATTTTTATCACCAACTTCTCTTTTTTCCTCTACTTTGCCCTAAACTCTAGGAAAATAATTAAAACAATAAATTTATCACACCACAACCAGATCAGCGCTGATTATTTTCCTATCACGGCATGACCCAGAGTGCTTTAATCCTTAATTATAATGACGCTAACATTTCAGGCATGAATTAATCTGTGTATAAAATGATTGTTTTTTGCTTCTTTTTTTTTTTAAAGAATATAAATGAGAATCTACAACTGATTAATTAATAAGTGAATTAATAGCTGGACTTTTGATGCATTATTCACTCTCGCATCGATCCAGCTTTCAGTTTAAAACTAAAATCTGATTAATTTTTTCTGGAAAATATTAAATAAAAGCGACTCAGACGTTGACTCAAACGGTCAGAGCTGAGGGTGAAGGTGTAAGATTTCCCCTCTTGGCAGCGGTGAGTTTAAATAACACCTTGTGAACTTTCTGCAGGGATCCGACATCTTTACATGCTGTGTGTTTTTCCAACACACACACACACACACACACGAGAGGCAGTGGTTCTCACTGACCCTAGCTAAATGAGACATGCAAAGTCTCAGACATGCAAGATGGAAGGTACACACACACACACACACACACACACACACCCAGAGCCAACACAAGGGCAAGGTAGAGCATGCAGTTTCCCCCCAGTGCCAAAAGCACTCCACGATGAGCCCAAATACAAACTTGTGCTAGACGAAGCCAGTGGAGAGGTTTGATTGACAGCCACTTCAGACGTCTGCGGGTTTATATAGATACATCACATCACTCAATGCGACTCGTCTGCAGATCCGCAAACGCAGACATCACAGCATGCAGTCCGCGGAACTTAAACAAACAAATTGATTTCTTATGGGAGAACTGACACGTCTGTATTTATTTATTTTACTCGAGGCACAAGATGAGCTCATGTCAGCCTTAAACACACACACAATTATATTTAGGGCAGAATTTCCACATTGATATAACGTCACTACAAAAGTTATTTATTTTTTTTTTATTTAACTGCATGTATTCCTTTTTATTTGTTTGTTTGTTTGTTTGTTTTTTTTTGTTTATTCATTCATTCATTAACTAAATGCACAATTTTTTTATTTATTTATTTATTTATTTATGAATTAACTAAATTAACGTATTTGTAAATGCACATCAATGTTTATTTATTTATTTTGTTGATTTATTTATTTACATAAAATTAATTAAACTTAATTAAGGTATTCTTTAGAGTCGTATGCACATGTTTATTTATTTATTTATTTATTTTGTTTATTTATTTATTTATTTATTTATTTATTTATTTATTTACATAAAATGAATTAAACTACATTAAGATATTATTTACTGCCGTATTTTTTTTTTAATTTATTTTTTTTTTATACATTTTTAATAAGTTTAATAAAGTGCAAATTCTGCCTTAAATCCATGAAATGTTTATGGCTCAAGCAGCCGACTTCAAATACTTATAAACGTAATAAAGTTCCTTTTCAAGTTCCTGTCTGTGTTTCACAGGTTCTCTCCTTCTCCTTGCTGTGTTCCTCTCGGTTCTCCGGGTTCCTCAGAGCTGATAAGTAACATTGGCTTCACCGACTTCTTACTGTAGATGATTTATGGAAACATTTGTGTTATGTTTCTGTGATGGAAAAACAACATCACAGGAACGCTGTAGGATTGATGTATAAAAAAATAAACATTCAGCTGACATACAGATAAATCTGCAAAATTGATCCACAAGTGTCATGTGAATGCTGGGGTGCCAATATTTATGCTTTAAAAGAAACGGTTCTTTGTCACAGATTTATAAAGAACTTTTAACGTCCATCGATCTCTTCTGTCACACAAAAAAAAAAAAAAAAAAAAAAAACCCTGATTGGTTTCCCGCCTCCGCCGTGTGTGTGTGGAGTTTGCATGTTCTCCCCGTGCCTCAGGGGTTTCCTTCGGGTACTCCGGTTTCCTCCCCCGGTCCAAAGACATGCATTGTAGGTTGATTGGCATCTCTAAATTGTTCGTAGTGTGTGATTGCGTGAGTGAATGAGTGTGTGTGTGTGTGTGTGTGTGTGTGTGTGTGTGTGTGTGTGTGCCCTACGATGGGTTGGCACTCCGTCCAGGGTGTATCCTGCCTTGATGCCCAATGATGCCTGAGACTCCCCGTGACCGAGAATAGATCGGATAAGCGGTAGACAATCAACGAATGAATGATTGGTTCTTCCTAGAACCTTCATTTTTAATAGTCTAAAGTGATTCTGGATTGAAATAAATACTTTAGATTCTTGTTCTTGTCTGAAGGAAGTGGAACCCAATTCAGTTCAGTTTTATTTGTGTAGAGCTTTTTACAATGGATTCTGTCACACAGCAGCAATACAGTAACGCATAAAACTCAGGATTTAATTTTAAACTAATTTTAATCCCTAATGAGAACCCAGAGTCCACGACGGCAAGGGACAACTCCCTGAGACGACACGAGGAAGAAACCTGGAGAGGAACCTCATGGATTTGTGCTGTTGAAGCTCCTGCACCTGAAAGATCCGAGTGCTTTTCTGCTCAACACGGATGTAAAGAGTGGTTATGTTTCGAGGTTTGGATCTTCGGTGCACCAGAAGATTCTCTGGAATCTTATGATGACTACTTCCTGTGTCAGATTCCGAGCCGGATTCCGAGACCGGGAGAGGCAGGAGAATTCCATCCCCAGGTGTACGAACACACACACACACACCCACACACACACACACACATAGATGGAGTGAGTAAAAGAACCAGGCTTTGCCTACACAGGCCAACGGTGAACAATGTCGGGATGTAGCTCCGGTTAGCGCTTTTCCCGTTCCACAAACACAGAGCAGACGCTTAAAGCCTGGACCGTCTGCGAACTGTGAGAAATATTTACCTCGTTTATCACCAACCGCCATCTGTCAAAATAGTTTCGGGAGTCGATGGCATGCCTCGGCCTGAGCCCCGAGCTGCGACTGTTTCCGTGTTTCAGAAAGCTTCTCTCCTCCGCTCGATCACTTTCTCCTTCACTCACAAGAGACATCATTCTTTTCATTTTCTTCCTTTTTTTCTTTAGAAAAACCTTCCAAATATGAATATCTCGATATTTTCCAAAAACAAATAAAAAATTTAAGCTCCTCAAACCTGTGTTTAAACAGTAATCAGTAATTCATCACGCTTCAGTCGAATCCTTTATTTTTTCAATTTCTGGTGTTAAATTCTGGTGTAAATTCTGAGCAGTTACACCGAAGTGTCTGCACCATGAGAGAGCTTGCAAGCAGCCACAACAAGATAGAAGTGTTCTTTATTCTGTGCAGATTGTAGATTACACACACACACACACACACACACACACACACAGGGCCCATATTTACAGACGGCACACAGATAGAGCTGCTGAGTCAGGGGTTTGTCTTCTGTCTGTGCCTGCATGTGCAGCTCGTGCTGACAGATCCGCCGATAACCACGAGGTTTCTTCTCTTCGTGGATCCGGCGCTTTTAAAGTTGCAACATTGTCAGATTAAAATGCCGTCGTTTTTACGCTCCACTGACCTCCACACGTCGGGTCTCACTGTCAATAAACATTTCGATTCTTCTTTTCGCTTTTAGTGTCATAGCTAAAAGCTATGCTAGCTTTTGTAAACTAAAAAAACTAAATAAAACACTGAATTGTTTCTCTGTTTCTCTTTTTCTCTGTTTCAACATATCCGTAAAGCTGGGGTTTGGCGCTAACGGGTAAGAAACGTGTCTAGCTAGCAGTTTAGCATATCTAAATCATCAAGTGTTCTAAAATATGTCTAACCTACGCTTATACCTTTCAATTATAGGCCACGCCCCCTACCTGAGGAAGCACCCTGCTGCACCATCAACAGCTATGACTTTTTTTTTTTTGTATGAGAATCTCAGAAACCTGAGATTAGCGCTATATTTAGCATTTGTTTCTCTTGTTTTCTTACAGCAGATCTCTCCGCAGCTTTCGTTTTTCTTTTAGCTTTTTCACGTTGACTTTGTGTGTAAGCTTTACTTGTGAGTCTTGCAAAAAAAAAAAACAACAACTCTGACACTGGAGACCTCTTTCCTTCAAAACATCTTCACCGTATCAACGGTTGTACGTCGTTACCATAGAAACGGTAACGTATCAGAATGAGCGCACTAATACAATGAACCTGTGGTTTGCAGCTACTCTGTCCGTTCTGACAATTAATCAACGCCTCCTCTTCTGACCAATCAGGATTCGGCAGAGCTCCGGTGCAAAGAGTTCCTGCTTGAAATGACAGGATTTCTGTTGAAACGATATTCAGGTCAGAAGAAACGGCCTCCAAAAAAAAAAAGTGGGCCGTATAGGCATGTTAGACCGTGTGTGTGTGTGTGTGTGTGTGTGTGTGTGTGCTTAAGGGCTTACAGATGAAGCCAAGTGTGCCAGTGAAGACAAGATCAACATACACACACACACACACACACACAGGAGATACCAAAATACACAGAAAGTGTTTCAGTCCTCCATGACACACTTCACACACATCATAGAGTCAGTGAAGTGTGCTGTGTGTGTTGGGATCTACATCAGTCTCACTACACTGCTGCTGATTATTTTCCTCTAACAGCACTACACAAGGTGTTTTATTCCTGCATGCTAATGTTTTCTGAGACAGTCCCAGGGGGCAGGGCTTGTAGGACTGGTGGCTTAGCTAATTTGCATATTCATGAATCTCTCTGCATGAATCTGTTTTCTGTTGTGTAATGATTTATTTTGTTGTTTTTTTCCTTTTTTCTAGCTAGGTATACTGTACATAAAATTAAAATTAAAACACTTTAAAAGAAAAAAAATGTATAAAATTTTACCCAGAGGCCAAAATTTTGTCTTTGTCATGTTCCACTCCACGGTGGTGCTTAATATGAAGCTCATATGAAAGTAGACACTCAGGACTATTTTAATTCATTTGTAGTGTTTTATAAGTATTTCTGTCTTTCCCTAGCCTACTAGGGGCGATATATTCATAGAAAAGTTCCCAAAAATTACGAGCGGTTCATTTTTTTCAGCAGAAATGTTTCTATCTTTGATGTAAATGTTGATATCAAACCTGTTTCTGCTCTCTGGGATCCTCTGAGAAAATTCTGTGTCCACCAGAGGGAAAAACCCACGTCTAAAACCAAAAGACTCATTTTATATCAGACTCACAGCCTGAACATCATTCGTGTTCTTTATACTGACTTTAAAAAGTCCATTTCTGTTCTGCTGGTGAAATGAAAAGCCGGTGAACTGATAAAAAGGGTTGAAGACAGGATCTAAGGCAATACGGAGTGGTCGTGTTCACACATGAGGGTTTTTTTTGATTTTAATGAAAATGCCACTTTGCACTGAAAAGCCTGTAAATAGCCTGTAATCGGTTCCACTCCAGTAATTCATGCGTGTTTAAAGCACTGGTGTTATTTAGCTCTAAATTACATGCAAGCTCACCTGTTAAGCTACTTTACTTCTGACTTAATGCATATTCCAGCCGTTTAATGCTAGCATGCTAAATCACGTAATAGCCCAGCACTTCTCTAACCCGAAGCTTATCTGAAATCATGTGGGCTGAGGGTCACGCCGTATAATCATCGGCTTTTATAAACCTTTTATAAGTCAGAGAGCGCAGAGCGGGTTAACGTTCACAGCAGGACCTGAGGGAAGGAGATTCACGAATTTCTCCACCTCTGATTTGGCCTCGTTGTCATCTAGGAATCCGGCGAGGGTCCGGTCGCTCCTCGCTCGGCATGGGGTCCGTTAGTCTCACAGTCGCCCCAATCAGACACAAGCTCCTTCACCGGGGTGGCCCTGCCATCCGGCCCTCTGATTGTCCAGGAACGAAGAGTCATGTCAGGGGGCCTCATCAAACAAATAATAGCTTCAAATTGACAATCAGTGCACGCTCTCGCAGGTGATTAGAGCGAGAGAGAGAGAGGCTCGCTGCTCACACACACACATCGATCTTCTCTTACACTCACATTCTGACACCCAGAAAACCTCACACGACTTTCACACCACATCATCACACCGATCCACAGTCGAGCTGCTCTTACTGCTCTTCTTCAAAACTTTAGCAGACTGGAAGAGTGATTGTCTGTAATTACAGATTGCTTTCATGATGTGACTGGGTTATTAAAGGGTTATGTGACTTTTTATTTTTGCCTCTGAGGAAACATTTATACCGAATCTCTAATTATATTTTGATCAAGAAATAAAAAAGAAGCTAAAAAACAGAAAAGAGAAAAATACAAACAATAACAGTAACCACTCTGTCTGTCTGTTTGTTTGATGGTTGGTTGTTTGGTTTGTTTTGCTTGTTTTATTTATCTGTCTGTCTGTATGTTTGTTTGTCTGTCTGTTTGATGGTTGGTTGGTTGGTTTGTTTGTTTGTTTTGTCTGCCTGTCATTTTTTCTGTCTGTCTGTTTGTCTGTTTTTCTGTCTGTCTGTTTGTCGGTTGGTTTGTTTGTTTGTTTTGTCTGTCTATCTGTCTGTCTGTTTGTCTGTCTGTCTGTCTGTTTGTCTGTCTCTCTCTCTGTCTGTCTGTTTGTCGGTTGGTTTGTTTGTTTGTTTTGTCTGTCTGTCTGTCTGTCTGACTGTTAGTCTGTCTGTCTGTTTGTCTTCTGTCTTTCTAACTGTTTGTCTGTCTGTCTATCTGTTTGTCTGTCTGCCTCTCTATCTGTCCGTCTGTTTGTCTATCTGTTTGTTTGTCTGTCATTTTGTCTGTCTGTTTGTCCGCATGTCTGTTTGTTTGTTTGTTTGATGGTTGGTTGGTTTGTTTGGTTGTTTTGCTTCGTTTGTTTGTTTGTTTTTGCCTCATACACAATTGTTTTCTCCTCCTTAAATCTTGTTTCTAAATTTTTATTAAACACAACCTGTCAAATGTGTTTACAGATTTTACGCCGACGGCACAGCATTTAAACCATAACATAATAAAACTGTATAGAATTGTTTAATTAAGTAACATTTCTGCAAAAAACCATAATGCAGTCAAAACTTCGCCCTGAACAATGGAGCGCTACAGAGGCGGCCATCTTGGATAAACAGAATCAGATCAAAGTTACTGTAATGAGGTGATTATTTTCCTCTGACAGCACGTCCCCACGCATTTTATTCCTCTTTCACTACAGCAGTTTGCTTTAATTGTATCAGATGTATTAGAGTGAGCTTTTTATCTATTACTTTAATCCATTTTTCCTTCACTTTATAGCAGCTATAAACAATCTTTCCCTCACAGACGTCTCCCTCCCTCTCTCTCTCTCTCTCTCTCTCTCTCTCCCTCTCGTAATTTTATACATAAACTACAAAGAAGTTGAAACCCTCCATCTTGAAAAAGTCGGAAAAAAAAGGGAAAAAGAAACCCGAGACTCCTCCCATAATTGACAAATAAATAACCATGAATAAACAATAAATAAACTGAAAACTTCACCATCCTGTGTATGAGTCCCTGTGTTACTATGGAAACGATAAGGGGTTAATATAAACTCTACTGTCAGAGCTGCTATTGTAGAATATTAATCACCTTCTGACCGATCCCAATGGAGACTGTTGTAAGTCTGAGCTGGAAAGAAAGCAGCGTTAATCACTGATCCGGTGTTTTACAGAAGCCTGGCGAACACAAACACTTCCGAATCTTTGATACTGTCCGCTTCTCCTGCGACAATCTACCCTCCACCTCATCTCCTCATCCCCCCTTCCACTAACTGACCCCTTTGTCTTTTGTGTCCACAGAACGCGTGAGGAACCCGGGAAGCTAACTCTTATTATTTTGGTTTGTTTAGGCCATTTAGCGTCCTATAAATAACCCGTCACTCAACAGCCGTTATTGACCCATTTCCGCCTATTGCGTGCCTTGAGGTGTGTCTCTGCCGCAGCACAAACTGGACGAAACGTAAAACAGGATAAAAAAAGAAAACACGAAGACGTTTTTTTACATTTTTTTATAGAAACCACTGAAGAGGTGTTAAAGTGCAGTTTGAGGTCACGATCTTCACTTCAAAGGCTCCGAGTTCCTCTGAGTGTCTCAAACTGGAAGGAAAACAGTTACAGTCACGCTACTGTATTAGAAACAAACCCAGATTGAGGTGAAGACAGTGACGAATATCGCAAAGCACTTTTCTTCAGTTTTTAATGTGTTTGTCTGTCTTTGTCTGTCCTGTCCTGAAATAACAGACTTTGAAAATCCTGAAGCCATCAACACCCGTCAGCAGCAGCAGTGGCAGCGGGAAGAGAGCTGGGTATGAAAGATGAGACGAGAGATTTCTTTCAAGTTGTTGGCACCACGTTTTCTTTTGCTTTTTGTTTCCTGAAGGAGAAAAAGCATTTTGATGGATGCTACTATTTCAGGCAGTTACATCTGTGGAATATTAATGGATATTTCACATGCTATGGTGAAAGAAAAAAAAAGTAAGGTATTATTATGGGTTTCTCTGCACAAATCGGGTTGCTGGCATGGAAACTAGCGAGGGTTTAATACATAAATATAGAGATGTCATAATATAAGCACTGTCTCAGCTGTGGAGCGTCATAGGACAAAAGTAAGTGCACCCCGTGTTAGTTTTCAGGTCCCTAATGGACGCTGTGAATTTGGGGAAAAATCTGAGAATGCTGAAAAAATAAATAAATAAACATTCACCCCTTTTTTAACCCTTTTTTTTTGCCAAAAATTTCTCAGATTTGAAGACCAACACGGGATGCACTTACTTTTCAGAAAGAATGGAAGAGGACCCAGCACTGAGCCTTGTGGGACACCGGTGGATAGTTTCTATAAAGCACCACTTGCTCTTTTATTTCTTTGTTCTTTCTCTTTCTCCTTTCTTTTTATTCTAATTTATTTATTTAAATTAAATAATCAGGTACAATTCTCAGTAATAAACATGGCAATGAGAGTCTTGGATCTCAACACTGGAGCGTGATAGGAGGAAAGTAACCCTGTGTTAGTCTTCAGCTCCCTAACAAACACTGTGAATTTGGGTAAAATCTGGGAACGATTTATTTTTCTCCTAAAAAAAAAAGAAGTAAATGGTCAGCCTTTTTGGCCTTCTTGTTTGTTTGTTTTTTTGGTGAAAAAGTCAGGTAATAAGGGTAAGAAGGTGGAGGAGATGATGGAGGAGATGAAAATGGAGGAAGTGGAGGAGATGATGGCGGAAGAGATGGAGAAGATGATGGAGGAGGTGAAGGTGGATAAGATGATGGAGGAGGTGTAGGAGATGGTGGAGGAGGTGGAGAAGATGATGGAGGAGGTGGAGGAGATGATAGAGGGGTGAAGGAGATGATGGAGAAGATGAAGATGATGATGGAGGAGATAAAGGTGGAGGAGATTATGGAGGACATGGAGGAGATGATAGACGAGGTGGATGAGATTATGGAGAAGGTGGAGGAGATGATGGAGAAGATAAAGGAGTAGCTGAAGGTGGAGAAGATGCTGGAGGAGGTGGAGGAGGCAGTGAAGGTGGAGGAGATGATGGAGGAGATGGAGGACACTGAGATGCAGAAGATGGAAGAGAACTGAGGACCACAATAGGTGGAGAACTGAGTCACTGATGCAGTGACAAGTCAGCAACGAGCGTTTCCAGCTGCTATAACGTAAGAGAGAACTGGAACAGGAAGTTGTTTCACAGAACATTAAATGTACTTAAATATGTTTAGTATGTAAATAAAATATAAACGAAGGCAATACCATTGTGAGGAAATGTAAGAATAGTCCCATATTCTGATGTAATATAGGCTCTACTCACACACACACACACACACACACACACACACACACACACACACATATCTTGTGCTCATACACACAGCTGGCACACACCACCACCCGAGTGGAGAAGGGTGGTGTAATGTGCGAGCTGAGGGCTGTTTTGAAAGACCTGCAGCGACATGAAGGATTTTTCCATAGCGTTTAGTCTCGCTGCCGTCTAAAAAGCGGCCTAGCGTGCCTAGATCTCGCCGAGGCTCGTTCCACCCAATGAAGATGAATGGCTTTTATCGACAGCCCCATCTGAAAACATGGCACCACGCATCGGGAGCTTTGATGCAGCTCCTGTGTTGCAGGGCCACCAAAAATCCAACAACAAGAAACTGGCCCTCAGTGCAACAACATGGCCACTGTAGCAATGTTTTTGCTCTGTATTTATAGGGGCAGGCGTGCTGGTAGGAGCAGACCCACAGCAGCCAGAGAAAAATCTAGAAATACCATTAATACATTTTAAAGGGCTTTTTTAGTGCTTTTTTTTTTATTATTATTAATATTTTTCTTATTATTTCAATGTTGTTTTAAGTCAAGACAACACTGCTGCTACACTCAAACTCTTCCCAGGCGATTCCTCTGAGATTTTTACCTCAGATTATAGCTTTAAATATCTGTAACTGACATAAAACTCCTTTGGAGAAAAGATTTCTCCAAGGAGAGTTAAATATTCTTTATTAAGGCTTCAATTTTTTTGATAATGTCACGTCTTTTTGGCCTCACATAGATATCTGTAAGCATTAGCTAATCTTGCTAACAAGCTAGAAGCTTGCGAGTCCTACATTTGTTGTGATGGAGGTTTATTTGAATTAGTGTCACAGAATAATGCTGAAAATTACTAAACCATCAGACAAAGAATTGACTAAACATGACAAAGATGACTAAACACAAGGCTATTTAGCTAGCTAGCACATCACCTGCCCAAATCTCACACAGAGATCCTAATGACCTGCTGACTATAAAAATAAAACTGTAGAAATAAATAGATAAAACTGTAGAAAACAAACATTTCCCTCATTTCACTCGGAAATGTTAATAAATACTAAAACTAAATAATAATAATGCTTTTAAAAGAACCGCTAACACAAATTCCTATTGATTTCTCCTCAGTGTTTAAGAAACAAGCTAGCTAAAAGCAGGAAAGTCTGAAATCATGAATACTTCAAGGTATCAACTTTTAGAAAGAATTTTCTTTTGATGGTTCTTTCTTTTAACAAACGTCTACTTTAAAAACACACACACACACACACACACACACACACACACACATCGTATGCTACTGACACACTGATTTCTGTTTCCACACATTGCTCAAATTAGCTGTTTAGCTTTGTACTTTCACTTATATTTGTTGTTGTTTTCGTTGTTGTGTTTAAATGTATATTTTTGGCATAATATCTGTCTCTTGTATCACTTTATATAGTATCATGTTCAACTCTGCATGTATTTTCATATTTATGGCTATTAAAATGTTACCATATCCCAATATCATGCTACACTTTGTGTTTGTATATGATTGTTTGTTTGTTTTTTGTTTGGTTGGTTGGTTTATTTTTTATTATTGTTCATTTTTTTTCTTTTTTTCTAATTTATTTTCTTTTCTTTACTTTTTCTTTGTTTGTATTTTTTTATTTATTATTATTTCTTTATTATTATTATATTTATTTATTTATTTATTTATTTTTGTTAAAAAAGAATTTTTTTTGCAAGCTTAGCACTTTAGCTACATACCAACAGACGCTCAAAGCTACAGTGTAAGATTTTTGCGTAAACCTTTTCCAGGCTGTTATTTTTGCTTTTTTTTGTTTTTCTCGACTAAAAAAATTGTAAAATTCTCACAGAATGTTGCACAAAGCGTCGAGCGAGCGGTAGCTTCTGTGTGAAACCCCTTCTTTATGAGAAGAAAAACACAAATGATCACTCTTTACATCCCTGCTAAGCAGAAAAGCATCTCAGAGGCAGAGATTTAAAAAAAAAAAAAAATGCAGTGTAAAGAATATGCTAGAATCCATTCATCATAAACATAAAAATATTTAAAAGAAAATTTTAAGGCACAAGGTTCAAGAATCATAAAAAAAAAAAAAGAAAATCACAAAATCAAAAAGTTTATTTCATTTAAATTCGTTCCAGGAAGTAATCTGTGATAGTGTAGAGGTTAAACGATTCCAAACTAATCAGCATATTTTACCTTTTTTTTCTCTCTTTGACAGACAGATCAGACCTCGGCTAATCAGTTTTTTTTTTTTTGTTAAATGCACAACGAAATCAGAGCACTTATGCTGAATGCATTAAAAGTACATTAGCAATTTATGAGCTGTGGAAGGCGGCAGTTGTTTGTGCGTACAGTACGGCACCCTGGGAAGTCTCGGGCTCTCGTCTAATTGCACTTGATTGGTTCATGATGTTTTTGTTTCAGCGAAGACTGTCACGTCTGCATGCTGCGGAAGGAAGGAAGGAAGGAAGGAAGGAAGGAAGGAAGGAAGGAAGGAAGGGAGGAAGGACGGAAGGAAGGAAGGGAGGAAGGAAGGAAGGGAGGACGAAAGGAAGGAAGGACGGAAGGAAGGAAGGACGGAAGGAAGGACGGAAGGAAGGAAGGAAGGAAGGAAGGAAGGAAGTTGTGCATAAATAAAGTTGAAATAAACATCTAGATGTGTCTGAGAGAACAAATGTAATGCAAAGTATGTCTTAAAGGATGAAGATGAGGATGAGGATTATAATCCTAGTTTCCTAATCTTGATTGTAAAGAGGTATTTCTTAAGATAAACTAAACTGAATCCCTTTATCTGAAGTGTAAATCTGATTCTTCAGTCAAATCCAATCCCACACACACACACACACACACACACACACACACACAAAACATTATACACAGTTTAAAAGGTCATTGCTGCTGATATTTCATCTGTTTATTCAACTAATAGCTCGATAAATTCCACTCCAACTCTATGATGCTGAAATCCGTCGTATTCACACTTCACTTTCTTGAGCAGGGATAAAGTCTCCACCAAAAAGTGATTCGTTTCCTAAAACAAAAAGTGTTTTATTACTAACATGGCCACAGCATAAATGACCTGTTGTCATTTTTATCTCATTCTAGTTACGATTAATTCTGCAGAGACTTTTTCTGTTGAACATTGAAAGAAGGAGTCTCCAATGTCAGAGCTCAGAACAGTTAAAGGTGAAGTTTTCAGCTTATGTTTTTATGAGTTTCATGAGTCCTGGCACTCTGATTTCTCTGACTTCCCTACACCTTGTGCGTGTAGTGAAGACGCTGACATGAACCTGATCCACCTTAAACACACGAGCGAATACTGTGAAAAAAATCCATTTATATGTTTCAGCTCCCAAAGGACCAGCAGCGCACCTTGTCGTACGCGCTACACGTATACCTCCGCTAATGATCAACAGACGTCCGTCTTCGCTCCTGACCTCTTCAGGATGCCTTCCAGTAATCCAGTCAGGTCGGGTCAGAAGACGAACCCCCTCCCGTTCACCCCGCCACTTTTTTCATTTCTTTTTGCCCTCTTTACTTCCTATGTAATTATTTCCTTTCAGAGGACCGGTGCGTGAAGTCGAGTGAGGGCAAACAGCGAAGGGTCATTCAGTCTCTCACTCCCTCCTTCCACCCCTCAACCACTTCAGAGGGCAGAAGGAAATTATAGGGGATGGGGCAAATTAGAGCAGCGTGCCAGCCGTCAGCGGGGCCGAGCAGGTGACCCCGGGTGACCCCACAGGTACCAGACGGAAAAAGAGGGATGGGTTTACTGTCCGAGTGACGGCTCGCTTACTCTGAGCTCCGATTGGACGAAACCTGTCAACAGTGCGAGTAGGAAATATTTTGATCCATTGCTTCCATCTTGGACATGTAGGATCACAGAACCTAACACTTTCCTGATGACCTTTTCAACTCACTTGGTTGCATGAACATTTGTAAAACCAAACATGTTTAAGCACTCAGTATTCTTTTCCTTTATTTTGTCTTAAGGGGCACAAACCTCTGCACTCGACTTAAAATTTAAAATCGGACCCACGTTTTTTTTAACCTGTCCAGTGCGTGGATACTACACGATATAGACAACTCTAAAACTCTGACATGGCGTCATGTACGGAATAAAACACTCCGTATCTTGCTCTTATAGGAAAATAATCAACAATGTATTGAAGTAAAGTTGATTATTTTCCTGCAGCTGCACATCTCAAAGTGTTTCATTCCTCTTACAGGCTACGACAGCAATACGCTCATGATTACAATTTTTTTTTAAATATAAAAAAACATCGCAGCATACTTTTTATCCATTTATTGTTACATTTACCGTTCCAGAGCAGCTGCAAAACAAGTCAGTTCCTGTTCACGTCATATGAATACGAAACTAAATCTGTTTATGCGTCGCGTCCGGCATACGAGTCGCTGCGAGTGAGCTGTTACTATGGAAACCATAACGTATTACAAAGAGCGCATGGATATAAACCTGGCTACTGTCAAAGCTGCTGTTATGGAGAATGAACTAAAATCAACGCCATCTTGGCCAATCAGAATCCGGAAGCGCTGTGGTCTAACAGGAAATGAATCGTGTGTGATAATGTTTTCGTCCTGTGTATCTCTTAATCTGTAAGCATTAACCACTAAACCCTTGTCGATTTCAGAAACCATAGCTTCAGGGTCCTGTGTAGCACCTGAGACGCCTCGTATTTAAACTACTGGCTCATTTTGAGTGTAAATAATCAGCGGTGTGGTGCGAGACGAGAGCCCCTTGATGAGAGGGGCTTTATTTAAACGTTTTAAGCCTGCATCCACGTTCGCTCCTGGATCTGAAGTGTATCTGTCGCCGAACCTAATAAACTGCATCCATCATTGGCCGGGTTGATTAACGCACTCCAGATGTTCCAGGCTTCGCGTTTCAGGAGCCCCCACCCGAACCTTTGTTGTGATAATGATACAGTACCCAGAATGCAACTGTTTATTTTTACTTTCCCTCCAAGTACAGTCACACGCACTCAGGGATCCCGTGCAAGCGGAGGCCCTCGGAATAAGTAATCGAGCGCTTCAGAAAGGAAGACGAATTAATCTTTCTGCTCTGGTCGCTCGACTTCAGTCCCTTCACGCCACGATAATTGTAAACTGCTGTGTGTCTGACATACTGTACGTCCAGATCTAGAAGAGACCACCAGTGACCACTTTCACAGGCCAGCAATGAACATCACAGGCTTCAGAGATCCACCAGAGGTCTTGCTGGACACTCCTGTCACAGAGTCTTTTGAGTTAAATAGTGTGGAAGAGTACGAGATCAGTTCTGCTGAACCTCAGCATTCAGAATTTATTTTCATATGATTCCTTTTGCACATATCTGGTTTCTACACAACTCAATTTTCATATGATTCTTTTTTCACATTTGATTGGTTTACGTCCATGTGATTTTTTTTTACCCACGATTCCTTTTTCACGGATTAATTTATCACTTGAATCATTTTGAACATGATTCTTTCTTTATACATGATTCATTTTACAAATGATTCATTTTTTACTTGTTCATATTTCACATGATTCACAAATGATTCGTTTTTTTCATATTTTTCAGTTGATTCAATTCAATTCGAGAAGAGTAAGAGATCAGTTGTGCTTAACTTCAGCATTCAGCATCACAGAGATTCCTGGGATGCGATTCCGAATTGTGATGTTAGCGTCAAGGCTGAGGGGGCATGGCCAAAGGGGTGGCACAGGGCAGCAGCTGCCTAGCCTGAAGGACATTTACTTTGCCACAATTTAAAATGCCACTTCAAAACAAGCAAAGAAAAAAATAGATCCAAAAATTTAGAAATAACACTTTAGATTCTTTTTTTCCAACAAGTTAAATTAATTGTGGGTGGGCCTATCATCCAATCCCACACTAATCTGAAATACGAGAAAAAATGTAAGCCGTATATTTCAATAAAATTGTAATTGTTGACAAATTTCTGTTGTTTATGAGAAAAAGAATCAGGTTCCTTTGGTAACGTTGACTCGGCTTCATCACATCAATCTGTTATTGATTTGTTTCCTCCAACAGCAGGACACACACACACACTGTTTTATTCCGTACTTCAGTCCTTACGGCACTGTCGTTGGTATTTTGACAAAGCCCCTACAATTAGTTCCATTATGTGGAAATTAATTCCGTACCAAAGAAAGGAATCAGACACCAACCCCGTGTCTAAGAACCTCAGAACCTGAGAACGGACACATCTCCTGAATCAGCTGGACCTATCCCAGATCGACCCCAACGACCTTTCGGCTGACCTTTTAGCCATCCATTATTAAGCGATAATGTCGTGCAGCAGCGTGTCTGTGACTAGCAATTACAGCGATTAGTTTAACTCGCAGTCTCGGGCGTGAGTGTGGTCCCTTTTTAAAGCATGCAAGATGTGTTAATTAACATCCATGCTAATGAAGCAATCAACAGGTTGAGAGAAGGTTTTAAAAATAACGTTGTTGCAGTGTTCTGGAAAACACCTGCTGTGATAATGGGTTGCAAGCTAATTTTCGTTTCTTGCTTACATATAATATAGTTTGTTTATTCTATATTTGATTCTATGTTTGAGTGTGTGTGTGTTTGTGTGTGTGTGGCCAAGTTAAATGTATTGGGGTGGACAAGTTAAACCCTTATGGCCATGTAATGCTCACCTGTTTCTTTGTTTATAGTCAAGGGAATACTTTGCCACGCCTGGCCACCCCTTAGCCCCGCCCACAATTGTAGTATGCTTTTCAAATGGCAATTTCTCTACTCACGCATGTCAAACCAGCACAAAAACCTCATCCTTGGAAAACAGGAATCTGAGATCCGACCAAAACCAGAACAAGAACTTTCTCACCGAGTTATCTGAAGTATCCAGAATCGGACAAAAACTAAACATTCCTAAATTAGCACTGCGGTTTTCCAAATCGGTGACCCATTAAACAGATCTAATATCGTGTTAATGGAAATAAACTAGCAGCTACTCCAGATTCTCATCAGCATTACAGCCACAAGGTGACCTTCTTCAGGAGTTTTTTTTTAAACGAGTCAGAGGGGGATTTAGCGTTTCTTTCAGAACAGGGGAGGGGACAGAAATCAGCCGGGGTAAAGTGACAGTAAGAGGGCGGCTGATTGCACTGAGCACGGAGGACGAAGAGGCCGCAAAAAATCAGCTTCCAGTGGGGGAAAAGGCTCCTAATCAGAGCGCAGAAATGGCCCACTTGACAATCACATGCACCACAAAAAAAAAAAAAAAAAGCTCCCAATTCAGTGCTGATTGCAACGTCTCCTCCTCCTCCTCCTCCTCCTCCTCCTCCTCCTCCATCTCCTCACTCCTATTAAAGCTCCTTCAGCTCCTTCAGCCTGCCAATCACCAGCCCTTGCGCAGCCTCTTCAGCTCTTTAATACACAATAATAATTTTAATCACTCCTCAGTCCATCAGGTGGCTAATTGCTGTTGTTTTAAGATGATCATCAGAGCAGTGTTCTGGGTTTTTTTTTTTTTCAAACACTCCCCTTAATTTATTTATTTTTCTTCAAAATCATTTAAAGGTAAGGTAGACATATGCACTCAGCACTCAGAAGACCTTGTTTAAACTTTCATCAAAGTCCAACTGGAGTTTTTTAACACCACATTAGACATTAAAAGTCAAAATAAAAGAAAGTAAACGTCACTCAGGAGACTTTCACCACATCAGATTACACTTTAAATGTAATGTGCATGAGTTCACTCTTCATATGATTCATTTTTTACACGTGTTTTTAGACGATTAATTTATTTTCATATGATTCATTTTTCATATGATTCATTTTTCATATGATTCATTTTGCACATATCTGGTTCCTACACAACTAATTTTTCACATGATTCTATTTTTTTCTTTCCTTTGGTTTACTTCCATGTGATTCATTTTTGAACATGATTTCTTTTTTATACATGATCATTTTGAAAATGATTCGGTTTTATACTTGATTCATTTTTCAAATGATTCATTTTTCACTTGTTAATTTTTCACAGGATTCAATTCCATTATTTTACACATGATTCATTTTATAAATTATTCATTTTTCACTTGATAATTTGTCCTTGGATTCACTTTTAAATAATTAATTTTTTTCTACTTGATTCATTGTTTAAATAATTAATTATTCACTTGATGATTAATCTTTGGATTCACTTTCAAATGATTCGTTTTTTACTTGATTCATTTTTCAAATGATTCATTTTTCACTTGCTTAATTTATCTTTGGATTCAATTCAGTTTTACTTGTGTAGCACTTTTAACAATAGATATTGTCACAAAGCAGCTTTACAAAAATACATACATTTGGGGAATACATTTTAAATTCATTCTGATTGATGCAAAGATTCGTATGTGATGTTTACACTATTCAGTTAGTTTCACTTTTTTACAAAAGGTTCATTTGCCACAATCTATTTAGTTTCACATGTGAAATTTGCACATGGGTGTAAATTATTCCTCACCTGTGATCTTTACTTTCCTCAGGGCATAACAAGAAATGCAAACATTTTTTACATGATTCTTTTACAAGTTCATGTGAGGAACATCAGATAAATGAGAAATAAATCAAAAAACTGATTCAGTGCAACTTTACTGGATATTTTACAGCCGTTATCACCGGCTTGTAAAGGAAGAACCTAAAGAAATAAGACCTAACTGAATCAAAGTGTTGAGAAATAAAACCAGGACTTTGTTCTTTAACTTAAATAAAGGCAACAAATTCAAATTAATCTAAGTGTCAAAATTAGCTAAGCGCTCCTCTTGTTTCTGGTGTTTGTTGTTGTGATTTGTGTTTTTTTGTCTCTACAAATCACTGGACAGGCAGCACGGTGGCTTAGTGGTTAGCACACCTCCAGCGTCCTGGGTTCGAGTCTCGCTCCCGCTCACTGTGTGTGTGTGGAGTTTGCATGTTCTCCCCGTGCTTGGTGGGTTTCCTCCAGGTGCTCCGGTTTCCTCTCACAGTCCAAAGATATGCTTCTAGGCTGATTGGAGTCTCTAAATTGCCCGTAGTGTGTGAGTGAATGAGTGTGTGTGTGTGTGTGCCCTGTGATGGGTTGGCACTTGGTTCAGGGTGTATCCTGCCTTGATGCCCAATGACGCCTGAGATAGGCCCAGGCTCCCCGTGACACGAGAATAGATCAGATAAGCGGTAGACAATGGAGGAAAAAAAATCAGTGGACAAATCCAAGGACTAATATTCAGGAGTATTATTTTCACAAATAACATCATACTTTTACTTCATCCTAGTCCCAGATGATCCACTTCCTTTATTGACAAATACAAATGTTCAAATAAAAAAAAATCCAGACCAAACCGGAGCTCCAGCTCCAACAAAATCACCTGAGAAATGATTTTCTCATCAACATTAACACACTTTTGGGAAATCATGGATTGAGCATGTTCTCAAATTTCATTTTTAAACCTTTAGTCCTTGATCAGTCTGAAGTGAAAGAGCATTAACTCCCTCTACTGGTGAACTACAGAACACAATTCAACACCCATGTTTATGTCCAGTTTGATTTGATTTCTATATCGTCTTTAACATAAGACTGTCACAAAGCACAAGGCTGAAAGATGGTGATGATGATGATGATGATGATGATGAACATGATGAAGAAATAATGCATACAGACGTATAAAAGAATCCTGAGATGAAGAGTAAAGAGTTCTGAGATGACCACAGAAGAGTCTTAATGATTTCAGCAGCTACACAATCCAGGTTCTTTTCGAAGGTATTGTTGAAGAGATGAAGAGAAGAAGAGGAAGATGATGATGATGATGATGATGATGATGATGATGATGATGATGAAGAAGAGAGGCCAGAGGAGTCACGGGGGCAGGAGCCACGGCAGGTTTTACACCAATAACAGCACCATTAATATCAATAAATAAGCTCTTACACACTCAAAAGCGATCTCGATCTGGTTAATGTCTATAAATCTCTATAATCCCAAAGTGGGCGTGGCCTAAACAGGAAGTTCTTCAATCTCAGCTACATCGCAATTCATCATGATTTTTTTTTACCACGATTCATTTTCCACATGCCGTTTTTTTTTTTTTAGATGATTCGTGTATTTTATGTGACTTTTACACTTGATTCATTTTCCACATATGTGATTCCTACAAGATGATTCTTTCTGCACGTTTCAAATATGAATCACGGTTCATATTTTAACACTTCATTTTTACACGCTAGGTTTGCTGTCATGTGAATTTTTGCAAGTTATTTTTTATGACAATGTAACACGATTCATTTTTCATGACTGCTTTTTTTTAAACATGATTCATTTTTCAAACGATTCATTTTTGACTTCATTCATTCATTTGATTCCTTTTCATAAAGATTCAAGGATTCATGTGATACTTTCTAAAGAATTAGGTTTTTTTGTATTTTCCAAACTAAAATAAAATAAAGCAGTAGTCTAATTTAAACCATCCTGACCTGGGTAGCAAGCACCACCTCATGTTTACAGACTCGTCCTCGGCTTTGATTCGGTCTGATAAAAGTTCTTCATTGGTTTTCTGTATGGAAAGTTGAAGCTGCGGTTAGGACATGAGGTTCGAATCCCAGTGCTGCCATGCTGTCAGTTAACCCTCATCTGCTCGTGTCTGAGTCACTTAAGATAAAAGCATCATCTTTTCAGATTTTAACGTCTTTGAGCAGATCTTTTTGTCTGTCATGTATGGTCAGGTAATCGTGTTTCACCACACTACATCACAGGACAGGACACATGGACCACCAGCTGTTCCTGATCAAATCCACAAAGCACCTGTGTACACTTCTTAAACACAATTCATCACTAGCCTCACATGCTCGAGGAGGGACTTGCTAATGAGCCAAATCCTCCAAATGAGCCATCACAGAGGCCTGAGTCTGTAAGAGTAATGATCTCTAATCCTGAAGAAATGGGCTTCCAAACCGCAGCCCAGCTTCACGAACAACGTGGTCTCTTTCTGCATTGCCGTGTCCTGCGTCCTTCCTCTTCACAGGCAAACCGGGCCATCACGTTCACGTCTGATCAAACACCATCTTAATTTGAAACAGGTACAAGCTGCAGTGTACACATGGGAGATGAATGTGGATTCTTTCTGAAGCGTCTGATCTTTAATCTTAATTAAATCGTTTTCACGAACAAACTGATGAAGCGGCAGCGTTTGTTTACGAGAGGCAAGATAAAAGAAAGAAACTAATGTTGGATTTCTTTAATGTGATGCTGATGACTGAAGAATCACGTCGATAACTCAGCCCCGGCTGAAGCTCACGGAAACTGAGATGCGGCTTCTTCAGGAATCTGCCATGTTGAAACAGAAAATAAGAAATAAAACTCTCTGTGTCGAACTGTAACAGGAAAATAATCAACATCAAAGTGGAGTTAGGCTTTCGACTCTGGAGCTGTATATACGCCATGAACTGTGTTTTAAATTTCTCATTTACATTACGTCCCCTTACTAGCCTGCATTTTTATTTGACCTTTTTCACATAAATAAGACAAACATACGGCATGTTCCAACCAGGGTTGTGTCTCCATACTGGTGTTACTCGATCTCAGTGCCACTTTTGACACCATTGACCACACTATTCTACTTGATAGGCTAGAACATGCTGTTGGTGTTAAAGGAACAGCCCTCTCCTGGCTCAGGTCTTATTTGACGGATTATTTGTTATCAGTTTGTAGATCTAAATGGTGACTTCTCTATGCAAAGGTTATGTTTGGTGTTCCACAAGGTTCTGACTTAGGCCCACTGCTTTTCTCCTTATATATGCTACCCCTTGGTGCAATTATTCGTAAACATGGTATTAGCTTCCACTGTTATGCGGATGAAACACAGCTATATGTTTCAGCTAAGTCACATGAGATACACCAGCTTATTAAGATTGAAGAATGTGTAAAGGACATTAGACAGTGGATGCTTACTAACTTCCTCCTGTTTAACTCTAACAAGACAGAGGCGCTTGTACTAGGACCACATGCAGCTAGAAGTAAGCTTTCTGATTACAGAGTAACTGTGGATGGTCTTTCTGTTTCATCTTGTCCAGCAGTAAAAGATCTTGGTGTGATTATTGACTCTTGTCTTTTGTTTGAAGCTCACGTAGATAATATCACAAGGGTAGCCTTCTTCCATCTTAGAAATATTGCTAAGATGTAATATGATGTTATATGACATCTTAGCAAATATGATGTCACTTCATGATGCAGAAAAATTTGTTCATGCTTTTGCTACCTCTAGGTTGGATTATTGTAATGCCTTACTGTCTGGATGTTCCAGTAGGAGCATGAACAAGCTCCAGTTAGTCCAGAACGCAGGTGAGTCCTAACTAGAACCAGAAGATATGAACACATCACTCCTATCTTAGCCACACTACATTGGCTCCCAGTCAAATTCCGCATTGATTACAATATACTGTTACTAACCTATAAAGCACTAAATGGTCTCGCGCCACAGTACCTGAGCAATCTTTTGGTTATTTATGATCTGCCACGCCTACTCCGATCAAAGGGTGCAGGTTATTTGGTAGTACCTCAAGTAGCAAAGGCTACAGCAGGGGGCGGAGCTTTTTCTTACAAAGCCCCACAGTTATGGAACAGTCTTCCAATCAGTGTTGGGGATTCAGACACAGTCTCAATGTTTAAGTCCAGGCTGAAGAGACATTTGTTTAGTCAAGCCTTCAATGTATAGTTTTTCTTAGGTAAAGGAGCAGATCTGGAAGTTTCATGGGCATAGAGTGTTTGGTGTACTGGGATGTTTGGATGCTGTCGCCTTAACACCCTCGCGAGTCGCTCAGCTTTGCTAACTGTGAAGTGGTTGGACGCTTTATGTCGCGGGAAGCCTTCATGTCTGTGACCTTCTGGCTCTCCCTTTCAGTTATGATGTCATAGCAATTTACACATAATCTACATTGTCTTTAAACATCACAAGCATACTTAATATCTTTCTCTCTCTGTCTTTCTCTGTCGAGCTATACGTCCCACTCCCGAGCTCCCAGTGTTCAGAGTTTCCAGTGTGACCACTCGCTCTACCCCTGGTCGGAGTCTCGTCGCTTGGTGGTGCTCACTGATGCTGTGGATGGATCTGTGTGGAGACCTGTGACCTGGAGACAGCTGTGGACAAAGCCACTTGGGGACTATAACACCGTCACCGAGCTGCTGTTACATCTGTTAGCTTTTGGGCCCTTGGTTGCTGTTGTAGAAAGGACACTATTTACATTTACATTATTTACTGTCCAGTGTCACCCAAATGAGGATGGGTTCCCTTCCGAGTCTGGTTCCTCTCAAGGTCTTTCTCATATCATCACAGGGAGTTTTTCCTTGCCATCGTCGCCACAGACTTGCTCATTAGGGATAAATAGGGATAAAATAGTTTAATAATTTAATGATTCTTTTTTCTCCTTTCTGTTTGTCTATTTTTGTAAAGCTGCTTTGAGAAAATGTCCATTGTAAAAGGCGCTGTACAAATAAATTGACATGAATTCAGTTCCAAATTCTACATTTTGAATTCCAAATTCAAAATTCCGAGATTCAAATTCTGAATACTAAATTCTAAATTCAGAGTTCCAAATTCTACATTTTGAATTCCGAGTTCCAAACTTTGATTTCCAAATTCTGAATTCTGTTTCATATTCTGATTTCTAAATTCTAAATTCCAAATTCCAAGTTCCAATTTCTGAATTCTAAATTCAGAGTTCCAAATTCTAAATTCCAAGTTCTAAATTCTGAATTTCCAAATTCTACATTTTGAATTCAGAGTTCCAAATTTTAAATGCCGAATTTCAAATTCTGAATTCTGGAATCTCAAATTCTGAATACTAAATTCTGAGTTCTAAAGTTCCAAGTTCCGATTTCTAAAGTTCCAAGTTCCAAATTCTAAATTCCAAGTTCCAAATTCTGAATTCTAAAGTTTCATGTTCCAATTTCTAAAGTTCCAAATTCTGAATTCCAAGTTCCATATTCTAAATTCTAAAGTGCCAAGTTCCAAATTCTGAATTCCGAGTTCGAAATTCTAAATTCTAGTTCCAAATTCCAAATACTAAATTCTGAATTCCGATTTCTGAATTCCAAATTCAGTTCCAAATTCTACATTTTGAATTCCAAGTTCCAAACTCTCATTTCCAAATTCTGAATTCTGTTTCCAATTCTGAATTCTAAATTCAGAATTTCATTTTCTGATTTCTAAATTCTAAGTTCCAATTTCTTAATTCTAAATTCAGAGTTCCAAATTCTAAATTCCAAGTTCTAAATTCTGAATTCCCAAATTCCACATTTTGAATTCCAAGTTCCAAATTCTAAATTCCGAGTTCCAAATTCTAAATGCCGAATTTAAAATTCTTAATTCTGGAGTGTCAAATTCCAAATACTAAATTCTGAGTTCTAAAGTTCCAAGTTCCGATTTCTAAAGTTCCAAGTTCAAAATTCTGAATTCCGAGTTCCAATTTCTAAATTCCGAGTTCCAAAGTCTGAAATCTAAAGTTCCATGTTCCAATTTCTAAAGTTCCAAATTCTGAATTCCAAGTTCCAGATTCTGAATTACATATTCTACTTCCAAATTCCAAATACTAAATTCTGAATTTTGAGTTCTGAGTTCTGAATTACAAAATCTACATTTTGAATTCCTAATTCTACATTTTGAATTCTAGGTTCCCTATTCTGAATTTCAACATTCCAAGTTCCAAATTCCGAAGTCTGAGTTCCAAATTCTGAATTCTAAAGTTCCATTCCAAATTATGAAGTTCCAAAGTCTAAATTCTAGTTCCAAATTTCAAATACTACTTTCTGAATTCCAAAATCTACATTTTGAATTCCTAATTCTACATTTTGCATTCTGAGTTCCAAATTCTGAATTCTAAAGTTCCAAATTCTGAATTCTAAAGTGTCAAGTTCCAAATTCTGAAGTTTCAAATTCTAAATTCTAGTTCCAAATACTAAATTCTGGATTCTGAGTTCTGATTTCCAAATTCTGAATTCCAAGTTCCAATTTCTGAATTCTAAATTCAGAGTTCCAAATTCAAAGATTTCTGAATTCTAAATTCTGAGTTCCAAATTCAAAGATTTCTGAATTCTAAATTCTAGTTCCAAATTCCAAATACTAAATTCTGGATTTCAAATTCAGAGTTCCAAATTCTACATTTTGAATTCCAAGTTCCAAATTCTAAATTCTGAGTTCCAAATTCTAAATTCTGAGATTCAAATTCTGAATTCCGATTGTCAAATTCTGAATACTAAATTCTGACTTCTGAGTTCCAAATTCTGAATTCTAAAGTGCCAAGTTCCAAATTCTGAATTTCAAGTTCCAAATTCAGAGTTCCAAATTCTACATTTTGAATTCTGAGTTCCAAATTCTACATTTTGAATTCTGAGTTCCAAATTCTGAATTCTAAAGTTCCAAATTCTGAATTCCGAGTTCCAAATTCTAAATTCAAAAGTTCCAAATTCCAAATACTAAATTCTAAAGGTTCCCAATTTCTGAATTTCAAATTCCGAGTTCCTAATTCTATATTTTGAATTCCGAGTTCCAAATTCTGAATTCCACATTCTAAATACTTTCAAATTCTGAATTCTGAATTCAGAGTTTCATATTGTGAATTCTAAATTCCGAGTTCCAAATTCTAAATTCTGAGATTCACATTCTGAATTCTGAGTTCCAAATTCTACATTTTGAATTCTGAGTTCCATATTCTGAATTCTAAAGTTCCAAATTCTGAATTCTAAATTCTAGTTCCAAATTCCAAATACTAAATTCTGAATTCCACATTCTAAATACTTTCAAATTCTGAATTCAGAGTTTCATATTCTGAATTCTAAATTCAGAGTTCCAAATTCTAAATTCCAAGTTCTACATTCTGAAGTTCCAAATTCTGAATTATAAATTCTGAACTTCAAATTCTGTTCAAATTCTGAGTTCCAAATTCAAGTAATAAATAAATGAATGCTAAGAGACACAACATATATAAATGTCAGATACAGTTTACACTTTAATCTTATAATTTTAATTCTTACATTTTTACACAAAACACTGTGTGGGAGCTAACCTCATCATCGAGATTCTGTATAAAATTGTGGAAAATGTCCATTTAAAAAAAAAATTAAAAAAAATCAGTCTGTTCAAGATGAGGAGCCTGGGGAGCCTCGTGAGAGCTTCATGAACGGGTCTAAGAGAACAGACCCAGCTCGCAGTCCAGCTCGCTGCTCTGCTGACCGTCACTCTGCTGTACAACCCTACAGTCGTCTGATCCTGTGCTGTCCCTCTCTCTCTCTCTCTCTCTTCTCCTCCTCCGTCTGTACACAGTTTTCTCCTCCAACTCTGCGCCCTTTACACGCCTTTTCTCCTCATCAGGCTCCAGCGCAGATCTCAGACATTCAGAAAACCTGAGACAGATGAAAACACAAGCTTTATTATACGCTCCATCTAATCATTCTAATGTGATGTCCAGAATATGGAATATAGAATATTATTTATTCATTTTCTTATAAATATATACACACTGAGATATATAGTTTCTGAATTCTGGATTCTGATTGGTCAGAAGTTCTTGTCAGGAAACTGAATAGTGTATAAATGCAACAAAATACCTTTCGATCCTCTTTAGATTTTCACCCATTTTATTATTCGCAACTCCGACAAGAAAAGTGATATATTCTTCTGAAACCAGGACTTTCCCCTTGTGGCTGAGAGGAACTTCGAGACAGTGGGTACTGCGCACAGCCTGCATTTAATCACGGACACAAAAACAGTGGTGACATAAATATTTACATTTTATTTATCGTGTCATAATGAAATGCGGAGTGAAAAATAAACATGTCGCCTATAAACATTAATCAAACTTAAAAGTTATAGAGGCGGCCATATTGGGGCACTTTATTTCCTCTGAGCATTCTTTGTCATCACTCCGCCCACCTAAGCCCTGCCCCTCAACATTTAAAGGTAGACTTAACCACTAGTTTAACCCTTTAATGTTTTGTGCAATCTTTTGGTAGCCCACATTTTGAGACACGAAGGGACTTCTCAACCGTTTGGTAGAGGCCAATATTTAAATAATTACGGAGTCTGTTAAAATATATATATATATATATATATATAAATTTAAAAATATATAAATTATATATTGTTGTTATTATTGACCCAAGTAAATCTTTTAAAGAAAAAAAGTTTTCTTGTTGCAGACATTAAAGGGTTAAATCAGATATCAAGACATGACAATATAAATAATAAATATAAATATAAGTAATATATAAATAAGAACAATCATATTATTATGAATACTGTCATTTTAAAAAAAAATAAATTAATTAATACTAATAATAATGACCATAATTTTTTTTTTACTACTATGACAGTGTTGTTGACAATCAAAATGATTTACATTTTTTTAGACCCCAAGAAATGAATCGTGTCTGAATAGTTGTATAATTTTTTAATTGTGTGTTTATAAAGTTTATGAAAATTTACCATAATGATTTTGCCTTTCTTTCCCACGGTCACTCCAGAGTTCCTGAAGCCTGAGTTTATAGCGACAGAATGCTGTGGGGGGGTACAAACCAACAAGAATACACAACCTTAAAAATGATTATACCAAAATATCTTAATAATATGTCAATTCATATTTTATTTTAGCATTACCAGGAGTTGTGCGTCCTCGAGCCGTCTGCACTGCACGTGAAGAACACAAGGTTCGAATTTAAAGACAGCATCTCCAGAGGATTTCTCCAAACCAGCCATCTGAGGAAATGAAAAAGTCTTTCAGCTGAAGATCTTTCATCAGTGTATATGTGTGTTTGGTGCAAATGTTTATTGTAGTTTAAAATATCAGCTTAAACACTCACTGCACTGTTGAATTTATTTCAGTTGGCTCGTATTTATATTCTCGCACGTGGTGCAAGATCCAAATGATCTAATAATCTATTTAAAAACAAAACTTTATATTATTTAACAAAGAATAATAGCATCTTTGATATAGTGAGAGATGTTTACATAGTGTCTTTGGAAGGAGTCTCCAGTTTCAACTCGAAATCAGAAATCATTAACTGTTAATGAAAATACTTCATTGTAAAAGAACGAGGATTATGTCGTGAATTATTACAAACCCTTTTGTAAAATGCTGCATGGTTGTAAAAGCTCGAGCCTGTTTTCAGCTTACTGTATGAATCTTGAAAGTGTGTTTTATCTGATAAAAATCTGAAATAAACTCTAAATAAAACGTCCGGTCTTACCACATCATCTTTGGTACACTTCTTATGAGTGACAAAAAGCCAGGAACAATTCTGCTTCTGCACATCCACACAGTCTGAAAGCTGTCACACACATACAACACACAATCCATGACTTGATTGATTGATTGATTGATTAGAGCTTGTCAGAATGAATCCTGATGCAATCTGTACATGTTTTTGCACTGTATCTGTACACTTTACCCCGTCAATCAGGATGATTCTTCCAGAACACGAACTCGTGGTGAAATAATTGTCAGAATTATTCAGGAATGAGACGACAGAGTTAATGTCCTCATCTATACTGCCCTTTTTACTGAAGTCCAGCTTGTTTAGACACTGCTTCTTCCACTGTTTAAACGTGGTTTCTCCTTCCATAACGGATTCTTAGCTAATAAACAACTAGTAACAGTTATTTAAGTCATCCACTTCTTTATTCAGTCATTTTCCGGTATCAGATATTAGCTATATTACTGTGTTTTTTGAATGCTAGCTCTAGGTTTGAAAGAGTTGCTAAAACACGTTGTTTCTTCCGGCGAATCCCGCCTCCTGAGATCCGATTCAGAATCGACTCCAAAAGAGAAAATCGCTTCTTCGCCGGCACGCATTGTGGCTCAGGAGTCGATTCCAAAATGTTAGATTCGATTCTATAATAGGAAATTGATTTCTTAATCGCTTTGGCCCGTTATTTAACTGGTAAAAGTTTTGTATTCGTATTCGTTTGTCTCACATGAGATTTAATTATGTTTAATTAATATTAATTTGTGTACATTACGTTGCTTATTCTTTTATCTATTACGTATTTGGAGATTTTTTTTTAAAAATCCCACACACATGGTTAAGTGAGTCAAAATAAATGAGTCTTTATTTAGATTTATTGGTCGAATTTATTTAACAAGAACACGTAGTAAAAATCTATTCATTTTAAAAGAATACATTCATGCCAATGCATTATGCACTTATTGCGTGTGTGTTTACATTCTTAAAAGTGTATTGCACTTAATTAATAATACAATATATTCTTTTCTGTCCTGTATTTTTTAAGTTGGAACCAAACAAAACCATTGGAATCGATGGTTTGATTCTAAGAGTCGATTCTTGCACTATGTTTTCTCGACTGGAATCATATTCAGAATCATATTCAGAATCATGGGCTACTTCGCCATTGGCCAATCAGATCGCGAGTTCGAATCGCTAACCAATCCTAGAGCAATAAGGCGGGATTTATTGTGAAAGAAGGGTACGGTATGGTAGCCGCTTGGTATCATGTGACCTCAGACGCGGAAGTATTTACGACATCGCGAAACTCAAGTTTAAAGTCTGAAATAGACTGAGCTGCGTGTTTGTTTGCAGCTTGGTGAGTTTTTCTCCACACGTCAGACATGTTTGACTCATAAGATTTTTGCTGATATTTGGATGCATTGTGTATTAGCTAACATGCTTGTCTGACTTTAAAGCTTATTTGCAATTCAGGAGTTGTGCAAACTGATCTCTACACCAACATGTCTCCTTTATTAATGTCTCTGAACCAACAATTCTTTTTTAAATTTATTTTAAGAAAATATTATTTCAGTTTTCATCTGTGATTTCATGCAGGCAATAATATGGTACTGTTTCTGAATCAAATAACATGTGTTTAGCAATAATAATATTACAATAATTCATCATTAATAATAATAACAAACTCACTCATTCATGTCTTTATGGAGCTTGCTTTGGTCACTGGTGTGCAGTCATGTTGGAACAGGAAGGGGTCATCCCCAAACTGTTCCCACAAAGTTGGGAGCATGAAATTGTCCAAAATGTCTTGGTATGCTGAAGCATTAAGAGTTCCTTTCACTGGAACTAAGGGGCCGAGCCCAACCCCTGAAAAACAACACCTGAACTCAATGATTTGGAGGGGTGTCCCAAAACTTTTGCCAATATAGTGTATGTTACAGATCCGTTTTGTGTCAAAGAAAAATGACTAATAAAATGCACAATTCATGCCACTGGTCACCTCCAGAGAACCTGACCTGCCCTCACAGCTACTGCTATGTGATGGGAAATGGACACTTGAGCAGGAACACAGAAAGTCCTGGATTTGTGTGAATAAAAGTGTGAAAATTCTGCTGTTTGACCCCATGACACGTTTCCCAACAGACAAAATGGCATCATTAAAAGTAATGAAAGCCATACGAGTGTCCGAGTTTGGAGCTCCTTCAGTTCTGAAGTTCTGCTCTAACATACCAGTTCCTGCTCCAGGACCCAAACAGGTGAAGCTCATAGGTCACACACAGCTGAATGAACCATCCAGCAACACACCTGTATGTGCTGAGTGCTTTCCTGGTTCGTTTTCCAGGTGCTCATTCGAGTGCACGCATGTGGAGTCAATCCCGTGGAGACATATATCCGTTCTGGAGCCTACGCCCGCAAACCCAGTCTCCCGTACACTCCCGGGTCTGATGTAGCCGGCATGGTGGAGGCTGTGGGAGAAGGAGTTCGCTTCCTGAAGGTTACCTGTTTTTTTTTTGTTTTTTTTATATTACTAATTAGATTTTTTTTGGTCCTGTTAATTTCATTAATCATAGAATAAAATTAGCTTCTGGTGAAAAAGTATGTGTCAAAAGTATGTGCACCCTTGACCATCACACCCATATGTGGTTCTTCCCCAAACTGTTGCCCCACAATTGTCTAGAAAGTCTTTGTATGTGTAGCTGTACACTTTTCAATCTTCATGAAACTAAAAGTCCAAACCCTGCTCCAGCATGCCGATGCCTCTGTCTACAAAGCCTCTGAGCTCCATGAAGTCATGGTGTTGAGGTGAAGGTTGGAGAAAGTGGAAGAACCTGCACTCTAACTCAACCCCACTGAACACCTTTAGGATGAACTGGAACTGGAGTCTCCTCAACATCTTAACACTAGAGTCTGATCTCAGTAATGCTCTTGTAGATGAATGGTCACTAATCCCCACAGACACAATCCAACATCTAGGCTTCAGAGAAGAGAAGCATGGAGAGGGGAACGAGATGTTTATCAGGAACAGGGATGGGGAAGCTTAGTTAAGGTTAAGATGTTGATCTACTGATCGAAAGGTTGTGACTTCGAATCCAATGTCCACCAAGATGCCACTGCTGGGCCTTCGAGCAAGGCTCTTAACCCTCAATTGCTCAGTTGTATAAAAAACGAGATGAAATGTAAATATGGGTGTGATCTTTTGAAAGCAAACGGAGACCTTGCACCTTCTCACATCATAACTGTATATATAAATAATTAATATCCCATTGAACAGCAAGCCACTGTTGTGAATTCACCGAAGCAGACCAGGGGACTCGGAAGTAGTGTTCAGTGGGAATGTTTTATTGGCGATCAGAACACACTGCAGTGGTACTGTAGTCATCGAGTCCAGTGAAAAGGAACATGCGTTACAGTTTTAAAGGCCTTGAGTAGGCCTTAAACGTGTGACAATACAAAAGCCTAGAGGTGATACTCTTAAACAAAGCATTGAATGGGAGAAAGATCCCCAGAGTTGGCCCCCCAACTGTCAGCTAGTTCACAGTTCCTGATCACGGTCTGATTTGACCACCATTTGGTGGTGAGAGCTGGGATATGTAAATGATTATTCAAAGAGAAATGTATGTTACAGTAGATTCCCAGAGTGACCTCAAAATATGATTTCCTACACCACCTTCCGTATGATCTTCCACCACCTTCTGATATTCTCGATCCTAAATCTTCATCTCGGAAATAAACTGCACTCTGCGACTTCTCCCAGGCAGGTGATCGAGTGTTTACCACCAGCACTGACACAGGAGGATACGCTGAATACAGCCTGGCTTCCGAGGAGTCTGTCCACAAACTGCCGGATTGTCTGAATTACAAACAAGGAGCTGCGGTGGGAATCCCGTACTTCACTGCTTACAGGGCTTTATTTCACAAGTAAGAACACACACATGGTTTGTTTTTTCCCCAGGTGTGTCTTTCTTTTATAATCAGTGTTTTTTTTGTTTTGTTTTTCTGTAAAAGGGCACATGCTAAAGCAGGAGAGACGGTTCTGATTCACGGAGCCAGCGGAGGAGTAAGAACAAAATATTTCTTCAACACGAGTAAAATATCAGATATTTTAAAAAAGTGTTTTTTTTTACACTCTTACACACTCCCACTAGTGTTGGTGTTTATGATGTTTGTTTGATGAGTGTGTAATGTGTGTATGGGTTGCTTGTATGTTATCTTTCCTGCGTGTGTGTGTGTGTGTGTGTGTGTGAGGTCGGAGTGGCAGCATGTCAGCTGGCCCGAGCGTTTGGGCTGAATGTTCTGGGTACGGCTGGAACCCCTGAAGGCATGAAGCTTGTGCTCTGCAATGGAGCTCACATGGCCTTTAACCACAGAGAGGAGAACTACATCGATCAAATCCTGGTGTGTTCCACACTTCTGCTGTAAATTTCAAGCGATTACTAAAGGATAATGAATACTATAGTGTGTGTGTGTGTGTGTTTTTAGGATGCGACCAAAGGCCACGGTGTTAACGTGATCATCGAGATGCTGTCTAACGTGAACCTGAGCAACGACCTGAAACTGCTGGCGTTTGGAGGCAGAGTGACGGTGTGTGTAGCAGCTCATATTTCTCCTCACACTCTTTTAGATGTTTGTGTTCAGCACTTCACTCCTTCACTCTTATTATGATGTTCTTACAGATTGTGGGGTGTAGAGGTTCTGTGGAGATTAACCCAAGAGACACGATGGCTAAAGAGTCCAGTATCATCGGAGTGGCTGTGTTCTATGCTACGAAGGTAAAGTAGAGCTGTTTGTTTTCTGCTTTTTTCCCTATTGCAGTGGGGCTACATAAGATACAGAAGCCATGCCTCCTTCAATGAGACTGACAGATACCTAGGCCACGCTTCCTTCACTAGGACTGACAGATACTTGAGCCACACCTCCTTCACTGAGACCGACAGATACATAAGCCACGCCTCTTTCACTGAGACTGGTTTACATAAGCCATGCCTCCTTCACTGAGACTGACAGATACCTAGGCCACGCTTCCTTCACTAGGACTGACAGATACTTGAGCCACACCTCCTTCACTGAGACCGACAGATACTTAAGCCACACCTCCTTCACTGAGACAGACAGATACATAAGCCACGCCTCTTTCACTGAGATTGGTTTACATAAGCCATGCCTCCTACACTGAGACTGACAGATACCTAGGCCACGCTTCCTTCACTAGGACTGACAGATACTTGAGCCACACCTCCTTCACTGAGACAGACAGATACATAAGCCACGCCTCTTTCACTGAGACTGGTTTACATAAGCCATGCCTCCTTCACTCTGACTGATAGGTACATAAGCCACGCCTTCTTCATTGAGACCGACAGATAAATAAGCCACGCCTAACAGATACATAAGCCACACCTCCTTCACTGAGACTGATAGATACATAAGCCACACCTCCTTCACTAGTACAGACTGATAAATAAGCCATACCTCCTTCACTGAGACTGACAGATAACTAAGCCACACCTCTTTCACTGAGACTGACAGATACATAAGCCAGAACTCCTTCATCAGGACAGACGGATACATAAACCACGCCTCCTTCACTGAAACTGACCGATATATAAGCCATGTCTCCTTTACTGAGACTGACTAGTGTGTGTGTGATCTGTGAAGGAGGAGAAGGCAGAGACGGCTGCAGCACTGTTTGCAGGAATGGAGGCCGGGTGGCTTAGACCGGTGATTGGTCTGGAGTACTCGCTCGACAAAGCTGCTCAAGCCCATGAGGACATCATCAACAGCCCCGGGGCTTCTGGAAAATTGATCCTGGTTATGTGAAACCCAAAAACTTTCAATAATATTAGGGTTTTTTTCGTCAAATTTGAAGCACAGGTTCTGAGTGAATCCTAACTAATCCTAGCTAACAGGATATGGAATACAGTATGTAATTTGCTAGCTAGCATAAATTCTGTTAGTCAGCTCAGTCTATAATTTACTGTAAAATCACACTGCACACTACATTTTGCCAATATACATAAAATACCTGAATAGGTATTAAAAAAAAAAAATTTTAACTGATGTATGCTATTTTAACGTCTATGTTGAATTAGCTATTTAAAAACAGGAACTGGCCATGATTTTTTTTGTTAAAAAAAGAACTTGAATGATATCTGCTTAGTGTTTTGTTGAACACAAACATTGATTTCTCTGTATTTTTAGAAGAAAATACAAATTAATCAATTCTGTCATGCATTTTAACAGGTTGTAGTGATAATATCAAACATTTAAATGAGATGAAAATTTAATATCAGGTTTTCAAGAGCATGTGTTCTAAAATCTGCTCTAAAATAAAATTCACTAAATTGTTATTGATTTGTAACAATAAAGTAATTATCCTTCTCCACTGATACTGACATAAGCCACGCCTCCTTCAGAGAGACTGACAGATATATAAGCCATGCCTCCTTCAGAGAGACTGACAGATATATAAGCCACATCTGCTTCAGAGAGACTGACAGATACATAAGCCACACCTCCTTTAGTGAGACTGACAGATACATAAGCCACACCTCCTTTAGTGAGACTGACAGATACATAAGCCCCACCTCCTTCACTGAGACTGACTGACATATAATATGCATATGTTTTTACGGTTACTGTCTGGACGTTGTCGTGTTTTACTTTCGCACTGATGGTAAAGTGGACTCGTGGCCTTGCCTCTCATGTGCTCTGAAAGCCAGCGGTGAGATCAGGTGGCACTCAGGTAAAGAGCAGTAACAGGACACTGTGAGTCTGGTACCTGTTACACCTACAGCTTCAGCGAAACCAGAGCAGAGGGACGATCCACTGAATACAGCCTGGAAACCATCAGGATTATGGGAACCATGTTGGTTCTCGACCTTGTGTAAGGTATGATCGGGAAACTTGATGTTTTTCTTTGATGACCTGAAATGGAAAATAATGACTGCTGTAAAAAGCTGTATTTTTATTCGGTAAATATTCGTGCAGCTCACATTTTGACTGAAATTGCCTTTTAGATTTATTCATTGGAATTTTTTCAGTTATTAAGGATCAGATAGAAGGAAATTCTAGGTAGAAATTCTATATAAATATCTTTGATAATGATGTATCAGAGCCATCTACAGCTCTATATAATAAGTAAAGCACTGAATAATAATATTAAATTAAAAAAATGAGTAATGATGATAAAAACAGTTTAGTAAAAATCAGAGAATTAATGCAACAAAATTTTGTAAAAAAAAAAAAAAAAAGGCAAATAATAAAAAAAAAAAAATTCTAATATAATAATATATTTAAAAAATATTCTAAAAATTGTGTGTAATCAGAAACCACCTTGTTTCTAAGTAAACAGCACATTTTGAAACCAGAGCCACAGATTAGTCAGTAGACTCTTCATGACCTGGAGACACACCCTAGCATACGTTATTGAGGAGAACAGGTGGAACATCATGCATGTTTTATCACCACTGCTTCGTAACAGGAACACAGAGGGAGATGAAGATGCTGCAGGAGATCTGCCTGAGCTGGTCACGTAGCTGAATAGGTTTTATTTCAAAATCTCTTCATATATTATATCGTCCGTGTCCACAGTGAGTTTCTGGGGGACGTGAGAGTAAGACCATGTGACTGATTCACTGACAAACCATGAGAGGTAAGTATGATTATAATACTGTTATAACATGTGCTAGTCACATCCATGCTTTTTACATTTTTCGCTTTAGATCTGAATCAAATATTAAGTTCTGTTGTTGAATATCATACAATGTAAAGCTTTTTGCTTAAGCTCTGAACTTGTAATTAGTCCATGCTAATGGACAATAATGCTTCTCAGGTGTCTTCCTGCTGCTGATGGTGTCAATAACCCAACTTCAACTTTCCTGGTTCTGCCCAGATTCCTGCATCGTTTGCTCCACCGATGCCATCATCTGCAGTAAACTCTCCATGATCATAGGTGATGAAGCTTTGACGAAGTTGTATCGTTTATGTTCAGTTCCTCTGAAAAGGAAACACTAATTGACTGTAGTAGATAGACAAATCCGATTTCAGCAAAAAACTGTAAGATTATAAAGTGAACATTGCCATAGTTCATAATTTCTTTCCTTATCCTCTTCTGTCATCTCCAGAGGCTCCAGATTCAACCAAAGCCTTGATGCTCACTGATGGACTCATAGACACCGTGGACCGCATAGCGTTCTCGGATTTATCCAGCATGAGTGTTTTGGTGCTCAGCAACAACATCATCTCTACCATCACAGGAAACGCTTTCCAAAACCTGACTGTCCTCAGAACACTATCTCTGGACCGCAACCTTATCTCCAGCCCCTCACTGGATAGATTGTCATTCTCCTGGCTTCATAACCTAGAGACGCTTCATTTGGGTCATAACGCTCTAAAGGAACTCAGTGGATCCTGGTTTCAGAAGACCAATTCTCTGAAGACGTTGCTGCTGCAGGGGAACCTTCTCACCAGCCTCAACTCGAGTACTTTCACATCATCTGACCTGAGAAGCTTGGAGACCTTGGATTTGTCAGACAACCTCATCACCCACGTGGGCCGAGACAGTTTCCGCAATCTGCCACGTCTCAGTAGTCTGGATCTCTCACGAAACAGGTTGCAGAATGTTCCTGACGCTTTCTCCTATCTCTCACGGCTCTCGATGCTAAACCTGGACCTTAATCGCTGGAACTGTAGCTGTGAGCTGAGAGAGCTAGCTCAGTTCCTCAACAGATACATTCAGTCTCCAGACAAAGTGTTGTACAATGGGAAGAAGATGGCGTGCGCTAGTTCAGACAACCCCAAAGTAGTTCAGACAGTGCTGGAGCTAACCGAGGCTAACTGCATGCCAGCTGACAGAACCATTACCGCAGACGTCAGTGCCAAGTGTTCCATCACATCTCAGCGCTACATCAGAGATGTCGTTATCGCTGTTGTATTTTCTTGCCTGGGTAAGTATTTACAGAATATGAAAGAGTACTTTGATAACAAAGTTCTGAGATTGAATCTGAGGTCTAGCAGTGAGCCATCATACAGCCTTTAAGACGTGAATTTTTCTGGACTTTTCTAACACGAGAATCTTTCACATTTCAGGTGGTGTCGTAATTACACTTGCAATACTTGCAGTTGTACATAAGAAGTTGGGTAGAAGGTCTAAACCGATGCAGGGGGCAAAAGGAGCTGAGGAACAATCCAGCCAGACGTGGGACTTCTCTGAAGACAAGGAGGCGATGTCTTATGCTTTCCATAACCGCAACTACCGAGGACCTCCACCCTGGGACAAAGAGGATACTTCATCTTATAGCCAACCAGGCACCACGGGGAACCATTTCATATGCCATAACTGCAGAAAGACTTTCCATCAAAGAACCAACAGCAGGGGAATTCAGTCTAATATTGAAGAAGAATGGTCAACCTATATGGGCAGTGAACAATGGAAGGATGCTGATGTTTGTCCATCAAGGAGCAAAGATGAAGGTATGACAAGTAAGGTGTCCTTTTAGGACTTTTGGAAACATTTCTTATTCTATTTATATATATTCTATTTATTCTAAACTCTAGTTCTTAACATATTCTTGTTTAAATTACAGATGGTAGAGCTCAAAGACATAATGTGAAAGGTATCAGTGGGTTAAACACAGATCATCGCAAACAACCAGTTTCAAGACAAGACACGTCAACCATGAGATTGCACCAGATAGCTCTGAGAAGACACATATCCATCGCTCAGAGACAAACATTCACCCCTGAAGAACAACTAAACACCAAAATGGCATACTTTAAGCATCAACATGGAGGATATGGTAGTCTTCCAGCACAACACTATCATCAAACCTATGCGGATGACATCCAGGACAATATATCTAGAAATCAAGAAGAGGGTATACTTCCTAGAAGCTCTAAGGTCATTGTGTACAGAGATATTTTAAATTACAACCAGTCTAACATGGACCACCAGGGTGGAAATCAAGCAAGATTGCAGAGAAGCGTAACCTTTGATTTGTCCATGGAACGTGCCCTGTTTGTATCTAGAAAAGAAGGTCCGTACAAAATCAGCAAGACAAAAATATCTAAAACACTTGGACAGAAAGATCCAGGCAAGGTTTCTGCCAAAGGAAACAAGAGCAGCACTCACTCGAGACATTCGAAAATCCATAAAGCAAGATCTCAAGGAAGTAATAAACCAAAGGTCAAGTTAAATCTGAGCCCTCTTAGAAGAAGTCAGGTTCATCCCAAGTCTGGTTCTAACCATGAGGTCAAAGATGTCAAGAGAACCTCCAAAAAGATCAAGAAAGACAAATCTCAAAAGTGTGTTGTGAAAAAGAACAGTAAAGGAGGTGAGAGTGAAGAAAATTCCAAGAATACCAAGAAGTTGCAATGTGCTGAAAGTTCAACCAATCCAGATGAAACTCAAAATTTAGAAAAGAATCCAGAGGAATCATGTTCACTGATGCAGACTTCAAATCTTTTAGCAGAAAGTACTGAACCATTTGGTACAGCAAATTCTACAGACCCTCAAGTCCCAACCCTGGATCTAAGCCTGGTAGTGAGCACACCAGAAGATGCAAGAAGTCTGCAGAAAGAGGTTCCACATGATGAAGTAGATCTTTCAAAGGACTCTATGACACGAGTGTCCTCAACAGTCTCCGTTGTCCAGGAGTACCTGTCATCAGGTGATGGCTCACCAAAAAGGAAGCTTAGATTGATTGTTCCTGAGAAAACCTCCAGCAGGCCCCAGACTGCACTGGAGAAGAAAATCAGATAGGTTTCCCACATGTCCTGTGAGATATCGCCATTGTGCCATTTTTAGCTGTTCATTCACTGATCATGCTTAGGACCTAATTTCACACCAGATTATTTTACGTCCGTTCCGATTGCCAAGAGTCATTTATACAAGTTAGAAGATAACAGCCGCACAAAGTGCTGTCTCTCCAGAATGTTTTTTTCTTTACGATCCATTGATAAGATTGCGAGACTTTAAACCGCCGTACTGCAGTACAGCTTAACTTGTGCCACAGAACTGAGCTTCCTTCAGAGAAACCTGAGCAAGAATGGATGAGAGGAAGAAAAAAAGTCAACAGGATGAAGAAAAAGATGAAGAACAGGAACCAAAGACCATACTGGGGTTTTTTACCAGACAGCAGTTCACGATGATCTGTGTGGCTTTTGGGCTCGTTGTGCTGCTGATCATCATAACGGTAACCTCTGTGGTTCTGCCCATCAACTCGGGTTCAGGTAAGTTTCTGGAAATACCTAGATAGCTTGTTAGCATTAATGGGTGCTAATGTGGTAATCGGTAGAACACTGAATTGAATGTGAATCCTTGAAACAGACAATAAAACATTGATAATCATGGCCTTGGATGTTGATGGTTATGTTTTCATCGCTAATGAATCCTCTATATCCGTAGCACAATGCTATTATTCTCCAGACTGGTCAGTGCTAGCTGAGGCTGAATTATAAAATTTGCCTCTTAACATATACAGAGGTTTTGTACAGCGTGATTTGTTTGATTCAAAACTAGATTATTTGAAAGAGGTTACTAGCTAGCTAGTAACCTCTATTACTATAGATGTGTAGCTAGCTAATCCTTATACAAATGCAAATGAATTGAGCTTTGCTTCTTCAGGAACTTCGGAAGCCATGGTCCTGTTCCCTACAGATGGAGACATGCTGGAATTTCTTCTCCAAAATGGGGAGATCCAAGAGAAAGATGGACTCTACGCTACATGGTATCACTCTGCAAACAGCAAAGATGAAACCCAAAAAGCCTTGGAAAGTAAATACCTTAAGTACAAAACCTTTGATCCTTTGAACTATCATGGGCTAATTTCCTTTCAGGGCCAAGGTTATGCTATTATGTAACCAGCAAGGAGTTTAGATTGTTTAGATTGATGGCTAAACAAGAAACAAGACAAGATAGCAGGCAAGATAGCAAACACATTGATAAGCTAAACACAATTTTTCTCAGGTGACATTATGATTCTGGAAGCTGACGTCAATGTACAAGGTCATAATACCAACAACGAGACGAATATTCCAATCATGGCCCATCCACCGGACGTCTACAGTGATAACACTTTGAAAGAGTGGCTTGATGCTGTTATTAATTCTAAGAAAGGTGAAGAATCAATAATAATACAGAAATTCTAGCAATTCAATGATAATTTCAAGCAAATGGTTGTTTTTTTCCTGTAAGTAGGAATAAAACTGGATTTTAAAAGTATACAAGCTGTTGAGCCTTCACTCGATCTTCTCAAGATCAAGAATGAAACTGGAATCAACCGGCCTGTATGGTTGAACGCTGATATCCTTCCTGGTCCAAATGTTCCTGGGTTCTGGCCTGTGGTTAACGGCACTCGGTGAGAGGCAAATTTTTGTGGTATAAGAGCAATAAAACACTTTTAAGGCTTTGCAGTTATAGGTGTATTATTCCTTACTCCTGTCTGGTGATACACCTTCATTCTTCTACAGCTTGTGGTTTAACATCTCACCCTTAACATCTTTAAACTTACCAGATTCTTTGAACTTATCCAGACGAAGTTTCCAGATGTGACCATCTCACCTGGATGGAAGGTTCTTTATCTGCCACCCTTCCCCAATGTGACTTACACACAGGCTATGGTGATGGAGATGTACGACACTGTCAAACACCTTCCACAAAGGATCACATTTCCTGTTCTGGCAGTTATGGCGAGGAATGGATGGCCTCACCTAAGCTGGCTTCTCAGCCAGTCCTCCAGGTATTTCACCTGCAGATCAAAAAGTCCATGAGGTGAAGTCTAGGTCCTCTTATTTGGGCAGAGCCTAGCCAGAAGTCCAAGGGGTGTGTAAACAAGTCAGTGTGATTCAGTGTGTTTAATGTAGCGTTGTGTGGGTTAGGGGTTAGGGTTATGGGAGAGAGTTCTGAGAGCTCCACCCTGTGGACATCTGGCTCGAGGTATCAGGAGCTGTATCAGGTATAATCACAGACTTTTAACTGCACGTTCTTTCGATATGATCCAGGTTCAGTTTGACCTTGTGGCAAGGTCAGGAGAACCCTACTGTCAATGACCTGATCTTCATTAGAGACAACTCTAACCCTCAGCGCATCTACTACGATATCTATGAACCAGTTCTGTCCCAATTTAAAGAAGCTGCAAGTAGGTCCCAAGAGGCTTCTCCAGCAGCTTGGAAGCTTAAATATTTCAATTTCTATTTAATATTCATTGATCTTTGTGTATTTTTTAGAGCAGAAGGATAGACCAAGAATGTTCTATACAGGTGGGGACATAGTGGACTATTTCAAGCCTGCAAACGGTGACGGACTCAATGTCCTGTGGGAGGAGGTGTATGACCGAGCTTCTCTTCTGTCTGTACTCAAAGGTATGGCGAGGTCAGAAACCTAAAATCTGAATGCTTGAGAACAGCAGGGCTCTGACAGTAGGGCTAATGATATTTATATTAATGTGCTTGCTCTGTAGCATTAACGTTGTCGTTTCTATAGCAACAGCTGTCAGAAAGTCACAGGGACTTTCTACAGCACAATGACATTCTACAGCATTAAATGTAACAATAAATGGATAAAAAGTTATGAATTGCTGTGGAATAAGAAAAATAAAACACATTGAAGAATACACTTATATGGCCAAAAGTATATGCACCCCTGAGCACCACACCCATATGTGCTTCTTCCCCACAAAGTTGGAAGCATACAATTGTATAGAATGTCTCCTTATTCTGAAGAATTATAATTTCCCTTCACTGGAACCAAGAGGCCCAAACCTGTTCCAGCATGACAATGCCTCTGTGCACAAGCCCCCTGAGCCCCATTAAAACATGGTGTGGTGGAGTAGAAGAACTTGAGTGTCCTGCACAGAGCCCTGACTCTGACTCAACCCCACTAAACACCTTTGGGATGAACTGAAACTGGAGTCTCCTCAACATCCCAACATCAGTGTCTGATCTCACTAATGTTCTTGTAGAAGAATGATCAAAAATCCACACAGCAACACTCCAACATCTAGGGGAAAGCCTTCACAGAAGAGTGGAGCTCCTTATAACGACAAAGGGAGACTAAATCTGGAATGTAATTTTCAACAAGCACATATGGGTGCGATTATCAGGTGCACAAACTTTTGGCCATACAGTGGACTTAGGGCTGGTAGCATCACACTACGTCATGATTTATTGTGTTTCTAGAAAGCCCAGGTGGAATGCTTGTGATCCCAGTAACATCTGGAACAGGTGATGTGAGGATTCCAGTTGTTGAAGGTTCACGGCCAGAGCTGCCTCTCCAGAATTGTCTAGATCTAATCCTTGCTTCAAAGAATCCATGGGGCATCTACCTCAGGGTGAAGTCCCAGACACAGCTAGCTACCTCGCTGCATCTGCTTCGAGAGGCGTACGCTAACGACCGACTCTACTGTCCAGTCTGGATCAACATGAATATCTCCCACGGAATCTTCAACGTCAAAGGCTACATCACAGGCCTGGAGTTTGTGAGAAGCATTAACCAGATTTTCCCATACATCACCATGGCTCCTAGCTGGCCTCAGGAGGTTCTGGATCAGGGTTACACGCCACAGGTGGTTGAGGACATGATGGAACTCTTCCAAGAGGTTTGGCAGGACGTTTCACTGCAGCTGCTGGCTGTCCATCTGGACAGATCGGAGGCTGGAATTAGGATTCTTCAACAAAGTCAGGAACGTTTTTCTCTCACCGTCGAGCACAGGACAATGAATGGAGGACTTCAGATGGAAAGTTTCACGTTTATCCGTAACGGGACCAGACATCGGACCTTTTACAACCTTCCAAAGGTGGTGAAGGGGTTAATCTCCAAGATACCAAAGAGTGTAAATACAAGCATGTAAAATAAAGAGGTATGTTGTAGGAAATGACAAGCACATTTTTCATTCAACCACATCCTTTATCTATTCTCAGGAAGCTTTTACTAGATGTTATCTCACATACATGGCACAATTACATAATATAATTTAACAGGAGTTTTGTGTATTACATATGAATCGTTAAAATAATAAACAAATCGAGGCTAGTTAGCCATCCTGATGGACACGGACCAACCAATCAGCTGCTAGGATTTTCTCATGATGCACCTAATGCTGGTATTTTAATCTTTTATATAAAACTGGACCAAATATAAGTCTGCTTATAGAAACAGAACTGTGGGGCTTTTTCTCATTTTAAATATATTCATTTATATAATGCCATTCTTACAACCTAAGACATAACACCAGGCAGTACGACTGGTACGTAAAATGACCCTACACAATATTTTAATTTTAGTACCTGTTTAATTTACATAAATAAATTTATTCCTACATATCCCTGCCCCAAACTGGCATGATTATAAAAAGACAAAATAAAACATGTCTAGTGTTCTCTTTGTAAAAAATAGAGACAGGTTTATAAAAATTGCCCATGCTAGTGTTAGTACGCAAGTCCTACAGAAGTGTGGTCGAAACCCCAGAAGGTCAGGCTCTGTTGTCCATCAGGTACTGGCTGCAGGAAAGGAAGATGGAACAAAAACTGGACGAGAGTCCGGCAATGTCCGTGGAGATGTACGGCAACACGCCGGGGTTGGTCTGGTTGTAGTAAGAGATCTGAGGACCAAATAAAAACTGTCAGTTAACATCTTGGGTGCATACATAAATGAATCTGTGAATTTACACGTGTTGTTTGAAGATATAAAGGACCTAAGCACGTACCTTGGATACGTTTTCAGACATGGCATAAATGGTGAATCCTGCACAAAGCATCTCCCCTCGGTTTATGTCCTCTGTCGGAGGGTGTGTGGGAAGAGTGACCGAACGTATAGCGAGAATATATGGATCCCTAAATACATACAACACAAAAATTACAGTCCAAAATGACTTGATTTACATCAATCTTCCTTCATACTGCAGTGCTACTGGATTCCGGATTGTGATTGGTCAGAAAGTGTTGATCAACAGAATAACAGGTTTATTATTGCACTATATTAATGCACTGTTTCCATAGTAACAGCTTGTCCACGTGGAATATAAAGAGCTAAGAGTTTCCTGTAGCATCTTACTCACCCGGTATCACACGGTGACCTCCTGGAGGCGAGCAGGATGAAATCCTGGCTTTTTCCTCCTTCGCTCACAGACGGAGCAAGAACGTCATAGATCAGATCATCATCGTCGACTCGGAGGATGAGCTTGCACTGTCTGTATGCAGCAGATATAAGAGGTTACACAGATGCTTAGCAGCGCATGTGGATGAGGTGCTGTTTTACAAGCTGTAGGACGATGTGCCGAAGCCATTTTGTTCAATTCAATCACTGATTAATCTGATAATTACAACCAGGATTAGGAAAGAAATATATTTTCGTATTATAGATGTGTCGTTAAACTTATTAGTCTCAGTACTCGCCTTCATTTATTACATTAGCCTTATTCAATTTGAAACACTTTCTTGCTTTTATTTTACATTGTAACGGCAAAGAAAATCAACTCCATCTTCTTTTTCGGTCCGCATTTTCTATCCCAGATTTTTTCAGGTTTAAACCTCGTCTTGGAAGCTTCAACTCTAGGAAGCTATAAATGGAAGTAATTTGAATATTTTGAATGTGAAGCCCAGAAGATCTCCTTGAGCATGAAGTTATAAAGGATTTCGTTGCGACTCCAAATGTATTTAAATTGTGGTTTTAAAAAAAATAGCTAGCTACAGAGGAAAAGCACAGTTTAAGCATTTTTGCTTGCTTTTCTCGTTTTGGCAGTGATGTAAAGACAGTGAACAATGGCGTACTTGTAGTGCTTATCCCATTCGGGTCTGCGGCTGAGATCTGAGAGCAGGAGGAAAGCTCTCTCTGCCGGAACGTTCACCTCCGATTCAACCCTGACACAAAGGCTCTGATTCTCCTCCAGGGTGTACAGACTCACCTAGAAAACCCAGACAATGCTCGTCTCAAACACACAGAGATTTGAGTTTAACACACTGAGATCCGAGAAGATCGGCGTACTCACTTTGTTCTTCTTCGAACTGAGAACCCAGTTGTTTCTGGCCGCCAGCATCTTCAGCGCAAAGACGTTATTGTAGCTTAGATACACCTGGAGACGTTTCAGTGATATTTTAAAAAACCGTGATCGTTTTCAGATACATAAAGATTATCAAAAATGATAAGTCGTTGTTGTGCAAGCGTTCAGCCTATAAACTGCACCTGCATCTTATCTTTTATCGTTTTCTTTCAGTTTATAATGATGGAGCAGATACCTGGTTACTGGGGTCCCAGGGGACAGACAAGGGCACTTCAGTGTGTTTACAGGAGATGATGTATTTTCTGGATGGATAAAGAGATCAGTTTAGTGGCTATGCAGATCGCTATCACTGTCTATTCAAAACATTTTCAAAAATAATTCAGATTCCAGAATAAAACCATGGCAAGATCTGAACCGATGAACTGGTTTCATCCTACAGCTCTGTTGAATTCTGGATTCTGATTGGTCAGAAGATGTTGATTCATCTTCTATAACCGCCGTGTCTTATGTTTAATAAAATAAAGCAACGTGTTAATTCATTATATCATCCTTGTCGTTGATTATTTTTCTATAAAACCCTGACTCATGAATTTTGAGCTTGAGGTGAGTTTCTATCACCGCACCATGAATCAATCCTTCTCTCATTTAAATGCAGTTTTAATCTCAGGCGCATTTTTTTCTTTTGTTTGTGGATTACTTGGATAACTACCATGGAATTTATATTGGACTTGATTTTTTTTTAATGATTCCTGCAGAGCTGTATCAAATCTCTCTTTATAAAAAAATATTTGATTTTATTTCTGAATAAAAAAAAGCATCTACAAACGGATTCCGCTCCACCTTGATGCTGTCTGGAGTATGATTCAGAATTCATAATAATAAAAATAATAATAATAATAATAAACAGATGAGCGGCTCACTGCCTCATGCCACATGTGTTACAGAAGTTCCATTATTTTATCCTGGTTTTAAACTGAGGTACATTTTTCTACCGGATTTTCCTTTTTAGCTCCGTACCTGTCAAGTCGAATCTTCTTTCTGGCGATCGCTTCTTGGTATCTCCGTTTTCCATCCTGTTAATAATTAGAATAGAATATCTTTTTTTTTGTAAAAAAAAAAAAACAGAAAGGAAAAGAAACACACAGGAAGTCTGAACAGGAAGTCTATATCTCAGTCTCACCAGCGGTTCGGGGCGTATCCGAGGTAGTGGGCGTGGCCTTCCCTCCTCATCCAGCACCTCAAACATCATAAACGCGCTGTTTATGTGTCTCAGAGGCTCCTCCCCCTGATACGCTTCAGCACACACGCCCACCTCCATACTGCCGAAACAACACCAACAGCACACGGTGGAATCGCTAAATAACTCGAACGCTTGATTACGTGACTTCCTGTCTATAGAAAAAGCCTGACCTGTTCTTGAAAGTGTTGTTGACGATGGCTTTCAGGATCACGCGGTCTCCGACTTGAGACGGTCCTCTGAAGTGGAACATGTCTATCGTCCTTAGGGTCGGGTGGGCGTGGCATAACCGGCTGAGAAGAAACAAGAGTTAGAAATGTTCTTAATTAAAGAATAACATGTACGTTTTATCCATTTCTAGTTACATTTAAGGCTGTAGAACAAATAAATTTGTAGTGAAACAATAACGTATTAGTATGAACACGTTATTTTATATAATCCTGTGATTGGCAGCTGACAACTGTCAGAGCTTATAGAAAACTCCTTCTGACCAATCAGAATGCAGCGCAGGGATGTTCAAAAAAAAAAAAAACGACATCTACTGAGCACAGCTGGAAACCACAGCTGGAAAATCATGAGGTAGAGTTTTTCCACTCTATACAATCAGAAATCAGATTAAAGTTGACAATCTCTTTAATCCTGTAATTATATAAATGTATACACTATATTGGCAAAAGTTTTGGGACACCCCTCCAAATCACTGATTCCAACATGACTGCACACCAGTGCACAAAGCAAGGTCCATAAAGAAGACATGGATGAGCGAGTTTGGTGTGGAGGAACTTGACTGGCCTGCACAGAGTCCTGACCTCAACCCCATAGATCCCTTTGGGATGAAGTAGAGTGGAGAATGCGAGCCAGACCTTCTCGTCCAACATCAGTGCCTGACCTCACAAATGCGCTTCTAGAGGAACGGTCAAAAATTCCCATAAACACACTCCTAAACCTTGTGGAAAGCCTTCCCAGAAGAGTTGAAGCTGTTATAGCTGCAAAGGGCGGGACAACTCCATATTACATTCATGTGCATGTAAAGGCAGATGTCCCAAAACTTTTGGCAATATAGTGTATATGGTTTTATAATGTAAGCAAGTGATTGCACAAGGTGTTATTTCAGTGTTTTGTTCTACGCTATTAAAGTTCAAACCTTGAACTGTTGACCAGCGAGTCACTTCAAAGCTCTGAATGTGAGTCAATTATTAACTGACTTCAAAATGCTACACAATACCAAAACAACCATGTGACAAATTCCTGGTATAAATTCATCATTAGTGGTCAAACCAATAAAGTCACACTGACCTTTAAATGATATTCTTTATATAAATGTCCAGAAATTACACTAGAGCTTCATCTGCTTTGAACTTTACTCATTTTTAATCTTTAAAGCAAATCTACACTGCTAACATGTGTATGCTTTTAATCACTGAAGTGGTCAAGACTTTTTTTGTTTATATATTATTTATGGAAGGAGTCTCCGGTGTCAGCGCTTTCAACAATTTTTTGTGATTTCTCAGTAACAACCATAGACAAGCTCTTTATCTTGTTAGCTTAGAAAATAGAGAACAAAGACAGGTTGGTGAATTGAACTGTCTACAGCTACTATAACATAAGCAACAACAAAAACTAAACCTTTTTATGAACGTTCCGCAGCATTACATGCAACTATAAACAGATAAACATAATAGCATGTTGTTCTTTAAGCAAACTGCTATGGTGTAATAGGAATAAAACACTTCAGGACGTGCTTTTTATGGAAAATAATCAGTTAGCGTGTGGTTACCTGGCAGCAATGGTGGCAACGTTTTCCATCCATGCCATGATCTGGCCTCCGAAGGTGTTCACCTGGTGGTTAGCGTGGGTGGGCAGAGCCAGCTCTACGCTTTCTACTCTGGTTTTCTCAGATGGTACTTCTTCCTCCTCGTCCTGGCCATCTGTACCACACACACACACATACTATATCATATACAGCACATATTTGTGCATGCTTCTGTAACCCCCCTAAACCTCACTCCCATCCGGGTCACGGCACCAATGTAACCCCACCGGCAGGTCTCCAACATGGGAGGAGGGTGCACTAACATGGAGGCTAAAGACTGCTGCCATTAGCGTCAGTCGCCAGTGCGCCTCTTGAGATCAGGGGAGTGAGGTTTTACCTGCACAGCACCTACCGCTAGCCTTCGTTACACTTCCTGTTTTATGAAGAAGAATGCCTCTTATTGGGTGCCAATAATTTTGAAACCAGCCATTTATAGACCCTTTTGTGTGTACACAAAAATTCTTTTAAAAGCTGTAAAGCATCCCTGTATATTTAAGGTTATATGTGTACTTTTTTTTTTTAGTGAATCCAAAAATCTTTGACAGTGAATTATGGTAACACTAACAGGACAAAAAAGTATGCTTATAAGCAAATGCCCGTATCTGTGGCATGGGACAGGGATATGAAACTGAGATACTCATGCACACACACACACACACACACACACATACAGAGGATCCATTGTGCTGAAGAGATTGTGTGTGTGTGTGTGTGTGTGTGTGTGTGTGTGTTTACAGGAAGTGAAACTACCTCTTACCACACACGTTTTCGCTAATGCTTGTCTGGAAAGTGGTGTCACTCAGCAGATCTTTCATGATTTCGACATGCAGCAACCTCATCCTCCTTCTCTCAGCGGCGACGCTGTACTCCAACTTCTCACGGTGTGTGTAAGGGACCAGAGGCTTCAGATGGACCTGAACACACACACACAATTACTTATCAAACAGTCTTATCAACCAGTCTTATCAACCAGTCAATAAAAACGCACATGTTCACACTCATGGTGTGTATTATCAGCAGTAAGAATGAGAGCTTTCCTGGTAATTAAAAGTTTACTTACTGCTGTTTTAATACATGTTCAATGTTAACAACAATAATAATGCTGTATTTTAGCAAGAAATTTCCAAAAACACCATATATTTGCCATGTCAAGAGATAAAAATCAATATGTTTTTTGAAGTGTCACTGTGAACACACTCACTGTGTAAGTGTTTAAACTGTTGATAAGCAACAGCAAAAATATGACACACCACCTAAAAAAGTCTTTAAAAAAAATCTGACTAAATAATTAACGTAAAGGTCCAGTGCCAATGGAAATGAGTTAAAACTATAGAAAATATCAACATTTTCCTCAGATATGTTAGCATTTTCCTAAGAAAAGACAAAATTACACTTTGAATGCACTTAGCATCAACCGCTAAATGAACTTTCATGTGTTCCTCCATACTAAAATACAACACTGTGTTACATCTAGAGATGTCTGAGCTGTTTGAGAACCTTCTTTAGCAATTTTGTAGATTAAAAAAAGTCATTATATCACAATGTTTAATGCCTGAAACTTTCTTTTTGATAATCTGAACATTGCTGCTAGGATAAAGCTAATTTCACACAGCCATTGACCTTTTTTAGTGAGTTCACCTACACTTACTGCAAAAACATTAACAACTGCTTAATATTACAATTAGAAAACAATCAGTATTATGCTAAAAGCAACAGAGGTTTCTTTATTTTCTCACAATTTAGTTAGCCAAAGGAACAAAAAGTAAATTTAACTGAATATAATGTTAGCTAGCTAGATTTTTCTGTTTAGCCTTGAAAAACAAGGAACATTTTACTCCTGAGGATTTCTCCTAAGGTTTTTATTTTTTATTTTTATTTATGTTATTTTGGTTTTCTCCTGACACAGACATGAACTCCCATTTAGCGGTTGATGCTAACTGTAATTACAGTGTCATTTTGGTTCTACCGAGCCTTTTCTTAGCAATTTACCAACAAATCTGAGAAAATGTCCACCTTCCCTATAGCGTTATAGTCTCATTTCCTCTATCTCTGGACCTTAGCATTATATTTTTAGGTTGATTTTTAGCCTTAGTGATTAACTAACTGATCCATGATCCATATCGCTGAGTTGCCTATTGTTTATTTATTCAAATGAAACTGACACGCTGGTGATGTATAAATGCCAAACATTTGTATTACCAAATATATTTGCATGAATATCTCAGCATTATATCTAGCATCATTTCCCTCTGTCTCACCTTGTCTTTACCTGTACGCCGTGCCACAAAGGTGGCAAAAGCCTGACAGACTTTCCAGTGGCAGTTGCTGTACAGGTCTTCACAGCTCACCACTATCCCCACCTTACACACACACACACACACACACACACACACACACACACACACACAGTCTGAATAATTTGGCACAAGCATGACTTTGGCAGCACAACACCTTTGAGTCATGAGATAAACTAAAGTGACCTTTTGTATGCTTATCTGAGGCTCAGGTTTTACACCAGTGTTTGATTTGTGCTCTCATATATATTTGTACAGAATTCATCTGTATGTGTATTTTGTTTACCTCCATGCTTGAGTTGAAAGCTCTGTTGACTTTAGCCTTGATGTTAACCACTTGTCCAACACTAAAAAAGACATTTTTAGATGTGTAAAATGGCAAATAAACTGCCATAGATTTAAGCAGCCTAAATTTAACAACAGCAGCAGGGGGGCACGGTGGCTTAGTGGTTAGCATGTTTGCCTCACACCTCCAGGGTTGGGGGTTCGATTCCCACCTCTGCCGTGTGTGGGGAGTTTGCATGTTCTCCCCGTGCTTCGGGGGTTTCCTCTGGGTTCTCCGGTTTCCTCCCCCAGTCCAAAAACATGCATGGTAGGTTGATTGGCTGTGACCCTGTGACCCGAGTATAGTTCGGATAAGCGGTAGACAATGAATGAATGAAAAATTTAACAGCATTGGAGTTTAAGTGATCTCATATTAAATACTAATAAACAGAATTGAATCATGATATGCTGATATTATAAATAAAGATAAATATTTAATCTTTTTTTACTGCTAGTATTATAATACAGTGTGTTAGTGCATTAGGGCATGTTACAGTCTGTTACAGCATGTTACAGTGTTTTAGTGTATTAGGGTGTGTTACAGCATGTTACAGTGTTTTAGTGTATTAGGGTGTGTTACAGCATGTTACAGTGTTTTAGTGTATTAGGGCATGTTACAGTGTGTTACAGCATGTTACAGTGTGTTACAGCATGTTACAGTGTGTTAGTGTATTAGGGCGTGTTACAATGTGTTACACAATGTTACAGTGTGTTACAGCATGTTACAGTGTTTTAGTGTATTAGGGCATGTTACAGTGTGTTAGTGTATTAGGGCATGTTACAGTGTGTTACAGCATGTTACAGCATGTTACAGTGTGTTAGTATATTAGGGCGTGTTACAGTGTGTTACAGCATGTTACAGCATGTTACAGTGTGTTACAGTGTGTTACAGCATGTTACAGTGTGTTAGTATATTAGGGCATGTTACAGTGTGTTACAGCATGTTACAGTGTGTTAGTATATTAGGGCGTGTTACAGCGTGTTACAGTGTTTTATTGTATTAGGGCGGGTTACAGTGTGTTACAGCATGTTACAGCATGTTACAGTGTGTTACAGTGTGTTACAGCATGTTACAGTGTGTTAGTATATTAGGGCATGTTACAGTGTGTTACAGTGTGTTACAGCATGTTACAGTGTGTTAGTATATTAGGGCATGTTACAGCATGTTACAGTGTGTTAGTATATTAGGGCATGTTACAGTGTGTTACAGAATGTTACAGTGTGTTAGTATATTAGGGTGTGTTACAGCATGTTACAGTGTGTTAGTATATTAGGGCATGTTACAGTGTGTTACAGTGTGTTAGTATATTAGGGCGTGTTACAGCGTGTTACAGTGTTTTAGTGTATTAGGGCGTGTTACAGTGTGTTACAGCATGTTACAGTGTGTTACAGTGTGTTACAGTGTGTTAGTATATTAGGGCATGTTACAGCATGTTACAGTATGTTAGTATATTAGGGCATGTTACAGTGTGTTAGTATATTAGGGCATGTTACAGTGTGTTACAGCATGTTACAGTGTGTTAGTATATTAGGGCGTGTTACAGCATGTTACAGTGTGTTAGTATATTAGGGCATGTTACAGCATGTTACAGTGTGTTAATATATTAGGGCATGTTACAGTGTGTTACAGCATGTTACAGTGTTTTAGTATATTAGGGCATGTTACAGTGTGTTACAGAATGTTACAGTGTGTTAGTATATTAGGGCGTGTTACAGTGTGTTACAGCATGTTACAGCACGTTACAGTGTGTTACAGCATGTTACAGTGTGTTAGTATATTAGGGCGTGTTACAGCATGTTACAGTGTTTTAGTGTATTAGGGCGTATTACTGTGTGTTACAGCATGTTACAGTGTTTTAATGTATAAGGGCATGTTACAGTGTGTTGCAGTGTGTTACAGTGGGTTTGCATCATGTTAGTGTGAGAGAGAGGAGACTGATGAGAGAATGACTGATGGTGTCAGGGCTGGAACTCACAACTTAAATCACTACATATGACTTTCTTCTCCAAATAGCATCTTCTTTAAGGAAAATAAGTTATCCTCAAATCGAGGCAGATATTACTTTAGGAAAACAAACCTGCCCTGAAACGCTGCCCAGCTCAAGACTGCAGGAAGTTGCAGTGTTTCAGACTCCACCCAGAAGAATAAGTGTGTAGTTAAAACTGACTGTGATAAGAAGGACTTTTCACAGGTCTGTCTACACTATGTATAATCAGAGTAATTAACATCCTGTCAGCCTTGACTAAGCTCCATACACTGTGTTAGGACTTCTAATGCTCACTACTCAACACCAGACATATCACAAAGTAAAATAGTTAAAAATGAGCTGAAACAGATTTATACTTTTATAGAGATCTTTTTTTTACCTGATGGTGTGCTCAAAGTGAATGTCATCCACAGAGGCTGTGACACAGGGACATCTTGCGTGTCTCTCAGCTGGAACGAGACGAAGACAGAAAATTACGACGCATTAAGGAAAAGGTCAGAAATGACAATGGAGTATGAATCACTCCTTAAAATCTGATTCATTTTCATAAAACCCAGTTTGCACATAGAGATTGGCATCAGACAAAAAAACACTAAGAAACACAACGACAGATTTTTTAGAGCTTTTGTTACCTCATGTTTCCCGGTCAGTGGCACAGTGTTAACCGAATGCACAATTTCTTAGTTAATGTCTAAATATCTAGGCTTAAAAATGACTTCCTTATGTTTATCTCAGGAGTTCCCTCAAAAAAAACGACGACCTTCACGAGTTTGTGCTCAGCGACATGACAACCTGCATCTTGTTTCTATAGTAACAGCTCATTCATCGTGTATTATCCGTCGTGCGTAGTTGTAGACATGCTGAAGTGTTCTGTAGCTACATGTTTACAATCAGAGGTAAAGTGGGAGGAGTTTATACTTCTTTGTGACAAGCTGCATTTTTTTCCTCTCATTAAGTTCAAGAAAGGGAACAAAAAAGTAAAAGTATGGTATAGAACTAAATAAAAATTGAATAAGAATGTTGTCTTTCTAAATGTCGTCATGGACAAACAAGAGTGGAACTTGAGTGGAAACTTAAGTGGAAAAGCTCCAGAGCCACAGTAAAGAGCCTTGAACATCCCGGTTAGTGCAATAATATGGAGGGGGAAAGTTCATTAAACCCTAACGAATCGTCCCTGAGAGGGTGAGTGAAGCAAGACTTCACTGATGCTCTCGAACTAGTGATAGGAAGGTAAGAGAGCAGATTTCAGTCTCACGAAAAGATTTGGAGGACGACCTGAAAGCAGCATGAGCAGCAGTTACGGAGAGAGTGAGAGAGAGAGAGAGTGAGAGAGAGAGAGAGAGAGAGAGAGAGAGAGAGAGAGAGAGAGAAAGCGTGAAACAATGAACTGCTGCTTTAAAAAACAGAAGCACAGACACATTTGTAAAGATAAGTACAATATGATCTGTTCAGACGAATAAAAAAAAAACCAGAACGTTTTGTCAATGAACAAAGCTGAAGTGCAAACCTCTGAGCCACACTGATGCAATGCCTTTTTCCATATCCTTCCTTAAGTGGAATTTCTTCCAGAGATCTGTTTATATTTAGTCAGGCGGAGAGCCAGAATGTCACAGCTCGCTCAAACACCGTTCCAGCGTCCAAAACCTGAATGACCTGTTCTGTCCTCGGGCGCTAATCTGACAGCCATGCTCCTGCACCCGAGGTCGATGTGCTCTTAAACAATATCAGTTTCTACTGATACAGATCACCATCACAGGTCGGACAGGTCAGAAAGCATTGATGCATTTTCTACTACAGCACCTCCGACTGTAGCGCAGCTTTAAAGCGCAGGTTTGTACTAGCACGTTATCGTTTCTATAGTAACAGTCGTGCGAAGGGATTTGCACGAAAACATATGTAATCTTTGATGCGCTGATGTTTTCTGTGAGGAGCAGAGAGCTGCAGGAAGATAAGTGAAAAAGAGGAGCTTGTTTTGTGCATCTTTACATGTAACTATAAACGGCTAAAAAGTATGACATTTCATCCTTTATTTCAGGATGTGCAACTATAGGAAAAAAATTACTTCAGACTTGATTTATGATTATTTTCCTAGTTCTACAAGGAGTGATCCTCTTAAAAAAAACAACAACAAAACAACCAAGTCCACATTCAAACTAGTGATACTGCTTTAAATGGCTGTTATATCATACTATTAACTCCAGCTGTGGCCAGATGTTTTACAATGAAATAGATTTCACCCTCACCAGAGAGGCAGGCCGTGGAGTCCATCCACTTGAGCAGTTGCCCAACGCTCAGCTCCTTGCGATGGTTGGCGTGGCAGGGAAGAATGATCTGGCTCATCTTCACCTCCGTGGGGTTGCGATACACTCGTCCGTCCTCCATGACCAGGTCTGGCTCATCCAGATCCGACATCCTGCTGACCTGAGTGTGGAAGAACATTGCTGCATCAGCTATGGTTGAGATGTTGTATGTCATGCCCGCTCTTGTGTGGGTAATTTTACTGTGTGGGTGGGGTTTGATCACGGGTTCAAAGTGTTAGATTTGGATTGCACACATGGTGGGATCGAACCCAGGAAAGAACAGGAAGAGGTGGAAAGGGTTTAGAGAGGAGGGTTTGGCATGCTCTAGTTTTTAGGTGCATGTGGCAGCACGTTGTGCTATTCTTGTTGAGAAATCTCTCACTCACACACACACACACACACACACACACGACGCACGCGCGCATAAAAGTTCACACTTTCCCTCTGGCAGGTTTCAGGTGCCACACCTCCCTGACACACACATGCTTTAAAGAAAAACCACACAAAATCACAACACATTCACACATGAATCCTAATATTAACACGGGACACGACGCTCTTTAAATAGACCTGAACGTAAATAGATCAGTGACGTCATGTGTTCGTTGAGCAGTCTTACCTTCCAGGAAACCTATTTTTCACCGTTTTTTTTTTTTTTTAATTATTTTATCTTGGACGTTTTTCACATAATAAATTCCTTGATCCACTTGATCCAAAATCAAATCTCATCGAGCGAGAACAAAAAAAAATAGAAAGAGACGGAGTGGGGTTTTTTTTTAACACAGCGATCTCAATGGAACTCTGGTTGGAAGGAGCGAAGACACGCCCAATGTTTTTGAAGTATGTTAACCACGCCCGCTACTAAGTCGGTAACGCTCTCTGAGAACGCACGACGGCCAAGAGTGCGTAAACAAAAATACCCGGATGTAAATCTCACATACGTTGAGCTCGCTCGAGGAATTGTTGCCAGGTCCGCTTGTTTTCCACACAGAAGAGTATTTCTTTTTGATTTACTGCCTCAGGTTGACTTTTTAGTCTTTATTTATATTAGACGGATTATATCTATATAAATATAAATCATTCCAATCACAGACTGCTATATTAAAACCCAATGTTCTCAGGGTTGCCAGGTAAGTACTTATTTAAAAGGGTGATGGGTTGTTAAAATTGTCCTTTCAAAAAATGATCAAAAGCTGTTCTGATTTTATATTATAATAAATCTGATGAGTGCTAGTAGTATTTGTGTTGAATCTTAAAACCTGTGTATGGTTTAGTTATTTTGGATTGGTTTTGTCACGAAGACCTGGCAACGCTATCAAACTATAGACAGAAAGTTTGGATCTTATTATTTCTGTAAAACTTATTATGTTGTGTATTATCTGGAGTTACTCAAAGTGCAACAGTCTTTGAAGAACTTCATAAATTATCCATAGATTTTTTTTTTTTTAAAGACTGGCATGTCATTTTTTATTTATTTAATGTTGGAACATTCACAAAACATGTTAGCTCCTGTTCTCGCTTTCGTTACAGAAGCTATAAAGGGTCGATTCCTTAAGGAACAAACAAACAAATAAATACATACAGAAATAAATTATTGTTATTGTTATTATTAATATATGCTGTATTCAAACCTGTGAATGCTAGGTGATGTGGTGATGTTTTAGATTTGACAGCAGGTGGCACTGTGGGACAGGAAATGCTTGTCTCACACACACACACACACACACACACACACACACGTTCACAAGCATGCGAAGTAATTAAACATAAACATATACACACATATTGCACGTACGCACACACAATGGAAAATACGAATGTCGTGTGACGTCACACAAACCTGTGAACGGCCACACGTATATTTTTTTCACGTTTTTTTTTCTTTCCATGCAACGATTATCTCAAACCATCCCAAATATATACATGTGTTTGATTAGTAAACAAAGAAAACCTAAAGGCTGTTTTTCCAGCGTCGAATGTATTTGACCGTGAAACAAGGAATGATTTAGGAACATAAATAATAAGAGCAAACAAACATACTTTAACACACATGAAATTTTTATCAACTAAAATCCCAACGTTTCTGTTTTAATTTTCGTGCACAATGTCGATCTTCTGTCCATCTTCTTTTTTTTTTCGCATTACAGATTCATTCAGGGTGCAACTCGCAAACTGATTGGTCAAGCCCATTGTCAGTCACGTGGTGCCTGGCAAAGCTCCTCCCACCGCTCGCACTCTGACTCGCAGCCGTTGCCTAGGAGCGCCGGAGAGCGCAGTCATGTTCCCCAAAGGGAAAAGCGCGGCGGTGCCGTCGGACGGTCAAGCACGGGAAAAGTAAGCGATAAAACTCTTTTTTTGTATATAATTTATTCAGGGATGAAGAGAACATGTCGCTGTTGTTGTTCTGGTTCACTGTGTCCGGCTGGTTAAAGCTATTCCGAGCGGGAAAGTGAATTAAAACGCGGGTATGTTGCTCTGTGTTTGGTTAGTAGCTACTAAAATGAACTCAGTTACCTGAGGTACTGCGTACTAACGTACTATATAGTATGAGTGAAAATAGTACGCATTCTCAGGTATAGTGCTGCTTTAACGTACTGTTTAGTAGTGTAGTGTGGTTATGAAGCCCTTTGGCTTGTATTGGCTCTCTCTCTCTCTCTCTCTCTCTCTCTCCACATCACGTCAAATTGTTATTTATTTAATTATCATTTTACTGGAATTTTTGATCATAAAGTTTCATTTGCAGTTAAAGCATGTTGAATTTTTTGGACTGAAATGAAAAGTGTTATAAAAATAAAGATGCTTTTGAAATCTGACCATAGACATGTTTGGCATGATGGAGAAGCAGTTTACTGACCGATTTGATGAATATTAACTGCTGTTTTAACTCTTTCGCAGGTTGGCATTATATGTCTATGAGTACCTGTTACACATTGGGGCACAGAAATCAGCACAGACCTTCTTATCAGAGGTATAAATCATATTCATTACAATAATCACAATTAGGATATTCTGAAATATTTGTCGTGTCTAATCTCAGTGTGATATGAAGGTATATTATAGTGTAATTTCTTCATATGTGATTGTAAATAAATGTGATGCAGCTTTTAACCAGCGCATCTCCAAGAAGTTGTGGGATTACGTCACCATAATGAAGGGGTGGAGCTTATTTGATTGACAGTCAGTCTGACCGACTTAAACTAGCTCGTAAAAAGTTATTGGTGCATGTTTAATATTTCACATATTTAATTTTTTATTCTTCTAATATTTTTTTTAATTAATATAACATTTAGTACCATGTTATTGTATTAGTTATTTATATATATATATATATATACACGTTATAAACATATATATCTGTAAGCAGTAGATTGTGTTTTGAATAATAACTCATTCAACCCAGAATTTATTTGCGCATCGTATATATATATATATGAGCTAAATTTCTGCATCTTGTGTAAAACAACACCTTGTTTCCTCGCTTCTCGGCTTGTCTGCGGCCATGCATTCTGTGGTTGACCCGCCCGTGATTACATCGCAATGTCCAGCTCCTGTGATAACGGTGGGCTAAGGGTGGGGGGTAGGGGTGGGGTGGTTTGGGTGTGGTGAGGGGCTTTGGGGGGGGGGTGTTTTTGGAAATGACAACGTCAACACAGGAAGCTGCTTTAAAAGAAAGTCTAATGGAGAAAAGTTCAAGCAGACTTGAGGGACACCATATTCCTCAGTCAGAGCGAAAGTTTTTTTGCTGTTTATTGAACCCTCTCGGTGTAAAGGACACGTCCACCTTTAGTTTCGTTTTTAGAAAATTTTTGAACTTCATCTCCAGAACATAAACCTTGCTGAGGATTGCTGCCGACTTAATCACTTCTTAATAAATATATAGAAATAAAACTATTTCCATTGTGCATGTGAAGTAGCGTGATGTATTGTTTATCTGATTATCGGCAAATCCCTAACATTATATTATAGATGGGTGCAACTATGTTTTGCGTGAAGTTTCACTCCACTGTCTTATTTTCTTCAGATCAGATGGGAGAAGAACATAACGCTGGGGGAACCTCCTGGCTTTCTCCACTCGTGGTGGTGGTACGTCAACCTCAGTCCAATTCTCACGCTTCCTTTCATGTCACATGACACTAACTGAGTAGCCATAGTCACAGTTCATGTTCCTGGAGAATACAGGGTTCTAGAGTAACAGGCTTAAGAAGGACAAAGCTGAATCTTGTAAGAAGATACCAGGTTAGAGATGCTCATTATTTTTTGTATCATTTTTTTTGTTTTCAGCGTGTTTTGGGACCTCTATTGTGCTGCGCCGGAAAGAAGGGAGAACTGCGAACACTCCAGCGAAGCCAAGGCTTTCCATGACTATGTGAGTGCTCTCTAACTGTCCTGTACTGTGTTTCTGTCCGATTTCTTACCCAACCTTCAGGCAGCAGGTGGCCTTCAAAATCTCCGTTCTTATTGGTCAGAAGGTGTTGATTAATCTTCTCTAACAACAGCAGCGCAGCTTTAATTCATTGACCAGTACAGCAGATGTTACACATAAACCGATGGACAATGTGTAATTGTTGATATGCTAAAGTTTTTTAAAAGTAGAATTTGTAACATTTAAGGAAGGAGTCTCCAGTGTCAGAGTTAGAGTTAAAGCTGTGAAGCTTTCTGAGGAGAAAGAAAAATAAGCCAAATATTAAAATTTAAATGTAATTATTAATGGGTAGAAAGTATGTTGTCTTTTTCATTAATAAGTGAACGTTGTATACATAATTGTTAGAAAATGGCTGGCAAATATTCTGTGACCTTAAAGGAATGAAACACGTCAGGAAGTGCGTTATTGGAAAATAATCAGTAGTTACAGTAACTCAGCTTCATCACACCAACATGTTGAATATTTTCCAATACCAGCACAACACAGCGGAGTTTATTTCTTACTTAAAATACACTGATGCAGCCTTGTGCGTAAAATCGTTTTTGGCTACTTAGCAGAAAATGGACAAGCCACACCCACAGCGTTTGGACAAACCAGCGACTTGTCAATCAACAACTTCTTACTTGTTACATTCGTTATAAATGAGCAAGTGACAAAGTGGCCGGTGAAGAGACTTTGTTTTGTTTTGTTGAGAAAGTGCACAACTCTGGCCTGCAGTTTTCTCAGTTTTATGCAAATTAGAAGAGTTATGATGTTGTTTTCAAGGTTAAAGATGTAATATTATTTATTACAGTGCAAAAAGTTTTCTACAAAAAGACTTATTTTCGTAGTTCTTTACCAGCGTAAGAGTTTCAGGTGATTAATACACAACGAAAAATTGCGAAGGCCAACAGATTGTCAGGTTCCTGTGTTTCTTTGTGTTTAGTGTTAGGATTATTCAGTGTATTGTATACAGTTTCAGCCAGTCCTCATTTAAAACATTTCAATCTGATCATCGCTGAAACCTCTGAGAAAACCTGAGCCGACTTTTAACCCCGGGTGTGGATACTTCCGTGCCTGAACCACATTTGGCAACCAACCCATTCTGTCATGGCACACGCCGGCCCGTGATCGCTGAATCTGAATTTCCGTCACAGGAAAATTAAAAACAGCATGCAAAATGTGTGTAACCGCCTTTTGCATACAACAGCTGAAAACAACATAAACACAGAGCTGATTTGAATCCAGTTTCAATCCGGTTTTAATCTGGTTACAATCCATCTTAAATCCAGTTTTAATCTAGTTTCAGTTCGGTTTCAATTCAGTTTCAATCCTGTTTCATTGTGGTTTCAATCTGGGTTCAATCCAATTTTAATCCAGTTTCAATCCGATTTCAATAGGGCTTCAATTTGGGTTCAATCCAGTTTTAATACAGTTTCAATCCAATTTCAATAGGGCTTCAATTTGGGTTCAATCCAGTTTTAATACAGTTTCAATCCAGTTTTAATTCTGTTTCAATTCAGTTTCAATCCAGCTTCACTGAGGCTTCAATCCAGTTTCAATTCGATTACAATGTGGCTTCAGTCTGGTTTCAATCCAGTTTCAGTGCGGCTTTAATCCAGTTTCATTTCAGTTTCAATCTGGTTTTAGTGCGGCTTCAATCCGGTTTCAATCTGGTTTCAATGTGGCTTTAATCTGGTTTCAGGGCTGTTTCAGTGCAGCTTCAATCCAGTTTCAATCTGGTTTCAGTGCGGCTTCAATCTGGTTTCAATCCGTGTTCAATCCAGCTGGGGATTAAATTGCAGGTAAATATGCAGAGGTTTATAATTTCAATCCAAATTGGAGATGAAATGAAATGACCAGGAGTAAACAAGGTTTTCTAATTGCGTTTCTGTTTCTCTAAACCTCAAATATCAGATTTTAATCATAAATTCCTAATTCCCCAGTAAGCACCAGGAGGCTTTTACATAAACCAGAGCAGAATTTTTTTTTGTTCTCTTCTCGCATTACTGGCCTGAAGGCCCGAGGTTCGTATCACGGTATAGCAGAGAGCCCCAGAGGTTTGACAGATAAGCTCCAGCTGACTTTATATCAGCCTTTAAAATGCCTATAACGTTCTATACAGCATTTCAGCTCCTCTAGCTTTAAGGCAGTGAGTCTGTGGATACAGACATCTGCCTGTGTGGAAATTACAGCTGCATCGTATTTCTTCACGTCTAACACCACGCTGACTTTCACACTGCCAGAACAATACCGCAGCAAAGAACAAGGACGTCTTTAAAAGAACGATTAAACTGGGTCGACATTCAAAACTGTAGATACACCACGACTTGCGATTCAGACGTGTGAGCAGTTGCTGACTGTGAAGTTAACCAGAGCTTAAACGAAAAATTATACACACAATTACTTTAAAAAGTATGTAATAAAGATATTAAGTTAAAACTATAATAATGGAAACTACACAAGCATGCATTTCGATTGATTTATTTACTTATTTATATTTATTTTAGATTAGATGTAATGGGTGTTTTTACTTCTAAGCTTTGTAATCAAGTATCAGATTATTTATTTGTTTATTTATTTATTAAGTGATTACACAGAAATTATACATATAATTATTTTTAAAAGTATATATATATATATATATATATATATATATATATATATATATATATATATATATATAAAGTTAATAATATAAGAATAGAAACTACACCAGCACGTATTTTTATTAATTAATTTATTTATTTAATTTATAATTATTATTTATTCATTTTTATTTTAGATGGGATGTAATGGGCGTCTTTAGCTCTAGCTTTGTAACCAAGCATCAGATTTATTTTATTTATTTATTTATTTAGTGATTACACAAAAATTATACACGCAATTGTTTTTAAAAGTATGTAATAAAAAGGTTAGGTAAATAATATAAGAATAGAAACTACACAAGCATGTATTTTGTATTTATTTATGTATTTATGTACTTATTTATTTTTATTTTAGATTAGATGTAATGGGTGTCTACTTCTAGTTTTGTAATGAATTAATTATTTTTTTATTTACTTATTATTATTTATTTTTGCTTGGTTATAGAAATATTCTGACATTCTCTCTCTCTGTTGTAATTATTCTCTCTGAAATACACGTTTCTTTGGTTAACGTTACATTTGACCTGCACACGCCCACGTTAGTCATCATCTCTGAAAAGTCGTATTTAAACTCCATTCAGACACATCATTAGCATCAAAAGGTGTCTTTTTTACTCCCATTTTAAAGCCTTGGTGTTCATTACAGGTCATAACTTTGGTGTTAGTGCAGGAGGAACACATCCCGGTGAGTAACGCGTAGAAAACGTCACCATATCGATAAATACGCACATGGAGCATCGTCCGTACGAGTCCTCACGAAGGAGCCGTTACTATAGAAACAATAAGCTAGGAGAAAGAACGCATTCGCTCCTCCTGACCAATCAGAATCCAGAGGTGACAGAGAGGCCTTCCTGGAATAAGGAGGTGATGTAGGCACCTTGGCGTCTCTGTAGCATTATTTAATAAAGTCGTTGATTTTATTTTTTTTCCTCCAGGCTGCCGTGGCCCTTTAAGCCAGAAATAGCTGTTGGAGTGTTGGATGGGGAATGGTGTGGGGGAGGGGAGCCGCAAGGCCTGATAATGGCAAGGTTAGCTCGAGCGTTTTAGGTTTTTAACCCTGACGCAGCAGGAGAGGAGGGGCGTGGAGACCACGCTATACCCTCCTCGCATTTCCATGACCGGGCGGCCATAGGGATCAGGCCCGTGACACTGCAGGGGTGGATTTATTTACTTTTAAAAGTAGTTCCTTATTTAATTAGGTAAGACACATCACTGAATGTAAATAATGCTAACGTCAGGATGGTGTTTGCGTCGTTCCTCTCAGTTACTGTCCGAGCGTTCACGCTTTAGACTTTAACACTTCCCTCAGTTTCCACATCATCAGCTATTGTCCCGACATTGATTTTCGTCTCGGCGCTCGGATAACGCGAGGCTCGCATGTATTCGGGAACGATCTGTGTAAACACCGATTAATGGCCTCGATCAATCAAAGTTCTGCGTAAGATGACACACAGGAAGTCCGTGTGTGTGTGTGCGAGTGAGTGAGTGAGGTCTCAAGAGATTCATGACTCTATTTTTATCTGTGTTTGTGTGGTGACATCAGAGATATGTCGTGGCTGTGAAAGGATTAACCCTTAAGGAGCTTCTGTTTGCATGTGTGTTGTTCGTGTGTTTGTGTGTGTATGTGTGTTTTGGCGGGGTGTTTGTCTTACTGTTTGTCTCTCTCTCCCTCTCTTTCTCTCAGACAAAACGCTTCATTTAATCAGGGGGATGGTGCTGATAAAGGCGCACTGTGTGTGTGTGTGTGTGTGTGTGTGTGTGTGTGTGTGTGTGTGTGTGTGTGTGGTAGAGATGGCACAATAGCACTTTTTGCAGCTTCTGAAAACGAAAGCAATGTTTGTAAATATTATTTTAAATCCTCAACCGTCATACAAGAAGAAAAGCAAAGGCATCAGTGGACATGATCCCACATGTGTTTTAATATAGAGATAGCTACTCGCTGTTGCTATGGTAACTTAGGTAATTTATGGTAACTTGTATAAACTGCTAGTGGTCCCACTTGTGGGCGTGTATCAACTGTTGTTTGTGATGTTTGTGGGCGTGTATCAACTGTTTGTGGTGATGTTTGTGGGCGTGTATCAACTGTTTCTCATTTTATTTGTGGGCGTGTATCAACTGTTTCTCATTTTATTTGTGGGCGTGTATCAACTGTTGTTTCTGATGATGTTTGTGGGTGTATACCAACTGTTTCTGAAGTTTGTGGGCGTGTATCAATTGTTTCTCGTTTTATTTGTGGGCGTGTATCAACTGTTGTTTATGATGATGTTTGTGGGTGTATATCAACTGTTTCCGATGATGTTTGTGGGCGTGTATTAACTGTTTGTGGTGATGTTTGTGGATGTGTATCAACTGTTTGTGGTGATGTTTGTGGGCGTGTATTAACTGTTTGTGGTGATGTTTGTGGGTGTGTATCAACTGTTTCTCGTTTTATTTGTGGGTGTGTATCAACTGTTGTTTCTGATGATGTTTGTGGGTGTGTATCAACAGTTTCCGATGATGTTTGTGGGCGTGTATCAACTGTTTCTGATGACGTTTGTGGGCGTGTATCAGCTGTTTCTGATGATGTTTGTGGGCGTGTATCATCTGTTTCTGTTGATGTTTGTGGGCGTGTATCAACTGTTTCTGATGACGTTTGTGGGTGTGTATCATCTGTTTCTGTTGATGTTTGTGGGCGTGTATCAGCTGTTTCTGATGATGTTTGTGGGCGTGTATCATCTGTTTCTGATGACGTTTGTGGGCGTGTATCAGCTGTTTCTGATGATGTTTATGGGCGTGTATCATCTGTTTCTGATGACGTTTGTGGGCGTGTATCATCTGTTTCTGTTGATGTTTGTGGGCGTGTATCATCTGTTTCTGTTGACGTTTGTGGGCGTGTATCAGCTGTTTCTGATGACGTTTGTGGGCGTGTATCAGCTGTTTCTGATGATGTTTGTGGGCGTGTATAAATTGTTTGTTGTGCCCGTAATCAAGCTCCCCATAGCACACACTCCTTTCACGTGTTCTCTGTGTATTTAATCCGGGTTCTCCAGTTCAACTTTCTTTCAACTTCTGGTAAAAAAAAAAAAAAAAGGAGATGGATCACTGGGTCTAAACGTTCCCTCTTAGGTGTGAATGATTGTGTGTGTGTGTGTGAGTGTGTGTGTGTGATGATGACCTGGTTTCCCAGACACAGTGTCATGTCATGCAAATTGAAAATAGAAGCAGTAAACTTTAATCTGCTGTGTAACTTAAATATTAAACACAAGACAATATGATCAGTTTTGTTTTTCGTGGTTAAAGAGACGGTTAAAAAATAAACGACCACACCTGTGTCGTGTGGCGTGATAGAGAGAAAGGGTACGGTATCACGCTGTATCCTCTGGTCACAGTGTAAACAGGAGGCTTGTGAGGGCCTTGTTGGTGCTGAAGGTTGTGCGCAGGTTCACTCTGCGCTGCCAGTAGAGCCTGGGGATTAGTGAGGGAATGGAGAGAAGAGGAAGGAAGTGAGTCGAGCGAGAGAGAGAGAGAGAGCGAGAGCGAGAGAGTGTTACTGGAGGGCAGAGAGCAAGAGAGAGGACGATGGGGGAAGGGTTGCTCAGATGAGCACTTTTCTCTCTCTCTCTCTCTCTCTCTCTTTTTTTGTCTGCGCATGCTGCGAATAAACAAAACAATATGCAATGTGATGTGCAGCTTGGATGTTTTAAAGCGCCATAATGCCAGATCGGGGGAGTGCATGGACATGTTTGGGGTGGTGTGTGTGTGTGTAGGGTTGGGTTAATTATCTCGCTCGTTCACTGATAAGGGCACTCTTGGCTCGACATGCCAATTGTGTGACTGCGCAGTCAGTCGTCTAGGTCTTAACTCTTAACTATTTCAGGAATTTCCTTTACGCTTTTCTCTCTCTCTCTCTCTCTCTCTCTCTCTCTCTTATACGAATAGCTCGACTGTTGTTTTCCAGGCCGAGATAGAGCTGGAGGTAGAGGTGGAGGGTGTGTGTCCGTGTGTACGTGAGCGGCGGAGGGAAGGAGGGGGGTTTGCGCTTGAGTCTGTAGGGGGTTGGAATGCTGCGCTGCGCTCTCGAGGCCAGGCCGAGGATTAGAGAGCCAACGTTTTGCCCAAATTCCTCATAATATTGTGGAGCTTCGGGTGGAAACGTCTGGACCGTCGCTCAACTCAGAGAGAGAGAGAGACGGAGACGTTCTGTCCCTCCTGAGCCGAGCTTCTTCAAGGCGGATTAGTTTGGTTTACATTCCACAATTTAATCTCCACTTTTCCCCAAAAAGTCCCTGGAGTAGCATTTCAACAACTCTTCATCTTGTATTTTTATTTTTAAGCAGAATGAAAAATTTATAACACGAACCTTAAACACTGAATATTGTTCATTTACTAGCTTTAACTCTCTAATCTTTAATTTGATTCGTTCATTAATGATACGTTGATCAGAACCATTTTCATTTGATTTGTTTGTTAATGATTCGTTGATCAGAACCATTTTAATTTGATTTGATCATTTAGTGATTTGTTGATCAGAACCATTTTAATTTGATTCATTCATCAGTGATTCGTTGATCATAACCATTTTAATTTGATTCGATCATTAGTGATTCGTTGATCAGAACCATTGGGTCTCTAAAACACACTATTTGGTGTATTTTCCGACCCAGCAGTGTTTTGGTGATGTTTTGGTGGAACTTTGGTGTTTTGGAGATTTTGCAGGAAGCAGCAGCTCGTTAAAGAGTTCATCAGGAATGAGTTCATTAACAACATGTTCTAATAAAAGTGAACAGATTTGACCTGGAGCTGTGTAACTGTGGGTCACTGTATAAACCGTGAGCTACAGACAAAAGAATTTCATCCCCCATTGTGTCACCTGTGTGTGATATGGTTGCTGTGGTAACGCTGGAATTCTGGGATGTGCTCTGAGTTGTCTGTGCTGGAAGTGTGAGCGCACGCTCCTGTTAATCCCTGCACTGAACTGCTGACTGGACTGAACTGGTCTGGACAGGACTGGTTTCCGGACTGGACTGGTTCTCTGAACTAGACTAGGTTCTGGACCTCTAAACTGGACTTGTATATTTTATGGACTTGTTTGTGAACTATACTGGTATCTTTTCTGAACTGGACTGGGTTCTGGACTGTACTGCTTTCTGAACTGGACTAGTATAATTTCTGGACTGGATTGGTTTCTGGACTGGATTAGTTTCTAAACTTGGCTGGTCTGCAATGGTTTCCGGACTGGATAAGACTGGATTTGATTTGGAACTAGACTGGTTTCTGGAATGGACCTGACTGGACTGGTCTGATTTCTGGCCTGGCCTGGTCTCGTATGGACTGGTTTCTGGACTGATTTAGACTGGTCAGGACTGGTTTATGTTCAGGACTGGACTTGTGTGAAATTCACTAAAATTCGCTCAGTCGTTTCCAAAAAACCTCGTGTGAACAACAATCCAGTACAGTGTGACAGATTTACACTCGTTTCCTCTAAACAAGTTTGACATCATCAACTACAAAACCATCCATGTTGATGTTTTTTGAGAGATGTTCTGTGAAGGGACTACAGCGTGCAATCTGTTTAGCAAGCTGTGCTGCAAGAATGATGCTTTGTTGCTTTACTCTGATGAGAGACAGCATGTTGTATCCGGTGGGGACTAGAGAGGAAAACGCAGACGGCCAGCCGGGCTTGGCATTAAAAAATCAGCCGACATCAGCAACCCAGCCATGACCATCAGCGAGAGATACACTCCAGTGGCGGTTCCTCACAGCAACGTGAACACAATGATAATTTATATTTTAGCATGGTTCTCTGCAAGCTCCACCTCCTCCTAGTTTTCATTGGTTGCCTTGTCCAATCACAGACATTTATGACCCGTGATTGATTGCAGGTCAAAAAGTTAGTTGAAAATTAGTGTGCACATTTAAAAGCAAAAGCTAGCTAGCTGAATAATCCAAAAGCAACAATTTCCTGTTTGTCATTCTATCTACGCGATCACAAAAAATATATCAGCCTGTGACCTCTCCGTCTCAGCCACTTGGTTTAATGACCCTCATTTTGCATTTTGTGGTTTAATTGCAGGTAATGGCGTTTTTATCGGGAAGGTCAATTGGACCGGGGGCAGGCCAGCACGCGCACAGCCTGGGCTCTCCACAAGCTAATTGCTCAGGCCGCTCGAGCCGTCCGCGAGCCCTTAAGAGTCTCTTCATACGCGAGTTTCTGAAAATAGAAAAAGAACTCTCGGTTCAGATGTTTGTCCTGAACCTCAGACCATTTCCGTTTGAATTATTTATGTGGAAAGAGAAACACGGGTACATGCTTTTTATTGACAAAAAACATGCTAACATTAAATATTAGCGTTTTTTTTTTCTTCAGAAATGAGTGCTGCTGTGGGGTTTGGGCAGAACGTATTTCGAGAGAGTGGACAGATGAACATTTTAAAGTATTTTCAGTAATAAGCTGTGTTTCTGCAGACACTGGAGACGTGATTCAGTGAACAGTTACAAATAACGCCATTACTAATTCATTCATATTTTTGTTTGTTTCCTGAGAATTCAACTACATCTAGTATTCGTTCATGGCGATCCTCCGGTAGACAGGAAGCCGCACAGTTCCCGTGAACCCAAGCGATTCCACGGCGAGTGACAAGCGCGAGATGAGTCACGGTTCTGAAGAAGCACAAGCCGAGATGACAGACAGCCCTTTCAGCTGGAGGAAGAGAGAGATGGGAGATGAGAGAGGGGGGGGGGGAGAGAGAGAGAGAGAGAGAGAGAGAGAGAGGGATGAGACAGAGTGCTAAGGAAATAGCAGGGGAAGCCAGCGGAGGAGGCAGCAGATGGAGAGAAAGCTTCTTGTTTGAAGTTTTTTTTTCTTTTTCTCTCGCTCTGCTCCTCCTTCGTCTCTCAGGACCAGCTGTCAGGAGCCGTTAGACTTACAGCATATCACTTTACAGCAAAACAATGGAATAATCGAACTGTTGACACTAATGCTTTTTGGGTCTTGTTCGCCAATCTGTTCCATGATTTTGTGTGTGTGTATGAAGCTTCAGCAAAGTGCACAGTGTCAATCCTCTGTATTTTTTGATGTCTTCACCACACTGATGTTTTCCGGTAACAAGGCGATCGTTATTAACCCTCATTGTAGTCGCCGATTTTAATGATGCAGTCAGGTCATTCTCTTCTTAAACTCAGCCTTGTAAGGTCCCGACCCCTGACCTCTGACCTCCCAGCCTGCGTTTTTATACGACTCTCCGATTCCCGTCTTCGCTTCTGTCAATCTTTAACACAACGCCATGGAAACCGACAGCAGCTCCATCTTTAGCAGCTGATCGGAGGAGGGACCACCCGGAGACCTGTCTTTATACCACACACACACACATTCTCGTCCTCCCCTTATCAATTGTTTTCAAGCTACTTTATTGGCTTGACAAACAGCACCACATTTGTATTGGCTAAACACATATATATACACACACACACACACATTCGTCTTTCTATTCTCTCTCTGTCTCTATTTCACTTACATTCTCACCTTATTATCTCTCTGTCCACCGTCTCACACTCACACACCCCCTCATCCATCCATTTCCGCATTCTCTCTCTCTCTCTCTCTCTCTCTCTCTCTCTCTCTCCTAACACTCTAGTCGTGTGTTCATTATTCGCTCATCCTTTAACCCCCGGACTCTCATCCTGCCTGATGTCACACATTGAGATGGCGTCAGGAGAAGGACTTTGTTACCAGGCAGATGGCACTCATCCGCTAGCTCTATGGAGATGGACGAGTGTGATCCCTCACTCCACATTTGCACACTCTCCACCCCCCCCTCCTTTTTTACCACGTGCAAAGTAAACGTGTAAATAAGCAAACCAATAACACCTGTCCCCCGAGGGAGAGACGGTGGAGACACAGCAGGCCTATTTTGGCTGCTAAATGAGTGCTCACTCGGTAAAGCCTGCTCGCGGACTCATCACCAGAAATGATATCGAATGCTTTAATGACACGACGGGGTGCAGTTTATTTTCTCATTTTCCACAACATGCTTCGATAGCGGCTGCATCCAGAGCCGTCTTTTTTACACTGCTCTGCAATGTGTGTCTGTCCTTATGAGATGATCTCTCAAACGCACACAAAAGACACGTTACAGAAGTTAATGTGATAAAAATCGCTTCGCAGCTGTTTCACCGTGATATGATGTTATGCAGCATTAACAAAGTGTGTCGGCTTTAACACGCAGGAGGCCACGCCTCCTTTACTGTGACTGATGGACACAGAAGCCACACCTCCTTTACTGTGACTGATGGACACAAAGGCCACGCCTTCTTTAACGAGGCTCATGTACAAAGAGGCCATGCCTCCTTTTAATGGGACTGGTGAACACAGAGGCCACACCTCCTTTAATGGGGCTGATGAATACAGAGGCCACACCTCCTTTACTGTTACTGATAAACACAGAGGTCACACCTCCTTTAAAGGGGCTGATGAATACAGAGGCCATGCCTCCTTTTAATGGGACTGGTGAACACAGAGGCCACACCTCCTTTTAATGGGATTCGTGAACACAGAGGCCACACCTCCTTTAATGGGACTGGTGAGCACAGAGGTCACGCCACCTTTAATGGGGCTGATGAATACAGAGGCGACGCCTCCTTTACTGTGACTGATGGACAGCAGGCGGTGCCTCCTTTAGTGGGTCTAATGGATACAGAGGCCATGCTTCTTTTACTGTGACAAAGGACAGACAGGCCACGCCTCCTTTACTGTCACTGATGGACAAAAGTCCACGGCTCCTTAACATGAAAGATGGCCCGAGGCCACACCCCCTCTATTATGATTAACAGACACCTAGGCCAAACCCCTTTCACTGATTTCTCTCAGGTAGTTCTTCACACTAGCACACCTGCTGTGACTCTATTAGCCAGGGATGAGGTGAATATATTATTTACCTCGCACCAGGTGCATACGCTGTGTTGTTGTTTTTGTTTTTGAGGTCAGCACTCATTCAGGATCCTCGTTTAATCATGTCGCAAGGTGAAGTGAGCTTTGTAGCTGTCTGCAGCTGGATCTCATCAGGACGTAAGGAGATGAGCAGTAGACGGAGGGATATAAGAGTCTGGTTGAACAGCACACTCTTTCTCTCTCACTCTATTTCTATCTCTCTGTCTAGCTCTGGCATTCTTCATTTCCTTCTCTCTATCTCTCTCGTTCTTGTCCTCAGTGCTACTTTCTGCCCCATTTCCATTTCCTGACCTCAGGATAGCCACTTTTACATATTTCACTTAACATTTTCTCAGATCGAAGGAAACAAACGAACGAGAACATCACTAACCTAACAAATCCAGAGAGATAAATACGGGACTACGCTCTGATCCTTTCAGCTGGCAGCATTCGCAGTAAGAGCAGAGACGTCTAATTCGAGCTGGTAAACCACAGACCATGGGCACGGCCTGAGCAGGAAATGGAGGCTGGCTGACTTGTTTAGACTGTTTCTGGTGGTGCCGAGTGGCCCTGGGCCATGATCTCGCTCTTCCTCGCTCCATAGGGGTTTGTGATGGTCTGATAAGAGTGATTGATTCAGGAAGCGAGAGAGAGTCATGTTTTTCCCCCCAAAGAAGGATGAAGGCTTTTTACTCCTGCTGTTCTCCGGGAGACGTTACAAGCTGATGACACCAGACTTGTGTTTTGTGAGGCAGAGGTTCTCTAGGGGGTTTATTGTGAGGATCCGCACCGTATTCTCATGTAGATACGCTGCTTCATCTCAATCGCTCTTCTTTTGTGAAGAAAGTCTGGGGATTGCCTTTAGATACAAGGGAGTCAGATAAGAAGAGATCTTGACGAGCTGGTGTAAACGGCGCAGCTAATGCATGAGCTCCTCCGTCTTGTTCATGGGAAAAACAGTATAAGGTTTTTGATTTTAAAAAAGAATTAAAGAAAGTAACCGACATTAGGGCTGATCAATACAAGGAGATAATATCGATATCGTGATGAAGGAATAACATCATACGATACTTTCCTGTGTGTTATCATATCTTTTTCCAACTTGTTTTAACGTAAGGTAATTGAGACTGATTAGCATTTATTAAGGAGTCTCCAGTGACGGAGGTAAAGCTGAAACGGTTAAGGAAAGGAGTTTACGTGTCACAAACTACGTGTTTATTCATTTCAAGAGACGGAAGAAAGGCCGGAGAAGGAATGACGGTTTTGTGGACATGACGTTAAATGTAACTATAAAAGGATACAACAAGTACAACAGGATGAACATGAGTAATAAATAATGATTTGGACAAATTGCTGAGGTGTAAGAGGAATAAAACACGCTGTTATTAGAAACTAATCAACTTCCACACAGTAACTCAATCTGTATCTTGCTTCATCACACCATTCTGTCGTTGATGAGTTTCCTGTAACAACACAACCCCAGTGTTTTATTCCCTACTTAAAAGCTTTAGGAGGAAGAAGGAAAAAAGTCCCGATGCATTAAAGGGCATAAAGAACCACATCCTGGGAATAAATGAATTAAATTTCTTTACAGTCATTAGGTTGTTGTTGTTTTTTTCACATCCTCACAGAAGGGTGCTGAGTCGTTCTGATTGTTAAGCAGATGTTCCTCTTTATTTAGGAACCCGTGTAAAGCCTCGGGCCGTGCAGCAAACCCGCGGTCCCTCTTTCAGGAGATCTCCTTTTCTTATGAAAATGTCCTCCGTCAGTCCTCCTCCTTTTCCTGCTGTTTACACCACAGCTCATTCCACTGTCTGTCTCGGGAAGCTGAAACCCCTCGTCCTCACCGCATCCATCCAGATCCGGGTCAGAACTGTGAGTTAACAGAGGATTTATCCCACTGTGTTGACTTTTTATCCTGCTACTCTTTCAGACCAACCTAATCTCGCTCATATTCTCCTGTTTACATCGCTCGGACACAAAGAGGATTACGCCGGCCTCCAAAATATGTCCCTCTGGCCTCATTCAACACCGCCAGAGGATTAAACTCCGCTACAGAACGCTAGCGTTTAAAGAACTCGCGTGTAAATGTCATTCTTCTTCTAATCCGGTCCAAATAACAACGACTCGTACTTACTAAACTGTTTGCCAATAGCCTGTGGGTTTGCTTTGACTTCCGTCCTGAGCTTGATGGATTACCGGAAGAGTGATTAGTCTGTGTGCGAGTGTATAAGCACGAGTTCAAGTAATATTAGGAGAAAGAGCAATGTAGAGAAAACTTCTTCCATTTTAAAATCCAAACCTCAAAATATTTACTTTTTTATACAAATTGAATCCTGAATGTTATGTGAACAAAAAGAAACATAAAATAAAATGGTTTTTTTTTAACATTTTATTTTCCTTAAACTATTAGTTAAGATTTTACTAAAATATATCACACATGTTTTCTGTACTTTCTGCACTCCAAGCAGAACCGGAAGATTCTGGCTACCAGTTTAGCACTGGACTTGAGACTATAGCATCGTTCTCACTGAATCGCTTCTAACAGCGTCGCCTTCTGACTTTAAGCCACGCCTCCTACCTGAATCTAATACAGGTGCGGAGTGACAGCTTCGTTTAGTTGTTAGTTTCATGCCGCGTTATCACCTTCTACCTCCCGATAAGAGAGGCAGCCGTAACGAGATGAAGCTCTTAGAAGGATTGGAGTTTTAAGACGCTTCTCGACCTGCTATAAGTCCCGTAAATCCTGACCTTTGTTCTAATCAGATTTTATACCCGGGGTGTAGGATGGTACTCAAGCTCGAGCCAGCACGGGAGATTAAACTCTTGGATGCAGCAAATATCCCCCTGAGACCCTGAGACATGCTTTTTTTTGTGTGTGTGTTTTGTGTGTGTGTTTTCCTTCCTTCTCTTTATAAATACAACCTGATCATAGCATCTAAACCAAAAAAATTCCTGCAGAATTGACAAAAGATTTTCACTCTAATCATGCGCATTAGATTATACACTTTACATTTAACCCCGCCCACAGACCTCCATAAAAGGCAAACACGTCACCGAGGGCAGACAACAAAATGACGACTAAATGGTGAAAATGTGATAAACCACACACAAACTCTTACTCCTCATCTTATAGGGTGCCATTAGTTTTGACTTAATTGAGCAAATAGTCTTATTTATCTACATTTATGCATCCTTTGTAGTCGTTAATATGAAACACCCGAGTTTAATAAAAATGTTCGTTAAATTGGTGTGTAATTGTATAATTGCGTAATCGATAGATAAAATCACCATCACTCACGAAAATTATGATTTTTTTTTCTTTTCTTCTTTTTTTTTTTTTTTTAACTGTCACATCCTCCTTATAGACAATTTCTGAGTCAATGCTTTCATGTCCAGTGAAATAAATGAGAGCTGGTCGAGCCGGAAGTCGCAGGAATATCAGTGAGTGAAAACGGACAAAAAGTTGAAATAAATAAATAACTTCTTTAGCTGTGCACTGGAGCTGCACTCGTTGCTGTCGTTGTAGTTTCATGTAAACATCATGCATGTCACTGATGATTTATATGTAGAGAGCAAGTGGAAGGAACTGTCTTGCCCACAGAGAACACACACACACACACGCAGTGACGCAATCTGAGCGCTGAGGGGTTTCAGTACTGACGTTAAAACGCTCTCGGAAGAGCACACACGCTGCAGATTCAGTCTTGATCCACAGAGGTGATAAGAAAAGAAAAACACCAGCAGTTCTGCATGTCTGCTTTGCTCTACTGAGACACTCTACTGTACTTCTGCTGCTTCCTGTAATCCGATCACGTTACCGGTGGTTTCTGATGGTCTTGTTTTGCTACACAATTTAACAAAAAAAAATCATCTGTAGTCTGATTCATAACTGCAGGAGTGGCAGATGTTAGATACAACACACACCCTTCATCTCCACGGCAGACACGTTAATAGAATCACCGAGCGATCATCAGCGTCTGAAATGCTGGCCTTGCACGAAAACATCCAGCACCGTCAGAAAAGCTGCCCATAATCCTAAGCGACGTTCACCGTAATTAGCTTTGATTGATTAGAGGCCTGGAGAAAAAAAAATAAATAAAAAATCGCCGCTCGTTAAGAAGACGAGAGGTCTCCGATGAGCCTGCGAGCGCACATTTCCGCTATTGATTTTGCTGACGCTTACATTTTTACAGCTAGACGACAGGACGGTTCGGAAAACAAGCCAACACCAGCACGTCATCGAACAATTCAGAAATGTGCCGCTCGAGTCAGATGATTTCAAGTGGTGTTTTGTTTTGTTTTTTAATTGCAATCCTGTATTCTGTCATTTAAATAACTAAACGTGAGCCTGGACTCAGACGAATCATCTGAAGGAACTAAATCAAACGAGTCAAGTAAATCAACCGAATTAAATTAAATAAATGAGTCAGCTGAGACAAATAAATCGAATGAATCAACTAAATCAAATGAATCAAGTAAATCACCTGAATAAAATTAAACAAATGCATCAAATGAGTCAACTGAGACAAATAAATCAAATGAATCAAGTAAATCACCTGAATTAAATTAAAGACATGAGTCGACTGAGTCAAATGAATCAACTGAATCTACTAAATCAAATGAATCGAGTAAATCAACTGAATTAAATGAAACAAATGAGTCAACTGAGTCAAATGAATCGAGTAAATCAACAGAATTAAATTAAATGAGTCAACTGAGTCAAATCGAATGAATTGACTGAAACAACTAAATCAAATGAAAAGAAAATTAAATGAATCAACAGAATCAGTCGAATCAACTCAATCATATGAATCATCTGTCTTGTGGAGTTCGACTCAGACGGTGTGCTGTTCTAAATGTTTTCAACACTACAGTCAGGAAGTATTTAGAGATGATTTTGAGGCTTAATAAATTTGAACACAGCGTAGTTTTGTTGCCGTATTGTTTACTCTTTTGTTTACGTTAGTGAATTAAATTCTGATTCATTTCCTTAAGGAGTAAAATCCTGATCTTTTTGTCGCATTCCACGTGATAAGTCTGCATTCCTTAAAATGTATGAATAACCTGAGACATGAATAAATTATTCAAAAGACTCACGTTTGAGTATATTAATAAATGATTCAGTAGCTTCTGGGAAATAAATTGGTTCAGTTTTTAAATAAACACAAAGCAGTCCATTTTCCTCACATTCTACAGTGTAAGACTTTCTTCTAATGTATAAATCAACATGAGACGAATAAGAAGGAAGTCGAATGACTCAGACAAATCAAATGAATCAGTGATTCAGCATAATATTCCGGGTCACATTTAAATGTCAAACACAACCGGAATAAATTAATGCACCAAAGACAAGAAATTTGGAATTAGCTGGTTATAAATTTATCTAATGTACATCACAAAAAAAATAATATAAATGGGTCCATGATTATAACATAAACTGATATATGTGTGTGTGTGTATATATATGTAATGATATATTGTTTAATTGATATGATAGAGTACGATAGAGTAGCAAATACGATGATTACATTTTCTTTTACACAACCGTATTCAAACATTCTGTCTGTTGTGTCTCCACAGAGTGCAGCAGCAGCTCCAAGCCCTGTTCTGGGCAACCTGCCACCCGGAGATGGCATGCCAGGTGGGCCTATGCCCCCCGGATTCTTCCAGGTAAGCCTTTATCCTGCACCTTTAATAACCGGTGTCCATCAGCCTGCAGTCTCAGAGAGTCAAACAGCAGGCTATCGCCTGTACCTCCCCTCCCTGCTCTTTACTCCTAAACACACATGCACACACACGTGCCATCCGTTTTGAGCCAACACACACAGAGGGGCCATTATGCCTCCGTCTCTGGTTATCCGCCAAGCCCCCGGCGTCCTCCGGGAGTCAGTTTGATTACGACCATTAGGCGCTAATGGCAGCCACCGTCGGAGCACTCTCGCTTCGCAAAGTAGGGTTACTATTACCGCGCTGCCCGTAAGAGGCGAGCAGTCGTGCAGCAATCGCGCAAATGTGTTTGTGTCAACTGCCAAGCCTCTGCAGCATCATATAACTTCCTGTTTCCTGCTTTACAGAGACGATAAGGTGTCAGACAAGGCAGAGGACTTGGAGCAAAGCATCATTGCAAATATTCCTGGATATGATAGAGGATGGATTAGAAAAACCTTCTGTAGAGAAGGTGATGGCATTATAGCCTGATAATAGAATCACACACACACACTAGCAGCCAGCGCCGTATGTTCCACCCAGGCACGGCCCATTATCCCAGTGTGGAGCCATGCATCAGTGGACACGACGTGAAACATGAAACAAGGCCAGTTAAAGATCCTAAGTGCAACGAAACGCCGCTACTGCCCTCTAGTGCTCACGTCCTTCATTACCTCAATGATTTTTTTTTATTAGAAAAATTTTTGCACACTTTAAATCCTGCTTCAGTCAACTGACTCGCACTCAGATTGTATTTTCTTTACATGACATAATATTCAGCATCTCTGAGTTGTCATGACGACCGCTCAGTTCCCCTTTGCAACCTGCTTAAATATTTGTATCGCTAATAAAAATGTCGATGTCTTGTGTAGATTCGTATAAATGATGTATAATCTCAATTAGACCCCTAATTAAACCGTTAATTAAACTAGTTAGAGGAGGGTGAATACTTATACAGTCAGCTGCTTTGATACTTAACAGATTTCTGATCAGATACTTATCAGCGTAACATCGCTGCTTTTCACCACTCAGACCTGCTCCGCTCATCCGCCACGTCGGTTTGTGCTTCGCATCGCCGCTAACATGGTTTCTGCCATAACTTCTTGCTTCTTTTCTTCGTCTTCCTCTTCCTCTTTTGCCGCTGCAGGGTCCAACCGGCTCCCAGGCTTCACCTCACTCACAGCCTCCACCTAACGCTAACATGATTGGAGCTCACGGGCAGGTAAACACACACGCACACACATCTCAGTTTACCTTTTCAGATCATTTCAGCATGTACACGTGCGCGCCGTCTTTCACTTATTTAAGCTTTTTCTTTTTAATGTTCGACTTTATTTGTTACTTTGGGTCTTTTTTGTACTTCCTTCTGTTCGTGAAGCTCCTACAGCACCATTGAAAAATATTTCATTACTTGCTATACAAGTGTATATTTCTCATTCTTCTTCTTGTTCTTCTTCTTCTTCTTCTTCTTCTTCTTTTTTTTTATTATTATTATTATGATTACTGTGGTGAATAGTAAATGTATTGACCATGTCTTTTCACCCCGCAGCCTTTTATGTCCCCACGTTACGCAGGAGGACCTCGACCGCCCATCAGGATGACTAACCAGGTCGGGTTTTTTTTTAATTTAAACTGTCATCCGATATAGAGAAGGAAAAAGTCCCTGATAGTCCTGCTCATCTTGTCATTTTCTCTTCATCTCTCTCCAGCCTCCCGGAGGACAGCCTTTACCTCCTAATGTAATAGACCCCACACGGCCTCCAGGTACCCAGAGATCCAACTTTTCCGTTCTGTTTTTTTTTTCACTCAAAAACAGCATGAAGTCCTTGAGACCTCAGACAAAAAAAAGAGTTATTTCATTCTAATCGTATCTAATCTAATATATATGTGTGTATATTGTGGATATACACTGGTATATATGTTTATAATTAGATTATAAAACACTACTTTGCTATCACTTTGTCATCACTTCCACCTTGTTGGTAACAGAAAACACGTCCACCTTATGGACGGGAAATACACACACATCACTTCTGTTTGCTGGTGTTTGTGTACAGGACATCCGAATCTGGGCCCCATGCAGAGGATGAACATGCCCCGAGGGATGGCCCCCATGGGACCCGGACCACAGGTTCGTCCCTCAACAGTCGCCTTCCTTTATTAATGCTTTATTAGTTCTCTTATAAACTAGTCTGGCTTTTTATTAAATCCTGTACTTCCTGTACACCGAGGTCCAATCAGTCTCTGGCTCTCATCACTAACCGTCTGCCTCTCTCTCTCTTTCTTTCTCATTCTCTTTCTCTGTCATCATTCTCTCTCTCTCTCATTCTGATTCTCTCTCCCTCGTTCTCTCTCATTCTCTCACTTTATCTCTCATTCTCATTCTCTCTCTCTCATTCTCTCGTTCTCATTTTCTCTTTCTCATTCATTTTCTCTCGTTCTCTCTCTCCCTCTCGTTCTCATTCTCTCGCTCTCTCACATTCTCTCTCTCTCTCTCTCTCGTTCTCATTCTCTCTCTCGTTCTTATGCTCTCTCGCGCTCTCCTTCTCTCTCTCTTGTTCTCATTCTCTCTCTCGTTCCTTCTCTCTCTCGCTCTTGCTCTCATTCTCTCTCTCTCATTCTCTCTCTCATGCTCTCATTTTCTCTCATTCATTTTCTCTCGTTCTCTCTCATTCTCGTTCTCTCTCTCTCTCTTTCTGATTCTCTCTCTCATTCTCTCTCTCTCTCTCATTCTCTCACTTTCTCTCATTCTCTCTCACGCTCTCATTTTCTCTTTATCATTAATTTTCTCTCGTTCCCTCTCTCTCTCTCATTCTCCCTCTCGTTCTCATTCTCTCTCTCTTTCTCACATTCTCTCTCTCGTTCTCACTCTCTCTCTCTTGTTCTCATTCTCTCTCTCTCTCGTTCTTATGCTCTCTCTCTCTCTCCTTCTCTCTCTCTTGTTCTCTCTCTCTCATTCTCTCTCCCGTTCTCTCTCTCATTCTCTCCCTCACATTCTCTCTCTCTTGTTCTCATTTTCTCTCTCTCTCTCTCTCTTTCTCATTCTCTCTCCCACTCCTTCTCTCTCTCATTCTCATACGCTCTCATTCTCTCTCTTTCTCTCATTCACTCTCCCTTTCTCTCGTCAGTCCGATCCCTGGTTATCATTGCAGAACTACGGTGGTGGGATGAGACCTCCGAACTCAATGGGCCCCAACATGCCAGGAGTCAACATGTAAGCTTTTATACAGCATCAAAAAAGTGTCAGAAATCACTCTTCCATAAAATGTTTAATATTCAAATACACTCCTGAATTGTTCATTAGCTACTGAATTAAAACAAATTTTTACTTCTGCCAGATGAACAAACATTCATGATTTTATTGCGTTGTTGTGATCAACAACAAAAAAAAACCAAGTTTATCATGTTACTGGAGACTCCTTCCATTTATGATAAATTATCTCCTTATCCTTAGAGAAAACTTCACCAAACATTTTAACCCATTTATGATTAATGCATCAGCCACCGTGTGAATGTGCTGTTGCTATAGAAACCAGAAAGGAAATGACTTTTACACTTGCTGTTATTTTGTCACTCAGGGGACCAGGAACCGGTCGACCGTGGCCTAATCCCAATAACACCAACACGGTAAACTGGCAAATCAAACGTCCCAGATAAAAAAAAAATCTCACATACACTTTGATCGCTGCTTCATTAAAAGGTTAAAACGGACCGATGATGTTTTCGCAGATCCCGTATTCCTCCTCATCTCCGGGCACATACGTGGTAAGATATTTTGTCTCCGTTGTGAAAATTGCTGACAAAATGAAAGAAGTCTTGGCAAAGCAGCAAAGGAAAGCAGACAGGAAGAGGAAGATTTAGTTCACTTCAGGGGAGGGAACAAGTCTGAAGAACAGAATGGACAGAATCAGATAAAACATCAAAGGAACCTCAAAGGGCTGCTGAAGAAGAGGACCGTAAATGTAGAATTGAACCTCAAAGGCCTAAAGTTATAAAGTTAGCCAGTTTCCTCCACTTTAGTTTGTGGAGTTTAAAGTTGGATGATTTTAGTGACACCAAATAAATGCCCCAACTTCACACCTAGACACCGTTTTAAGTCTATTTTGATTAATTTTCTATAAGAAACTATGAGATTTATCATCTCGAACCCTGATGATCTTCAGGAACGGGGTAAAAAATAAATGTTTTGCACCATAGACCCTTTTTCTGTTAGTAAACATTGTGAGGGTTTTTTGTGGGCAGAGCTTAGGTGGAGGCAGAGAGATTTCCCTGACTGCTTTTTGTTAGTTTGTTTTTAAACAATGACTGGTCAAAATCCGAATTTATCTGACTGTTAGGTCACTCACTGTCCAGGAACGTGAATGTTATTTGAAAAAATTAACTTTAACGGATGGAACCGGATTGGCCGAACCGACCCGTATACGCTCACTCGATGGATGGACGATGTGACCGGATGACCTCCACTTGAGTGACCCAACATCTACACCTGTCTGATAGAAATACCGAGTGCTTCTGGCAACTGTAGAAAGGGAGATGACACAAGCAGTTTCCTTTGTTTAGTCTGCGGTCATTAGCTACCAGTTAGCTAACTTACGCGCTAAAAAGTAAGCGTTACATGAGAAATCATTGAACTTCTTCCCCAATTTCTGATGAGCTGGGCATGCATAAGAAATATTTAGACACCTAACCAAGCCATAAACCATATGAAACCAATGAAAAACAATAATGTTTTTAACCTTATCTGATTATGAAGTGTGCGCTGCAAACGCCAGAATTTTTGATGATAGTTTCTGTCCAGTCCGCTCGTTTTATTGAGTTTAACCACAACTGTCGTGGGGTTTTTTCTCCGGCAGTGGCAGCAGGTATGTGGTGATAAAACTTCAAACTGGAGCCTGTACTCCATCGATCCTGTCACACAACACAAGATGATGTTTTCGTTCCTTGTGTAGCTGGACTCTGTACTGGTTTGTATTGGCTGCCTCCAGTTTTCCCTTTGTTTTTCCTCCAGCTAGCGCTGTGACGTAATCGTGACGTCGGCACAAAAAGGGTCTATAGCTCCAGTTCTCTTTGCAGAACAGTCGATCCTCACCACTCGTGTCTCTCTTCTTCAGCCAGCGCATAGAAAAGTCACACGATAGACAATGCTCAGGTTTTTTTTTGTGTGAAAGATGGTGTAGACTGTGAGCGGCGTGCAGCTTGGTGATCATCTCAGATGTTGTTAGTGATACAGAGATTAACTACAGGAACCAAAACAGGAAAGGTATTTTAATGGATCGACTCCATACGAGGGTCAGAGGAACTCTGTGAGCGCTTTACATTAAGCCAGACTGTTCACTGTGATGTTCATGATGTGCTCCATCATTTGTTTCTGGCTCAGGGTCCACCAGGAGGCTCAGGAGGAGGCTGTCCACCAGGAACTCCCATCATGCCAAGTCCAGCAGGTAAAACTGTCTAACTCAGCTCGTAACAGTTACTGAGAACTGCATGAACATCACAAGGGAGAAGAACTTCACATTCCTCTCACCTCACACTGAACAGGAAGCTCGGGTAAAAACTACTCAGGGAAAAAATTGCTTGATTTGACATCACTTGCTGAACTCAGGGTTCAGGACACTGTCCTGTTAGCAGGCCATTTTATTTGTTTTGGGGGTTTTTTTCTAGGCGGAGATTAGAAATGAGTCAGAATTAGGGCTTTTAGTCGAATTTACGGTTAGGTTTATTTTTAAGTCCAGCGCTGTTAAATATTTTAAATATTTCATTTACATTTCTGGCATTTGGCAGACGCCCTTATCCAGAGCGACTTACAATTTATCTCATTTTATACAACTGAGGGCCTTGCTCAAGGGCCCAGCAGTGGCAGTTTGTGGAGCTGGGATTCAGATTCACAACCTTCCGATCAGTAGTCCAACACCTTAACCGGCTCATGGCATGAACTTATAATCCTTGTTGTTTATATAGAAATTTTTGTATAGAGAGATTTGTGGCTCGTAATCGAATCAAAAGATTTAAGAATAGATCTGGAACACCACTAGGTGGCAAAATAGAGCAAACTAGCACAAGTACTTATTTAAATAAGCTAATAATATGCGATTTAAGTAACTTATGCAATCGCAACTTTTACTGGTGTACAATAATCGCATTTTAGAGGTGATGCTTAATGCTTAATGCTTAATGGATGAGCGAGTTTGGTGTGGAGGAACTTGACTGGCCTAAACCTAAACCTTGTGGAAAGCCTTCCCAGAAGAGTTGAAGCTGTTATAGCTGCAAAGGGCGGGACAACTCCATATTACACTCATGTGCATGTGAAGGCAGACGTCCCAAAACCTTTGGCAATATAGTGTCGCACCGCAAGCATAACATGGTCCGTTAGCTACAAGGAAGTTGATGCTCACACACACACACCTCAACATGCTTCATTACAATCTGTTTCATGTTTTTCCTCAGATTCGACTAATTCTGGTGATAATCTCTACACAATGATCAACTCAGTGCCACCAGGAGGGAACAGGTCCAGCGTAAGTCACGCTTTAACTCTAATCCTCAAAAACGAAATATAAAACCTTCCTCCTCGCATTTACGTGCTGTTTTTCCCGCGTCTTCAGTTCCCGCTAGGTCCAGACGGCCCCATGGGAGGGTTGGAGCCTCACCACATGAACGGCTCGTTAGGTAAAAATCCCCTCATTAATGTGAGAAATCTCTGAGAATAAATACAGAGCGTTATTTTATTTGTGTTTTGTTTTGGTTTTTTTCTCCAGGCTCAGGAGATATAGACGGACTTCCTAAGGTAAACACACAGCCGTGTCGTGCTCTGGTAGGAAAATAATCAACCACAGAGTGACGTGATGAAGCAGACTCGCCTTCATCACCCGGACCGTTCATTATTTTCCTACAGCTGCACGTCCTCTTAGTGCTTTATTCCTCTTCCAGCACAATTTATTCATTCATTAAATAACACAGGACACGCCTCTTCCTTCCTCTCACCTGCAGAATTCTCCCAATAACCTGAGCAGCCTGAGTAACGCGCCCGGAACGCCGCGGGACGACAGCGACTTAGGAGGGAACTTCCTGCACACTTTCCAAAACGAGAACGTGAGTACAGCATGAGACACATGCAGCACTAATACACTCTCTCCCCCCACACACACACACACACACACACTCACTCACACACACTCACTCGTTCACTCACTCACACACTCACTCTCACACACACACATTCACACACTCACTCACTCTCTTACACTCTCACTCACAAACTCGCTCACTCACTCACACACACACTCACTCACTCACTCACTCACACATTCACTCACTCACACATTCACACACTCACTCTGATTCTTTATGTTCTTCATACATGTCTAAAGTCTGCCTACAGAAGATACAGATGGGTTAAAATAAATAAACAAGGAAAGAAGGAAAATTGTGAAAAAACTGTCTGGGTTTAATGAGAGTAATCTCAAAACTAAAATAAATGAAAGAAAAATAGTATGATGACTTTTTTAAAAAATGATATAAAATATGTTAAATAAAAAAATATAAATTTATTTACCGTATTTAAAAAATCCCATTCAATTTTTCAAAAGCATCAGAAATATATATTTATGTTAAAAAGCTATTTCATTTAATCGTTTTTATAGAATTTGCTTTCGGCTGCTCCCTGTTCGGGGTCGCCACAGCGGACCAACTGGTCTGCACAACAACTTGGCACAGGTTTTACACCGGATGCCCTTCCTGACGCAACCCTCCCATTTTTCCGGGCTTGGGACTGGCTGTGGCTGGGGTTTGGGCAATGGCTGGGAATTGAACCCGGGCCTTCCTTCAATCTCATGAAAAATGTTATAAAAAACATTAGAAATATATATATATATATATATATATATATATATATATATATATATATATATATATATATATATATATATATATATATATATATATAATATTTATTTTTACTCATTTATTTATTAAATTGTTTCCTTGATTATTTATTTACTTGTATACACAGATCAGACATAACACTGTGAGCAGTGACAGGTGAAGTGAATAAGACTGATGATCTCCTCATCATGGCACCTGTTAGTGGGGGGGATATATTAGGCAGCAAGTGAACATTTTGTCCTCAAAGTTGATGTGTTAGAAGCAGGAAATATGGACAAGCGTAAGGATTTGAGCGAGTTTGATGAAGGGACAAATTGTGATGGCTAGACCACTGGATCAGAACATCTCCAAAACTGCAGCTCTTGTGGGGTGTTCCCGGTCTGCAGTGGTCAGTATCTATCAATAGTGGTCAGAGGAAGGAACAGTGGTGAACCGGAGACAGGGTCATGGGCGGTTGAGGCTCATTGATGCGCGTGGGGAGAGAAGGCTGGCCCGTGTGATCCGATCCAACAGACGAGCTACTGTTGCTCAGATTACTGAAGAAGTAAATGCTGGTTCTGATAGAAAGGGGTCAGAATACACAGTGCAGGATGGGTCAGGGCTGTTTTGGCAGCAAAAGGGAGACCAACACAATATTAGGCATGTGGTCATAATGTTATTGCTGGTCGGTGTACATGTACTTATTTATTCACATTTTTACTCAGTTATTGGTTTATTCATGTGTTTATTAACTGATCAGTGTTTCTCAGTCATGCCCGAGTTGACTGTGTTCAATTTCAGTGATTTTTTTTTTTCTTCAGTATTCCCCGACGATGACCATGAGCGTGTGATCAGCGTCACAGCGTCAGTGTGTCCTCGCTCGTGGCGGCTCAACCAACACACCAAGAAACTCCGCACGCAACCAGAGCGTGACTTCAGTGTCACTGCGGCAAGACGTCCATCAGAAAAACAGCTCCGACGTCCAGCGTGACGCCTCCAACATCATCGCTCGTCTCAGCTGAGCGCTTCTCTTTTCTACAGTCATGTTTTCACCTTCGTTTTTTAAATTATTATTATTACTATGATGATCATTATTATTATCATTACATCATCTTTTATTGGAAAGTCAGAAGATGTGTAGCTCGTGATGCTGGCTCTTTGACGGAACACGTTTTAGGACCGGCGTAGTGGAAAAAAACTGAAACGAAAGGAGTGGACAGAATTCTCTCGGTAACATTCCTGCAGATCTTCAGCTCCGGCTTCATCCACGGCTTTTCTACACTAACGTCAAATAAAGCAGATCCTCCACACGGGACAGTCACAGGACCACCGGGAAACCTTTTCTTCCTTTATTTAAGGGGTTTTTTTTGCCAACTTTCCCCACACACACACACACACACAGGCTGATTTTACGTCATTTTATGTTTTCGAGTCCTTTCCTATTCGGTGTGCGACTCAACTATTTATTTTGAAATCTCAGCGTCTTTAATTAAAGATGGACGACGTGACGTTTTTACAATCTTTACTTTTCCTGCCGCTCGCTAACCCGTTATCTATCGTGCATCTACAGTCTATAATCGCTCGTTCTCGATCAGGTCTCGTCTCAGATTCACCAGATTTTTTCTTCCGTGTTCAGGATAACGCGACTCGCCTTCGTTTTGTATCTCAACACAAAGCAGGGTTCGGCGCCGTTAAAGCTCTAAAAACCACACTTTCTGTCTTTTTTTTTTTTTTTTTTTTTACATTTTTTTTAATCATTTGTGGCTGATTTTCTCACAATCTTATAATCAGACTGTTCACTTTTTTCCCCACTTTAACCCTTTCCTGCCGCTTCATGACACAACCAATGAGAAAACGTTCATTTTTATTAGTAAGAATTCGATTTTTTTTTTTTGCAGGCTCTCCATATTTCCATATAAGGAAAAAATAAATAATCTGAATTGTGGGCTCCTTAAAATGAATCTGGACCAGTAAAAAATATATATTAATAAATAAAACGAAAAAGAAATTTTTATAAAAATCTGACTGTTAAAAATAAAAAGTTAAAAATTTAATATTCACAAGAATTACAATATTAAATTCAAATTTATTAATAAACAAATTACAATTCAGACCTAAAGCAGCTTGCTATAAAAAGTGAAAAATTTCTGTAGTCTCATTTATCTACTACTTTATTTCCTTTGAAAATAAAGTATTATTAATTATATTAATTTCTATTGTTTATTTCTACACACGTTTACTTCTCTCAAGCTCGTCTGGCAGATCAGTTTTATAATTTTAAGCAAAAAGTCTTTAAAAAAATGTGAAATCAAACGAAATAAGAAAATTAATGAAAGCTATAAAAGCGTCCGAATCGTATCAAATTTCACGTGTAATAATGACACAGTAGAGATGATTCCCTTTACTGGGATTTTTTTTCCTCGTCACTGGTAGAGAAAATTTTCCACCTGAATAATTTATGGCAAGCGACTCGTCTATAAATCTGTATACACTTTTCTAAAAATAAATCTTTGATTTCTACGATTTCTCCAGAACCAGAAGTGTTTCCGTCGCTATGACGACCTTTTCCTCACGTCTTTTATTCCTCTTTTACCATAAAAAAAAAACCCCATTAATTTATTCAAGAACGACCCGATCCTTTTTATCCGTTTGCTGTTACGTTTTAACGTTCTGGGACGTCTCCATCCGAGGAACGGGTTCTCGCTCAGCGTTACAGCGGCTACGGAACAGTCGCTCCGTCACCAGCTTCTCCGTTTCCTTTGTAAAAAAAAAAAAAGTAAACTCCTCCGCCACGAAGAAAAAACAAGTAACAGCTTCACCTCCGACGCCGGAGACTCCTTCCAAAAAAAAAAAGTTAAATAAACTCCTCCTCCTTCTTACAGAACACGCCTCCTTATTCGACCTTTAGTCTTGTTACTACGGAAACGAACGAGCGCATGAATATAAAGCTGATGTTACATGAATATAGAGCTGATGAATATAAAGCCACACCTTCTCTTCTTCTTCCTCCTCCTCCTCTGACCAATCAGAACGCAGAATTCCGGCAGGAAAGGCGTTTAAAGATTTTTTTTATGACTCTCTTCTCAGGAGACTGAACGTTTTTTCCTCACGCTGTTTAAAAGGGACTCCAGGCGATGACGCGTTTAAATCAGATATATTTTGATAACTTTGTTAAAAAAATAAAAAGAAATAAAGTCTTTTCTGAAACTGAAATCCATTTTAAATCCATCTGAAAGTCTCGAGATATCCGCTCTGGACACACACACACACACACCTACACGTTTTGCTGTATAATACTTTTCTGCTCTGTTTATTGTTTACATTGTTCCTCAGAAAGCTATACAGAAACGATAACTGATTAAATTATTTTACTGTCCATGAATCTGATAACGAATGCAAAACTTCTTTCTGCTTCTTCTCAAAATAAACGTGATATAAACCGATTCCCGTGTTCGCTCTCTCTTCAGCTCATAGGGATTTTCTGATAAGCTTAAACGCTGAAGGGAAATTACCCACGATGCAGCGGTGTAATACACCAACCTGAAGGCGATTATTTGCTTACAAACGACATTTTATCTGCTACTAGTTGCTGGGTCGTGCTGATACGACTATTCCGTGATCTTTAACGCCGTCCTTCGTCTAATCATCAACCCAAGACGATTTTTTGGACTGGAACATTTTGGTTTATTCTTCTTTTATTTTTTTTTTTACATGATGATAAAATATTAAACTTACAGGAGGAAAAAAAAACACAGCAGCAGTCGGGTTCAGTTTGCGGCTCCGTGCAGATAAAGCGCCAGGAATTTCTTGAAGGTTTCGGGTCGATATCCAGACAAACCAGCAGGAACCTGAGGACGGAAGAGGTGTGATGATGGAGCAGTTTAATAAGTGGAGATTTAATCATTTTACTAATAATATCTTTTTACAAAAATGTTTTTTGTCCACCAACCAATCAGAAAGGAGCTATATCATCATGAGTAATAACACGAGTGAATAACGAGATGAATCTTCTGAACGCTTAACGTACCTTCACCTCCTTCTTCTTGATGTAAGGCCGGACCTTAGCGAAGTCATAGAGCTGCTGGTCAGCGTCGATCCACACCAGGTTCTTCACGCCGCTGTCTGACTCCAGGTCCGTCGTGTTCAGCTGGAAAACTACAAACTGGAAGAGACGGCCGCTGGTGCCGACGCTCTGCACGACGACGGGCTTCTCCAGAACCCCGGACTCGTCCTGCGAGAAACACCACATACGCGACATGCTAATCAGCTAGCAGATAAAGTGCTAACTGGAGAACTTCTAACGGATGATATTTTAATACACACACAAGATGTCATTATAAACTTTATAAACACACTCCTGGGTTGTTATTTTTGCTGAAATCCCTGTTAGAGTGTGCACATATTTATGCACAGCGAGTGTAAAAGCGGAAGTTCTCACTCCGTATAGAGCGCGGGCGCGAGCGAGGGCGTTCCCGAACGCGAACATCACCAGCTTAGCTCTCAGCTGCTCGGGTTGGAGTTTAGGGGCATCTCCAGCCTCCGTTATGAAGAGTGTGTGAGCGTGAGGGTACGGGTAATCCTCTCTGAAACCTACACACACACACAGAGTTTAAGAAACAAGAATCAAAAAACAACTACTGACTTCTTCCTGTAATATAATGAGCAGAGGGTCAGACAGACAGATAGAGTGACAGACACACACACACAGTGGCAGACAGATAGATAAGTAGACAGACAGAATGGCAAAATAGTAGATAGACAGAGACAGAATGAGAGACAGACAGAAAGAACAGCAGGCTGGTAAACAGAGTGGTCAGACAGGAGGACAAACAGAGATGATGTGATGTCTGTAATTAAAGGTGAAGTTCAGGTTTAAGGGAGACTCACTGACAGACAGAGAGAATGCGATTAAAACGGCGGTTCGAGGTTCAGGGTCACTCTCACCGGTGTGGTTTTGGAGCTGGTAGACATGGGCACACTGCAGGTCAATGGTGGGGGAGATAGGGTAGAAGGTCTCCAGGACGTGATCGGATGTGGAGCGGATCTTCTCGTCTCCAGCCACAGCAGGAAGTGGAGTCATGCTGTTTAACAGGAAACCGTTCTGCCCTCGCACCTGGAACTGATCCTCACCTGAGAGACAGAGCAGAGGAGTTACTTCACCTGTTTCTCCTCCTGAGGCACTTCATGATGTGCAACGTAATAATAATCTGATCTGATGTGCCACAGAAAGATTTAGTCCTAAGGTAATGGTTCAATGATATGATTCAGTTATACAATACATTCTGGTGTGAGTCAGTGTGGCATGAATCAGTGCGAAGTGATTCAGTGCAACGAGCAACGCGATTCAGAGCGAGGTGATTCAGAGAGACATGATTCAGAGCGACAAGCGACATGATTAACAGAGGCGTGATTCAGGGCGATGAGATTCAATACAACGAGATTCGGTGCGACAAGCAACATGATTCAGAGCAGCGTGGTTCAGAGCGACGTGATTCAGAGTGACATGATTCAATAGGATATAATACGGTTCAATTAAACAGTTAACATTACAAGGTGATAATAATTAATGTCATACGATTCCCTAAGTTACATGAATCAATACGACATGATTCGAAAGGACATGACCAAATACGAAACAATTATATAAGACATGAATCAATGACATATGACTCAATTTAGAGCCATTACCGTGCAATATCATACAAAGGAATTAAATCTGTCATATGATATGATTCAGTATGAATAGGTTCAACAAGAATATGATTCATTATGAAGCAATTCAATAAGATGTGATTCGGCATGATGGAATTCAGTGTGTATGATTCAGTGTGACACGATTCGACGACATGGTACGATTTTAAGCCATTACAGTGCAAGAAAATGCAAAGTGATTCAAAGTACGATATGATGATTCTTTTATGATGAATCGACACGATTCACTATACAGTTGATCTGATACGAATCAATATGATAGAACTGGATATGCGATTCGTTTCGACGCAATAAGCAGCCACATGATACGATAAGTTCACTGTTTGATGCGATTCGATATGATGGTGTTCGATTGAGATGCCTGCTTCGATGCGACGCTTCAACATGACACGGTTTGATTTTGAGCCATTACGCCGTGCCACCACGTTAAAGCTGTAATGCTGTAAACATTCCACCGGCTGAAGCGATGCAGAAGAACCATTTCCTGTCAGGTCCGCGGGTGTGTACTCACCTCTGCTCCAGCTGGCTGACAGGCTGTACTTCTCCGCCAGCATCCTGTGAGCCAGCGCCGG
>JAUCMX010000022.1:1954728-1977228 GCA_033459395.1 Hemibagrus guttatus | reverse complement strand
CCGCCGTGAGCTTCATCCTCACCGCCGTGCTGAACATCTCACTCACGCTTATATTACACACAAATGCTGAAAATTATATCATTAATAATAACAAGAATAAAAGGTTACAAATAATACACGACTGGATTATGACATTTCGTCTCGTTTGCCTTCAGGAGGCGGCCATGTTGCCAAGTCACGTGGGTGGATTTTTGCTCGTTTACGCTTGAAGACTTGCGCTGGTTTTATTACCGCCACCTGCTGGACACACACGGAATAACCGACAACTTCATTTATTTATTTATTCTCTTTCTTTTTCCTTTTCTGTTTCTTTTTTGTTTAAAAACACACAAATAAAACGTTTAAATGTATTATATAAAATAATAAAAAAGGATGTTAAGTTACTTATGTAACACGTATAACACTTTATAAAATGTAAAAATAAAAATAGTAAAGTTCAATAAAAAAAAAAGATAAAAAGTAAATTAATTAATTTCTATAATTTATTTTTCGTTTTGTGGTCTGATCCTAAAAACAATATTTATTTATTTTTAGAATACTTTTATTTAGAAAATATCAAAATGATGCAGCATTTTATAGACACACAGTATTTTTTACCTTAACAATTAATTATTTTAGAAAATTAATTTAGAGTATTTATAAAACAGTTCATTTTAAAAGAAAGAAAGAAAGAAAGAGAGGGAGGGAGAAGAAAGAAAGAAAGAAAGAAAGAAAGAAAGAAAGAAAGAAAGAAAGAAAGAAAGAAAGAAAGAAAGAAAGAAAAAAGAGAGGGAGTGAGGAAGGAACGCAGGGAGAGAGGAGAGAGAGAGAGAGAGAGAGAGAGAGAGAGAGAGAGAGAGAGAGAGAGAGAGAGAGAAAGAAAGAAAGAAAGAAAGAAAGAAAGAAAGAAAGAAAGAAAGAAAGAAAGAAGGAAAGAAAGAAAGACAGAAAGAAAGAAAAAGAGGCTTATATATGAGTCGGTTCTCAATGTTCACGTAAAAGCGCCGACTCAAAGAGTCGACTCTAAGAACCGAATCTCTATTTTCTATTATCACTTTAAAAAGTGATTCTTACATATGGAGCTTCGACAGTTTTGTCTCCTTTTCTGTCCGTGTTTATACACATCATCGTGTCGAGCAGAGTTAGAAAGCACATCAACTCCTCTGTCTGAGACACTGTACAGATGCTAAACTGCTGACTAAACATTATTAACATTTAACATGAAGACATTAACATTTAATGCCGACTCTCCGAATAGAGCCATGAGCCGCCTCCTGTGTGTATCTGATATCACTCATTAAAAATGAGCGAAGGTGAAACCCTGAACTCATCACCTTCCTCATCAAGACCTCACACACTCCTCCGTCTGCATCCCTTTTTTCCCTTTCATTTATTTATTTTTTAATCTAAAGTGTGACAAAAACATCCGGAGTGATGCAGAGCATGGGTTTGAGGATCGCTCCTTATCTTTATCTGCTGTGTTTATTCAGCGAAGCTGCGGAGAAAAAAGGTAAGAGTTACCGTAATTACTGGACTACCAGCGGCGGAGCTTTTCAAACTCACACGTCACTTTAACTCTAAACAACACAAAAATTCTTCACATTAATTATATGACAAAAATAATAATATTTGGTCTATTTATTTCTAAACTTTATATCAGAGAATTCATTTTTATGACAATTGTTTCAGGATTACGGTTTTGGCCAATGTACTGTACTAAAATAAAATAAAATAAATAAAATAAAATAAAATAAAATAAAATAAAATAAAATAAAATAAAATAAAATAAAATAAAATAAAATAAATAAAATAAAATAAAATAAAATAAAATAAAATAAAATAAAATAAAATAAAATAAAATACAATCAATCAATCAATCAATCAATCAATAAATAAATAGATGAATAAAAATAATAATAATAATAAAATAAAATCATTTACAGACCTTCTTACTATATCCTTCATGGGCCATGCATATAAATCACACCACTCTGTATTATGTAGATTTATCTCTTTTATTATATTCTTTTATTATTTATTATTTATATCAGTTTATTATTCCGTTATCCAAAGGGAAATGGGAAGAAAATGTGGCTTGTGATATGATTTGATAATGTGTTCAATGAGCGTTTAAAACACTCTTTTAGGTGAGTCCACTCGCATTACCCAAGAGCCTTTGTGTGTGTGTGTGTGTGTGTGTGTGTGTGTGTGTGTGTGTGTGTGTGTGTGTGTGTGTGTTTAAATAAAGACAACACAGACAAATACTGTGTTTGGGTCAGTGGTGTAACGCCGTTAATCCCACAGTGCATCAGTAACCGAAAAGAATCATGAATCAACAATGAATCGTGTGAATCTTATCTAAGTGACTCGCCATGGTAGTGCTGGGAAGGTGACAGTCATCAGGGTAAACAGTCTGAAACAGACCGAGTAATGACATCTCTTACATCTACTCAGAATTCATGAAAGTATCAAAAAGCAAAAACATGTCGTACAAAAGAACCGAATCAAAGAGTCGATTCGCCTCATCACTAAGTGATTCGGTTTAAAGATGGAGCTGATCAGCGTCCCATCATTCCAAGTTAATGAAAGTTAAGGATGTCACAGTAATATTGATATTAATCTCAAAATTGATACTGTTGGCTGTTTTCGGACTTAATTATGCAACACATTGCTCTTTTTACAAATATTTAACCAACAATACAAAGTGTACTAACTCTGAACAATTGTCACTCAATCCAGTACATCAGCAATGTAAGCAATGAATCAGCTCTTATCTTCGTCATTTGTTGAACTCTGAGGCCTGTACCAGATATCCTGTAGAGTATTTATAACATGTGTATTACAGTTTAACAGGGAATCTTTATAATAAATAGTTTAATCGTCTCCAAATATTACTGAAGAAACATGTTCGTTTCCTGTCAAACAACACATATTACCGTAAATACCGTAGTAAAGGTCCTACCGTATTTATACCGTAATGACACTTATTAATGAACCCAAAGCAAAATAAATAAACACAAGAAACATATTTAACTTTTTATTTATTTTCTGTTTCTTTGTAGGTGTAAAATGTGGAGGAATCCTGGCTCCTTCCTCCAGTGGCAACATCTCCAGCCCGAACTTCCCAGGTCTTTACCCGTACAATGTGGACTGTTCCTGGCTGATCGTAGTGTCCGAGGGTTCGTCCGTGCTGCTGACGTTCCACCACTTTGAGCTGGAGTACCATGCCGACTGTGCTTACGACTACATCAAGATCTACAACGGCGTCTCGGAGGACGAAGGCAACCTCCTGGGGAAGTTCTGTGGAGACGCCGCGCCTCCTCAGTTCAGCTCGTCCTGGAACGTCATGTCCATCATCTTCCACTCCGACCGCCATGTTGCTCACACGGGCTTCCTGGTGGGATACAGGAAAGGTAACCAAACCACAACACACATCAATCATGTCTGTAACACTGCACAGGTAATGACGCTCAGGTCTCCGTGTCGGTGGGGCAGATACGTGTGGGGGTGTCTTGACAGGAATCTCGGGGGTAATCTCCAGCCCGGGTTACCCGCTCGAGTACAGTAATAACGCTGAGTGCTCGTGGATGATCCACGTATCCAATCGAAGTGTCGTCACGCTGGTCTTCCTCGACTTCCAGCTGGAGAATAACGAAGGCTGTAATTTTGACTACATCGCGCTGTTCGATGGACCGACAGTCCAACACCGTCACATCGGGAACTACTGCGGCAATGAACAACCGCCCAGCACCGTCTCCACGTCCAATCAGCTGCTGCTCGTGTTTAAGTCAGACTTTAATATTGGAGGACGAGGATTTAAAGCTCATTATTACTCGGGTAAGAATTCATTTTATATAGACACATATTTTATTAGAGATGGCTGCAGCTTTCACACAAAAATCACACGTTACATACATAAATGTTCAATAAATGAAATAAAATGAAACAAACTACTTCATCAGCTGAGTGCCAGCAGGTGCTGAAGGCCATCAGCGGGAACTTCACCAGCCCCAGTTACCCCAACATCTACCCCAACAACATGAAGTGCCACTGGAGGGTGCATCTGCCCCCGGGTTACAGGATCAAGCTGCTCTTCATGCTCATGGAGCTGGAGGATCATAACAGTCTGACCGACTCCTGCGATTTTGACTCCGTAGCCGTGTACGATGGAGACAGTGAGGCGGATGTGTTGCTGGGACGCTGGTGTGGGGCTGAAAGGCCTCCACCTCTGACGTCCAGGGCAAATAAACTGCTGGTGGTCCTGAACACAGACCGGAACGTCGCACTCAAGGGTTTCTCTGCTTCGTATACAGGAGGTGAGAGTCCACCAGGGGGCACAATGATGACTCTCCTGAGGAAAGATCTACGCTTAACACTATATTTACATTTTTCCCCCTCAAAACAGTACACGAATAGTAACTACTACATCTTCCCATTTTTATCTAAACATTGGTGTAAATTTTTTTGCAAAAACAAACAAATAAATAAATAAATAACATAATAAATAGCATTTTAGGTGAAAGTTTAAGAGTCTATATAACTGTACAGATTCTCATTTAGGCCCCTCCCATTCAGTTTACTGGCTCCGCCCCCTTCACAATTATTACAATAATTGTAAATTGCATGGATTGTTTTTCTGGATTATTTCAAAAACTGTTCAAATTGGTGCTTCAATTTTGTAAATCCACAATGTGTCTGTGCTGTAAATGAAAACATTTACTGTGATTTCCTGATTATGACCTCATCACTGAATTTGCATATCATTATAATTGACCGGGACAAATAACTCTTCCTCGGTGCGTGTTGTGTGTTCTGTTTGTGTCTCAGTCGTACCGGTGAACGTGAGCTGCACCAGAACCGAGTTTCAGATCCAGATCTCACAGCAGGCTTTGCCGCGGCTGGACCATGAAAGCGTGTATTTAGGAAACCCATCCTGTTCGGCTCAGATGACGGCAACGAGCTACAAGATCCTGGCTCGCTTCGTCAACTGTGGAACCGCCGGTCAGGTACGACGCCGAGGTGAAGGATTTACTCGTATCATAAACGCACAAAACTGTGTGACTGATCAGGAGCAGCTTGTTTAGATGTCTATGTAAGACGTATGGAAGGAGTCTCCAGTGTCAGAGCTAAAGCTGTAACTAACAATTCCGACAGAATCAAAAAAAGAGATGCTGGTGAGGGAAAGAGCGTTTATCGCTGCTAGAATGTGCTTTAACAGACAGTTAAATGTAACTGTTAACAGATAAAAAGTACGGCATCCCTCTCTTTAATAGTATATGTTGCAAATAATTCGAAAATAAGGAACTTCAGAGCGATCGCTCTCATTTCCCGAGGTTTTTCCTCACCTCGTCTCTTTTCCAGAAACGTCACAACATCACCATGCTGGTGAACACGCTCTACATCGACTTCTCCGATGGAAAGCTTCAGAGCGTTCAGGAGTACGAGGTGCAGTGCGACGCGCAGAGGAAGGTGGCGTCGGTGAGCATCATCTCGGCGGAGGATCGGATCCGGATGAACGAACTCGCCCGACTCGCCGAGGAGTCCAAGAGCCTGGAGAGCACTCAGAGAGCCGAGCCCGAAGCTCACGAGACCAGCGACATCGTCTTCATCAGCGTCTGCGTGCTGGCCGTCATCCTCATGCTCATCGCCATCGTGTGGCTCGTGCTGCTCTAGACGTTCGGCCCGACGAGTTCCGTCCTCACGGGTTCGAGGGCTTCTGAACCGGACATGGCATATCCTCGCGAAAACCGACTGCTAACCGCAGCAGCGTTCTGATTGGTCGTCAGCTGTTGATTAATTCTGTATAACGGCAGCTCTGACAGCAGCGCAGGTTTATATTAATAGGTTTTGGTTTCTATAGCAACGACGTTTGTGTAAGTGGTATGGAAGGAGTCTCCAGTGTCAGCGCTTTGTAACGGTCAGTGGTGAAGCTGGGACGTCTTCAGGACAGACGTGTTTGCGCTTCTTTGAGGTTTCGCTGTAACACAACAAGCTGATTTTTTTGTGTGTGTGTGTGTGTGTGTGTGTATTAACTTCATGAGCAAAAAGCACTGCATCACAAAAAGCACTTTCAGGTTTATTCAAAAAATAATAAAGAAATAATAATCAATCTTTATGATTAAAAACCCATTTATTTGTTAATGAGCTTCTGGTCAGTCTGTGTGTCACGTGTGAAATATTGAGCATTGAGCTGTTTGCTTCGAAAAAGTGTTGAAAGCTGAGAATAACACAATAAAAACACAAACAAGGAGATAAAAGGATAAAATAAAGCGAATGGAGCTTTAAAGTTTTTGAAATAAAACCTGTAATGTGGTTTACTTCCTACTTTCTGGTTTATCTCGAACATTTTCGACATTTTACTGCTTAAAATTATTTACAAATACAGAAAAAACTGTAATAAAGTACAGACTCAGGATGTGTGTGTCTGAGAGCGTATCTGCAAGTGTGTGTATCTGTGAGTGTGTATCTGTATGTGTGTATTCATCTGTGAGAGTGTGTGTGTGTTTATCTGTGAGGGCATGTGTGTATCAGTGTATCTGTAGGTGTGTGTGTTTATCTATGAGGGCATGTGTATCTGTAAGTGTGTATCTGTGTTTGTATCTGCAAGTGTGTGTGTGTTTGCACACCTGTGTGCGTGTGTGTGCATCGTCTCTTTGATCTCAGCGTCACAGTTTCTTCTTATGGTTGCTGACGAGCAGATTAACAGCGATCCTGCCGTCCTTCACCTGCGCTCTGATGTCGGCTTTGTGTTTGAGAGCGAACACCAGCGCCCTCACGCTCCTCCTGTACGCTCCGCTGGTCAGCCGTGAGCACTGGTGAAACACTTCCCTCTCCACGTTGTCCACCAGCGCAGCGTCCGCCTGAGAGGACGACAAACCACGACAGGTTCAGAGCGGTTCAGATTCTAAACAGTGAGTCGAGTGAGAGGGTCAGGACACGTGGAGTCACCTCTAACCCCAAGCTGTCAGCCAGGAGCTTTCTGGCGTTGCTCCTCAGTTCCTCGCTCTGTTTATCACAGCGGACCTCGATCGACGGTTTGTTGGAGTTCTCCTCGATGAACGTCCTCCAGTGTGTGTAAACCTGACGAGCTAAAGACTTCACCTCAGTATCCGGGTGACTCTTACGCAGCGTGTTCACTGTGTGACCTGAGAGAGAGAGAGAGAGAGAGACAGAGAGACAGAGAGAGGGAGACACAGAGAGAGAGAGAGAGGGAGAGAGGGAGGGAGAGAGGGAGGGAGAGAGAGAGAGAGACAGAGAGAGAGACAAGGAGAGGGAGAGAGACACACAGAGAGAAAGAGAGAGAGAGAGAGGGAGAGAGAGAGATAGAGAGAGAGAGGAAGCGAGAGAGAGAGAGAGACAGAGAAAGAGAGAGAGAGAGAATACACGCTGTAAAACTTTATGCTCTTTTTTTTTATCTTTACTAAAAGTGGATTAAAAATATACATTTATATTTGAATTACACCGAGCTGATATGCTCAGTTTATGCATTCAGGAAAATAAAAGTGATGTTTATATTATTATTATTATTATTATTATTATTATTATCATTATTATTATTATCATTATTATTCATTCATTCATTCATTGTCTTCCGCTTATCCGGAGCCGGGTCGCGGGGGCAGCAGTCTAAGCAGGGATGCCCAGACCTCCCTCTCCCCAGACACTTCCTCCAGCTCTTCCGGAGGGACCCCGAGGCGTTCCCAGGCCAGCCGAGAGACATAGTCTCTCCAGCGTGTCCTGGGTCTTCCCCGGGGCCTCTTCCCGGTGGGGCATGCCCGGAACACCTCTCCAGGGAGACGTCCCGGAGGCATCCGAAACAGATGCCCGAGCCACCTCAACTGCCCCCTTTCGATGTGGAGGAGCAGCGGCTCTACTCCGAGCTCCTCCCGGGTGACAGAGCTCCTTACCCTATCTCTAAGGGAGCGCCCCGCCACCCTACGGCGGAAGCTCGTTTCGGCCGCTTGTAATCCGGGATCTTACCCTTTCGGTCATGACCCAGAGCTCATGACCATAGGTGAGAGTAGGAACGTAGATTGACTGGTAAATCGAGAGCTTCGCCTTCCGGCTCAGCTCCTTCTTCACCACAACCGACCAGTACATAGACCGCATTACTGCTGCCGCTGCACCGATCCGACTGTCAATCTCACGATCCATCCTTCCCTCACTCGTGAACAAGACCCCAAGATACTTAAACTGCTCCACTTGAGGAAGGACCTCCCCTCCAACCTGGAGGGTGCAAGCCACCTTTTTCCGGTCGAGAACCATGGCCTCAGATTTGGAGGTGCTGACCCTCATCCCAGCCGCTTCACACTCAGCTGCAAAACGCCCCAATGCCTGCTGTAAGTCCAGGCTTGAAGGAGCCAACAGGACAACATCATCTGCAAAAATCAGCGATGAAATCCTGTGGTCCCCAAACTGGACTCCCTCCAGCCCCTGGCTGCGCCTAGAAATTCTGTCCATAAAAACAATGAACAGAACCGGTGACAAAGGACAGCCCTGTCGGAGTCCAACATGCACTGGGAACAGATCTGACTTACAGCTGGCAATGCGAACCAAGCTCCTGCTCCGGTTATATAGAGACCGAACAGCCCTTAACAGAGGGCCATGGACCCCGTACTCCCAGAGCACCTCCCACAGAATGCCACGAGGGACACAGTCGAAAGCCTTCTCCAAGTCCACAAAACACATGTGGACTGGTTGGGCAAACTCCCACGAACCCTCGAGCACCCTGTGGAGGGTATAGAGCTGATCCAGTGTTCCACGACTAGGTCGAAAACCGCATTGCTCCTCCTGTATCCAAGGTTCGACTAACGGTCGGACTCTCCTCTCCAGTACTCTGGAGTAGACTTTCCCTGGGAGGCTGAGGAGTGTGATCCCCCTATAGTTGGAACACACCCTCCGGTCCCCCTTCTTAAAAAGAGGGATCACCACCCCGGTCGCCCAGTCCAGAGTCAGCCAAGACAGCCCCACAACATCCAGAGACTTAAGGTACTCAGGGCGAATCTCATCCACCCCCGGTGCCTTGCCACCAAGGAGCTGCTGAACTACCTCAGTGACCTCAGCTTGGGTGATGAATGAATCTACCTCTGAGTCCTCTGCCTCTGGTTCCTCTACGGAAGGCGTGTCAGTGGGGTTGAGGAGATCCTCGAAGTATTCCTTCCACCGTCTGACAATATCCCCAGTCGAGGCCAGCAACTCACCACCTCCACTGTAAACAGTGTTGGCAGAGAGCTACTTACCCCTTCTGAGGCGCCGAACAGTCTGCCAGAATTTCCCCGAGGCCGTCCAATAGTCCTTCTACATGGCCTCACCGAACTCCTCCCAAACCCGAGTTTTTGCTTCCGAGACCACCACGGCTGTAGTTCGCTTGGCCTGCCGGTATGCCTCAGCTGCCTCCGGAGTCCCCCAAGCCAACCAGGCTCGATAGGACTCCTTCTTCAGCTTGACGGCATCCCTTACTTCCAGTGTCCACCACTGTGTTCGGGGATTGCCGCCGTGACCGGCACCGGAGACCTTACGGCCACAGCTCCGGATGGCTGCGTCAACAATGGAGGAGGAGAACATGGTCCACTCGGACTCAATGTCCCCAACCTCCCTCGGGATCTGGTTGAAACTCTCCCGGAGATGGGAGTTGAAGACCCCCCTAACAGAGGGATCAGCAAGGCCTACATCTTTTCTTCGGGCTGTGCCCGGCCGAGTCCTGCAGGCAAAGACTCAGCCACCAGGCGCTCGCCTGCGTGCCCCAACCCCAGGCCTGGCTCCAGGGTGGGGCCCCAGTGACGCCAGTCCGGGCGACGTAACAGTCCTTGATCTGTAAGTTTCCATAAGGGTCTTGAACCGCTCTTAGTCTGACCCGTCACCTAGAACCCGTTTGCCTTGGGAGACCCTACCAGGAGCACCAGGCCCCTGACAACATGGCTCCTAGGTTCATTCGGGTACTCAAACCCCTCCACCACAATAAGGTGGTGGTTCAAGGAGGGGATTATTATTATTATTATTATTATTATAGAAACCCAAGGCAAATGGGCTGCAAAGTGAGGGGGAAAATATATAGTATATTCTTAATTTTTGTGACATTGTGACATATGTATATATATTTAACTTTTTTTTAAGTAATCACAAAGACAGAAAGCCGTTCTTGTGTTGTTAAAATCTGTACTTTGACTTTTAAACTGTAAAAACATTATTATGTATGTATTATTACTTTTTAGAAATCTCTCATTTTCTGTGTTATAGTTATTAATTTTTAAAATAAGTATAGAATTTTTTCCCCTTATAATATTTTGTCACACTGCTCACTCATTTACAGCAATGCAGATGAATTCTGTATCTTTTCAGTGAGTCGGTTCATTTGACTCGGCTCACTGGTACGAGTCGTCTCTTTTGACTCCCAATCGACTCACTTGACAATTTGTTATAAATGGGGCACGTTTTGCTAAACTTTGACCAGAAACAAGACATTTTTTGATTAATAGATAATATAGGGGCTATGATTCCTATGTTTTAGTGCTATATAGTATATAAAAAGAAACACACGTGCACTTTTTGGATAGATTAAATATGTAATGTTTTTCTGATTTAATTAACAAAAGCAACAAGATACTGAAGACAAAGGCGTTTGTATTGGTACTGTGTAGTACATCTACACAGAAAAGAAGAAAATATGTGTCACATATACAAGTCGACCCTCACTGTTCACCTAAAAGAGTCGATTCAAGGAGTCAATTTGTTCTTGACTCTTATGTACATGTACATGAATGTGGCAGTAATGAAATATGAATATTTACCTGAAGTGATTTATCACTGAGTTATCAGTGAATCATTATATATCCTGCACGTTTTAGTGATCTGGTTAAGATACAATACAAGACAATTTCTCACCAATTCTGGTGGACTTGAGGACTTCTTTGGAAGGCACTTTCTTGTCCAGCTCTGTCAGAGCGTTTAACATGTTCTCTTTGGCCTGACCGGGCAACTCCAAGATGGACTTGAACCTTTCGATGTCCTCAATCACCACCACTCTCTGTACCAACAAAAACACACAAGATTTACACAGAATTCAGAACAAGACATTTCGTTTCAGTACAAATTCAGCAAATTACAGACCATGCATTTTATTTCCTCATCACATCAGCCATCAGGAGCAATCAATATTCCCATATAGAGTATAATTAAATTTGAGATAAACATTTTAAAACAAATTGACCTATTTATTATTATAATTCTTAACGACATAACTGTGGGCCAGTGTTTAAGGAGCAGATGATATAATATTCTGAAATATATAACTGTTATTAAAGGAAACTGTTTTTATGTGAAAATGTGAGCATAATCACTATATAGGCAAAGGATTTGGGACACCTCTCCATTGAATTCAGGTGTTGTTTTTCAGGGGTTGGACTTGGCCACTTAGTTCCACTGAAAGAAACTCTTAATGCTTCAGCATACCAAGACATTTTCGGAGACTGCCTTTACATGCACATGAGTGTAATATGGAGTTGTCCCGCCCTTTGCAGCTATTACAGCTTCAACTGGGAAGATTTTCCACAAGGTTTAGGAGTGTGTTTATGGGAATTTTTGACCGTTCCTCTAGAAGCACATTTGTGAGGTCAGGCACTGATGTTGGACGAGAAGGCCTGGCTCACAGTCTCCGCTCTAATTCATCCCAAAGGTGTTCTATGGGGTTGAGGTCAGGACTCTGTGCAGGCCAGTCAAGTTCCTCCACACCAAACTCACTCATCCATGTCTTTATGGACCTTGCTTTGTGCACTGGTGTGCAGTCATGTTGGAACAGGAAGGGGACATCCCCAAACTGTTCCCACAAAATTGGGAGCATGAAATTGTCCAGAAATGTCTTGGTATGCTGAAGCATTAAGAGTTCCTTTCACTGTAACTGGCCAAGCCCAACCCCTGAATTCAATGATCCCAAAACTTATAGCAATATTGTGTGTATGATGTTTATATTACAGACAGATAAACAATAACAGTGATGATTGTCTACTTACCTTCAAAGACTCTAGTGTTGCCTGTTTGTACACTTTCTCTTCATGTTTTTGTCCTTGTCTTGCTTGATCATTCTTTGGAACACGGACCACAAATTTATCCATTTTACAAAACTTCTTTCTTTTGGACCTTTTCACATTAAATCACTAAAGCCGGCTCTAATTATGGTATGCTAATAAACCCGGAAGTCGCTCATAATACCGATTTTCTGATTTACGTATGCTTATAAACATTTTAAAGGGTGTTTTAAATTAATTAAAACCTTCAATTTCCAGCTTTTAGCTATGTAATAACATAACTACATGATTATAAAACAATAAGAAAGGAAAATAAACATAACTTGCAAGCTAGTGCTAGCTCAGCTAGGTTCCATGAGCATTGTGACGGGACGGAAGTTTCAAAGTAAGCAATGGTTTAATACAACTGTTCAATGTAACACACCCGTATATTAGCGAAATATGAATGATCATCAGCAAAAATACGCAATACAAAACTACATACAAATATTTAAAATTACTAGCATACATACGCAGCAAATTGAATATGAAATACCATTAAACCTTTAATTTGAAAAAATGCTAACAACTCGTCATTGTCGGTGTCGTGTAAGTCACATGATCTCCCAGTTTTAGCGCGAGATTTTAGACGGATTAGCCGATTAGCACAAAACTTTTCTCCGAGCGGTAAGTTTTACGGCTTTTTTTTGTATTGCGTTTCATTAAACTGTTAAACATTTCCAGAACAAGAAAGCGACTTTATGTGTCTTGACTGTGTTTTTGACTTATAAGTAGCATTTTAAGGAATTTTAAAACTTAGCCATGAGCTAACGTTAGCCGTATGTAGGCGTAGTCCCAATCGACTCCTGGGTCCCTTTAAACGTGCACTACATAGGGAGCGAAATAATGGTTAATACACACTACGTAGGGAACTATGTGTTGATAAGGAGGTATTTGGGATACAGCTATAGTTTACGGACCTTTATAGCTGGGAGGGCAAAAGTTTTAGCACCTTTAGTCGTACCTAGATTTTCTGGTGATATATTTGATAAATTTGTTGTTTTTCTTTTGTATTTAGATTTTCATCGTCATGGAGACGCCTCAAAGTCTTCGAGCCAGCAGCACACACAGTGCTGAGGATGTAAAACACTCAGAAAAAGAGCCAAATAAACGGAAAATACTCAGTGAGTGCAGGTTCATCGTGTTATTTTACCGATTACATTAATGATGTGTGTTTTTGTTTGTGTACTCACTGTGTGTGTGTGTGTGTGTGTCTGATTTTTCAGGAGATGTTGAGATGGACATTGAATACCTGTATGAAGTCGTTCCTCAGCTTTCTAAAGTTTTCAGAATTACTGATAAAATTGGAGAAGGTTTTTACATAATTTTCTTATTAACTACAAATATTTATTTACTAATATATAAACTATCTATACACACACACATATAAACAAACATATATAGGTTATAACCTATATATAAACATTCAGGTTTGAAGAGAAACAGGAATATTTACACTATATATATATATATATATATATATATATATATATATATATATATATATATATATATATATATATATATATATATAATTTATTTATTTATTTATATTTGAAAGGCCTTGCAGTATTTATCAGTTATGATTTAAATAATAAACAGTTATATAATACATTGTGTACATTTAAAATATACAATAAATTGCTTTTCAGTGTGAAAAATCAGTAAAAGTATTTAAAAGAAAAGAAAACAGATGGTAGGAAGTAAAAAAAAAATTCAAATAATAATGTAATAAATAATAACAGTCAGAAAAGAGAAAATAAGAACATTGTATGAATGTATTATTTATATAAATTATATAATATATAAATTATATATAATATAATTTATAAATAAATTATATAAATTATAATAATATGAATAAATTATATTATAAGAAAAGAGAGAAATTTTATTAATCCTAAAGGATTTTTTTCCCCTAGAGACTGCTTCAGATTAAAAGAAAAGTAAATATAAATGAAAAATAAATGAAATAATCTATATATAAAAATGTATTCAAAGTACAAAAAAAGGTGCATATTGAACATATTGCTCATAGTATGATGTTGTCTGTATGATATATTTATTTATTTATTTATTTAAATATTATATGACTATTTATTTTGAAAAAATCTGACTAAAATAGAATAAATAGGCATTAATCATTAAATTTAAAAATATACCTAAATGTAAAAATAATGTGTAACAATGATTACTGACTTATTTACTTGCGCTGTAAAAACGTATCAGGCTCTTGGATCCTGTAACAAATTTCAACAAATTTATTTATTATTTATTAAACTGGAAATGTATAAAAAGAACTCTTTCATTAGGATTGATTTCATTATGTTTAATTTATTATAAATATTTTTTTTATGAATTGCTTCAGTTAAATTGCATTTTTAAAGCTTTAAAGATAAGTGACATCATGCCATGTGTGTTTAATAAATCCCTGCTCCTGCGTTAGGTACGTTCAGCTCCGTGTATCTGGGAGAAGCGCAGATGAGCGACGGGACGAGAGAGAAGTTTGCACTGAAGCATCTGATCCCTACGAGTCACCCGGTTCGGATCGCCGCAGAGCTCCAGTGTTTAACCGTGGCAGGGTGAGAGAACATCGGGTTAGAATACACCGTGTGTGTGTGTGTAGTTTGATCTGAAAGCGCTGATGTGTTTTTGTGTTACAGTGGTCAAGAGAACGTGATGGGAGTGACCTACTGCTTCAGGAAGGACCACCATGTGGTGATCGTCATGCCCTACATGGAGCACCAGGCCTTCGTGGTAAACAGAATAAAGATGTGAGTGTTGAAACATCACCGTAACAGGATGTAGGTTTGAGGGAATTGTGTTTATTTTCTCTAGGACGTTGTGGAGATGCTGAGTTTCGAGGAGGTGCGTCAGTACATTTATCATCTACTCAAAGCCTTGAAGCACATACACAAGTTCGGGATCATCCATCGGGACATCAAGCCCACCAACTTCCTCTACAACCGGAGGGGGAATAAGTATGTGCACGCCTTTAATCTGTAATATTCCTATTCCGACCAATTACATCAGAAATAAAACTCCACATGAGGTGAAGACGCAGAGCTACAGTTACATCTTGTACTTTTCCGTAGAAGGACAGAACGTTTTATATTTTATCCGTTTATAGTTACTTTTAATGCTGCTATTTATATAAACCTGAAATCTATAGAGAATTCAACACCTTCTCTTCTGACCAATCACAATCCAGGATTTAACTTCGCTGTGGTACAAACCCTCATAATAGAGCAAATGAAAATCAAATACAGCGTTAGAGACACCAGGGAAAAGCTAATAGTTAATATTGTGTGTGTGTGTGTGTTGTCAGGTACGCGCTGGTGGATTTTGGCCTGGCTCAGGGAACTCTTGACACTCAGATCGAGCTGTTAAAGGTGGTGAAATCTCAGAAAGAATCACACGGGAAACAGGCTCTGGTTCCTTTACCACCTAACACCAGGAGCTGTGCACCTCACGCGTCTGCAAAAGCACCTGTGAAAAGACAGTGTCCAAACCAGCGCACAAAACACACCAAGGTTTCTGTTTCTGTCTGGGGCACAAACTGGTTTCTCTTCTGTTTCTGGGTGAAGACACACTGGCTCTGATATTCTATATTTTTATTCTCTCTGCTCATATCAGAACAGGCGCTTTAACAGGCGCTTATTTCTACGGGCGCTTTAAAGCCTCTGATTTCTCTACAGACACTTTAAATCCTCTGTGATTTCTCTACAGATGCTTTAATGCCAGTACGTTTTCTCTATAGACTTTTGAAAGCCTTTGCGTTTTTTTCTATGGACGCTTTAAAACCTTTGCGTTTTCTCCAAGGATGCTTTAAACCTCTCTGTTTTCTATAGAGACGCTTTAAAGCCTCCATCTCTTTCTCTACAGATGCTTTAAAGCTTCTGTGTTTTTCCATGGACGCTTTAAAGCCGCCGAGATTTCCATACGGACGCTTTAAAGCCTGATTTAGGTGTATATTGAATAAAACACTTGTGGAGTGTGCTGTAATAGGAAACCAATCACTGATTATTTTCCTCTCACAGCATGTTTACTTCCTCTTCTGGTCCTCCACAGCATTGTAAATTTTTCAACAATTGCACTTTTTAAACGTAGTACATAGCTAAACGTTGCACTTTTTATCCGTTGATGGTTACGTCTACATTCAAGGAGCAGTTAATAGTACGTTGTTCTAAGAACGCCTGATTAAAATAAGAGCCACTGTGTGTCATGCACTTGTTTTGTCCGTGTATGTGTCTCGTCTTTCTCGCGTACGTACTGACGTCATTCTGATTTTGTTTCTCAGGAGCTGACGGGACTTTGTAAAACGCCTCGTTCCGTGTTCGGTGAGAGAAACCTCAACAGCGTCAACACTACTAAGACTCCCACGGATAAAACTGAGGTGAGGAGTTTGGCTTATTATTTGAGCCTAAAGCAAGTGTTTTCTTTTCTTTTTTCCCTCCAGCACTTTATCTTCGCATGTTACCGTTTCAGGGACACGTAATAAAACCTACAAAGACAGACGACGTCATCACACGCAAGCTCGTCTCCACGAAACGCCGGCCTCTTCCTGCTCAGGCACCGGTAACCAACCAGAAGGTGAAACCTGTGACACTAAACCCGTCTCTCACCTGCAACTGTTACATGACCGACCGCATCTGCAACATCTGCCTGTCCAGGTAACACCTTCACCCGCGATAAGAAAAAGCTAAACCACGCCACTTCTGACTTTGAGCTCATTCGCGTGGTATGCTTAACGAGATGATAGAAACATGCTAAACAAGGGTACTGACTTGAATGTTTGGAATTCATGAATATTCATGAGCTTTCATCTGTAGGGGGTGCTAAAACATTTTAATTGATAAACTTTGTTTAATGTACATGAAAATCGACAGGAATTCTTTGTATGATTATCTACAAAGTCCACTACTATACGAATGTTTCTGCTCTACAGGAAGCAGCAGGTGGCTCCGAGAGCTGGAACACCAGGATTCAGGGCTCCTGAAGTTCTGACCAAGTGTCCTGACCAAGGAACCGGTGAGGCATTGTGCATGTCATGACGCACAGAGCGAGAACTAACATGTCTTGTGGATGTTCCGCAACATCAACTGTAACTATAAACGGATAAAAGTGCAACATAGAATGTAGTACACTAAAGTATATGTAGAATGTTGCTTTAAACTTCTCTGTGGACGCTTTAAAGCCCCTGCGTTTTCTTTTTATGGACACTCTAGCATTTGCATTTTCTCAACAGATGCTTTAAAGCCCCTGCATTTTATCTAAGAACACTTTAAAGCCTCCGTGTTTTCTTTTCATGGACACTAAAGCATTTGCATTTTCTCGACAGATGCTTTAAAGCCTCCGCGTTTTCTCTAAGAACACTCTAAAGCATTTGCATTTTCTTTATGGATGTATTAAAGCCTCTGCGTTTTCTCCACGGACGCTTTAAACCTTTGTGTTTTCTCTACGGATGCTTTAACCCTCTTCGTTGTCTCTATGGATATTCTAAAACTGCTGCATTTTCTCTAGTACACTATATGTATAATGTTGCATACGCTGTTTTAAAATCAGTTTTTGGATTCCTACGTCTCACATATCCTCATTTTGTATTTTTATGTCCACCATCAAACCCCCCAGCTATCGACGTGTGGTCAGCCGGCGTCATCCTGCTCTCCCTCCTGAGTGGCAGGTATCCCTTTTTCAAAGCCAACGACGACCTGATGGCCTTGACTCAGATCATGACCATCCGTGGCTCCAGAGAAACTGTGCAGGCAGCTAAGAAATTCGGTATGTGCACCATCTTTGTATTTATCCGATTAGATGTTCATGCCGACGCGCCTGATCTTATCTCATTGGTGTGATGCAGGCAAGGCGGTGGTGTGTAGCCGCGATCTTCCCCGACTTGACCTGAGGATCCTGTGCGAGACGCTGAGAGGAGTGCGCTCCTGTGCGGAAGACTCGCTGCCCGAGGAGTTTCAGGTCTCGAGGCATCCTGCGGATGCTAAAAAAACACAATCTGGCAACCGAGCGGAGAAACGGAACAGCACGGACAACGCCAGAAAATCACAGACTGCGGGATGGGACACGGTTCCTGATGAGGTTTATGATCTTCTGGACAAACTGTTAGATTTGAACCCAGCCACAAGAATCACCGCGGCTGTGGCGCTGCAGCATCCACTGTTTAAAGATATCAGGGATTAATACAGCTTTAACTAGCAGGTTAGTAGTAGTAGTGATCCTCAGGGGGAAATTCTAACAGCTCTGATTCTGTGATTTATCTGAACATGGAGTGCATTATTTTTGTAATATTGTATGGTGTGTATTTATTTATCTGAATTTTTCAGAGTTCATGAACACGTCATTGGTTTTGCATTACAATAACATTTTAATAAACGTTTTACAAACCTCTCTACTAGCATGTTTTGATATTTTTCTTAAAGTAGCCGATTAACGATCCAGGGACTAGTCAAAGGAACATGTGTAGTAATGTTTTGTCTAAATGACTCATGATTCACAGCCATTTGATATGATTCAGTATAGCACAGTAACTATTTATTTGCCGAATTTGTTTTAATAAAAGTATACATAGTCAAGTTGTACAAAAAGGGAGCTTTATTAAATGTCCAGAAATATCCAGTTAGATATTTACAGGCAAACTTTCTACCCGGAGAATTCTTTTTTTAAATACATTTGGCTCATTCAGCGCAAAATACAACCCTGCATGGTTTGTTCAGAAGTGTCAGATATTTCACCAGCCTTCTGTCTGTAATTAATACAAAAGACGTAACTTTCATGGAATCAACGATTCCTTTGCTGCTCGTGACCGAGTAAACCGAGTCATTCGCACGAGTCTCGGGGGTTTGTAAATGTCGTAAAGCTACTAGTACACGAGAACGAGTGTCCGGAGGATAAGGGCTGTGTCCTGATGCGTTTTCTCTCGCTGTTCGTTTGTAAAGCTCCCGTACAGGAGATCGGCAACCGGTCAGAGTCGGCTACGTCTCTCCTTTCGCTTCGGCGATCTCCTCGATTCGGACCAAGACGCTCTCGATCAAATCGAACATGTAGAGCGCCGACTGCAACACCTGCAGAGGAGAGAGGACCATGAGCACGTCATATGATGTGTATTAAATATTTACACAATTCCACCGGTTTGGACCTTATGGCATTGGCATGCGGATTAAAAACGTCAAATGTGACGAAAATCAGCACCTGGAGCTGCATTTCAGGAGTCATCTTGGGTAAAGTGTCGTTGCCGACGGTAACCATACAGGTCGGTGCTTTAGACTCTATAAAAACACATAAAAAGTCACTCTGTACTGCTCAGATAAAACAAATAGATTACCACAAACAGACTGTTTTATTTACTTTAACACCAGCATGTCTGACCTGCTGTGCTCTTCTTCTTCTCCTTCGTGCTCTTCAGCTCGGCCTCATAATGAGCTCGGGACATGTTCAAGCCCGTGCGCAGGGGCTTCAGATAATTCTCCTCGATCGTACAGAGCTCACTCCATATTCCAGTCTGAGGATCACACACACACACACACACACCTCATGGGCATGCCAGGAAATGCAGCAGACTTCTGTAGAAGAGAGATTTGGGTCACGTCCTACCTCGTTGTGCCGTTCTTTATCTCTGATTAGCAGATAACGCAGCAGGTTCAATGTCTCCATAATCCTACACACACACACACACACACACACACCAAAGTTCAGTTTCAATGTAAAATTCTTCAATTCTGAGACTCTTTAATACCATGAGCTGCCAAATAAAAGGGGAAAAAATTCTCTAAATGGACAGACAGATGTGCAGACAGATGTTAAATCAGTAAAATGAGATAAGATGAAAGTAAAGAAAGGGGTTGTTGTTTGGGATTGTTGTGTTACCGGTCTAAATTGTGCAGCAGGTCGGTTTCGGCTCCCTGAGGAAGACTCAGGACCTGACGCAGTAACGGCAGGAGATGTTTCCCGAGGAACCAGTCGTTCTCATGACCAGGCTACAGCGGAGAGAAAGCACCGTGTCGATGCTTATTATTCATTAAAATGGCAATAAAACACAATTCATGTTTATAACTTTAACTTTCACTCTTCATATTAATAATAAAACTCAGCGGCAAGGAGCAGACGAGTGCTTTGTGTGCAACAGGTGAACGTGTTCATCATTTATAACAGTGACAGTGGGCGGGGCATATGAGCTCATTTGCATAAGGGCTGTACAGGACTGATCAGCACTCTCGTGCGCTGTACCTTTAAGGCGAGATCGATCTGGTTCTTGATGTTCTTGATGATGAAGCCCTCCACTCCTGCGTGCTCACTGGTTTTCAGCATGCACCTGAAACACCAACACACCGTTATACTGGGAATAAATCGCACGCAAAACGATGACACTTTTTCCCTTGACACGTTCGGTTACGTTTTTCGTCAGAACTTGTTTTTTTGGTGAATAAAGACTCACCTGAAAAACTTGTATTTGGCCTCGGTGTTAAATTTGTCAATGCTCAGCTGGAACACGGAGAGTCCTTTAGTCCTCTGTATACACAACACACACACACACACACACACACACACACACACACACTTCAGTTTCCAGCTTCCTAATAAGCCATAAATTAGAATAAGAACAGCTTTTCAATGAGAACGTGCATCAACATCATAACCCTCCCCATTTTGCGTCGTTTCCGTGGAAACGTACTCTTATGACGCCTATATGTCAGCTTTATAAAATAGTTATAAGCGCATTATTAACAAACAGACAGACATTCTGTAAAGCTTGTGCAGGCCGAGAGGAATGAAACACTTCAGCAAAGCAGTAGTCGCCGATTATTTTCCTGTAGCAGCCGGACACTCGGAGTGTTTAGTTCATATTACAATCCAGTGTGTGTGTGTGTGTGTGTGTGTGTGTGTCTTACCATGTTCTGAACCGGACACAGCGTCATCACCTTAACCATGTTCTGAAAAATAAACCGACAGATCATCCGTGAGCGCGAATGAGTTTGTAAGGGTCTTGGATTAGATAAGAAGGATTAAAACACGCTGCTCTACCTGTGGAACGTTTAAGAAAGCTTTTAAATCCAGCAGGTCACACGGCAGGCTGCGGTCCTCCACTCGCACCAGCGTCTTCTCATACAGCTCCTGTGGAGACGCAGCCAGAGATTTTACTCGTCATCACTACACAGGAAGTATCGGTATCTATCAATAACTAGCAGTTCATCAGTAACGAGTCGAAACCTTGTACACTGCTGCCATTTAAATTCATATTGTGTGAAGGTTAGCACAGGGTACATTTATACACATAATAATAATAATAATAAAAATAATAATAATAATAAAATAATAATAATAATAAATACCAGTGTGAGTTCAACAGTTCTAGCACCTTTCTGATGATATAATAAATAAAATGGGATAAAATGTAAAAAAAAAATTTAAACAGCAGAATGAAAAATGGCAAATAGATTAAACAAAAAATAAATAAATAAATAAATAAATAAATACAAATAAAATTACTAAAAATGAAGAAAATAAGATTTTAAAAGCTAAATTTGTTTTATTGTTTTTTCTTCATCCTACTTTTTGTTTCTTATTTTTCTTGTTTCGCTTTTCTTCCTGTCACGTTACCTTATGTTTGTATCTTTCTCGTCTCATTTTTAATATATAATTTTTCTTCATTATTTTATTCTTTGTTTAACTTATTTCTTTCTTCATCTAATTTTTCTTGTTTTTTTGAATGGAATTCTCACTTTTTTTTTTTTTGTTCTTGTTTAATATATATATTTTTTAATCCAATCACATTAATCACAATGATTAAGTGCATTATTTTATTAGCTCCACCCACATGGTACTCAGGCAAGAGCAAAAAAAACAAAAATTCAACTTCTGTGAATAAACTCAAGAGGAGGCGCTCAGCTGTGGGAATAGCGACGACGTGAAGGATTATGGGTAATTTGTCAGAATGGGAAAAGTCCAGTGTGACTGAGCCGTGTTGTGTCATGTTGTGTTCCTACCAGCCCCTTCTGCAGCCGGGATTCCTCGGTTCTGTTACCGGAAACACAACCGAGCGCCAGGATGAGTAGAACGCAAACAATCGACAAAAGAAACTAAATCGATACTGGAAGTGAGGTTTACCTGCTGAGTAGGAGGTCGACGTATTCCATGTTACACTGAAGAACAAAAACTGGGCTGAAAAAATAAAACGATGAAAGACACAGGTGACGAAAATGTCGTATATAAACTCTGGAGTGTTGATGATGTTGATGTTGTGTACCTGAGCACAGAGGGGAACATGTCCATAGCGATATGATGGACGAACAGTAGATGTGCCAGGCTGGCCAGAGACTCCTTCGGATATCTGACTTCCTCTTCCAGGAATCCGGGAATGTCGCGCTTCCGCATGAGATTGTGGGATAACAAGTCCAGGAGAGACTCGCCGATACTACATAGAGTGACCTAGAGAGGGAGGGAGGGAGGGAGA
>JAUCMX010000022.1:1914728-1949728 GCA_033459395.1 Hemibagrus guttatus | reverse complement strand
CATGGGGTGTGTGTGTGTGTTTTCATGGGGTGTGTGTGTGTGTTCATGGGGTGTGTGTGTGTGTTCATGGGGTGTGTGTGTGTGTTCATGGGGTGTGTGTGTGTTCATGGGGTGTGTGTGTTCATGGTGTGTGTGTTCATGGGGTGTGTGTGTGTTCATGGTGTGAGTGTGTGTGTTCATGGGGTGTGTGTGTGTGTTTTCATGGGGTGTGTGTGTGTGTTCATGGTGTGAGTGTGTGTTCATGGGGTGTGTGTGTGTGTTCATGGTGCGAGTGTGTGTGTTCATGGGGTGTGTGTGTTACTCTCACTCACTCTCTCTCCTTACTCTCACTCACTCTCTCTCTCCTTACTCTCACTCACTCTCTCTCTCCCTAACTCTCTACTCCAACACTCTCTCTCCCTTACTCCACACTCTCACTCTCACACACCTCTCTCCTTACTCTCACACACTCTCTCTCCCTTACTCACACACACTCTCTCTCCTTACTCTCACTCACTCTCCCTTACTCTCACACACCTCTCTCCCTTACTCTCACCACACATCTCTCTCCCTTACTCTCACTCACACACTCTCTCTCCCTTACTCTCACTCACACACTCTCTCTCCCTTACTCTCACTCACACACTCTCTCTCCCTTACTACTCACACACTCTCTCTCCCTTACTCTCACTCACCACTCTCTCTCCCTTACTCTCACACACTCTCTCTCCCTTACTCTCACCACTCTCTCTCCCTTACTCTCACACACTCTCTCTCCCTTACTCTCACACACTCTCTCTCCCTTACTCTCACTCACACACTCTCTCTCCCTTACTCTCACTCACACACTCTCTCTCCCTTACTCTCACACACTCTCTCTCCCTTACTCTCACACACATCTCTCTCCCTTACTCTCACACACTCTCTCTCCCTTACTCTCACACACTCTCTCTCCCTTACTCTCACCACTCTCTCTCCCTTACTCTCACACACTCTCTCTCCCTTACTCTCACACACTCTCTCTCCCTTACTCTCACACACTCTCTCTCCCTCTCTCTCCCTTACTCTCACACACTCTCTCTCCCTTACTCTCACTCACCTCCTCCCTACTCCACACATCACTCTCCCTTACTCTCACTCACCCACACTCTCTCTCCCTTATTCTCACTCACACACTCTCTCTCCCTTACTCTCACTCACACACTCTCTCCCTTGCTCTCACACACCTCTCTCCCTTAGCTCTCACACACTCTCTCTCCCTTACCCTCACACACTCTCTCTCCCTTCTCACACACTCTCTCTCCCTTACTCTCACACACCTCTCTCTCCCTTACTCTCACACACTCTCTCTCCCTTACTCTCACTCACTCTCTCTCCTACTCCCTACTCTCCTTACTCACACACTCTCTCTCCCTTACTCTCACCACACTCTCTCTCTCCCTTACTCTCACACCTCTCTCTCCCTTACTCTCACACACTCTCTCTCCCTTACTCTCACTCACTCTCTCTCCCTTACTCTCACCACTCTCTACCTCCCTCTCTCTCCCTTACTCTCACACACTCTCTCTCTCCCTTACTCTCACTCACTCTCTCTCCCTTACTCTCACTCACTCTCTCTCCCTTACTCACACACACTCTCTCTCCCTTACTCTCACTCACTCTCCCTTACTCTCACACACTCTCTCTCCCTTACTCTCACTCACACACTCTCTCTCCCTTACTCTCACTCACACACTCTCTCTCCCTTACTCTCACACACACTCTCTCCCTTGCTCTCACACACACTCTCTCCCTTGCTCTCACACACTCTCTCTCCCTTACCCTCACTCACTCTCTCTCCCTTGCTCACACACTCTCTCTCCCTTACTCTCACACACTCTCTCTCTCCCTTACTCTCACACACTCTCTCTCCTTACTCTCACACACTCTCTCTCCCTTACTCTCACACACTCTCTCTCCCTTACTCTCACACACTCTCTCTCCCTTACCTCACACACTCTCTCTCCCTTACTCTCACACACTCTCTCCCTTACTCTCACACACTCTCTCCCTTACTCTCACACACTCTCTCTCCCTTACTCTCACACACTCTCTCTCCCTTACTCTCACACACTCACTCTCCCTTACTCTCACACACACTCTCTCCCTTGCTCTCACACACTCTCTCCCTTGCTCTCACACACTCTCTCTCCCTTACTCTCACTCACACACTCTCTCCCTTACTCTCAACACTCTCTCTCTCCCTTACTCTCACTCACTCTCTCTCTGCTTACTCTCACACTCTCTCCCTTACTCTCACACACACTCTCTCCCTTACTCTCATACACTCTCTCTCTCCCTTACTCTCACCACTCTCTCTCCCTCTCCCTTACTCTCACACACTCTCCTCCCTCTCCCTTACTCTCACACACTCTCTCTCCCTTACTCTCACACACTCTCTCCCTTGCTCTCACACACTCTCTCTCCCTTACTCTCACACACTCTCTCCCTTGCTCTCACACACTCTCTCTCCCTTGCTCTCACTCACACACTCTCTCCCTTACTCTCATACACTCTCTCTCTCCCTTACTCTCACTCACTCTCTCTCCCTTACTCTACACACTCTCTCCCTTACTCTCACTCACTCTCTCTCCCTTACTCTCACACTCTCTCCCTTACTCTCACACACACTCTCTCCCTTACTCTCACACACTCTCTCTCCCTCTCCCTTACTCTCACACACTCTCTCTCCCTTACTCTCACTCACACACTCTCTCTCCTTACTCTCACACACTCTCTCTCCCTTACTCTCACACACTCTCTCTCTCTCCCTTACTCTCACACACTCTCTCTCCCTTACTCTCACACACACTCTCTCCCTTACTCTCACACACTCTCTCTCCCTCTCCCTTACTCTCACACACTCTCTCTCTTACTCTCACTCACACACTCTCTCTCCCTTACTCTCACTCACTCTCTCTCCCTTACTCTCACTCACTCTCTCTCCCTTACTCTCACACACTCTCTCCCTTGCTCTCACACACTCTCTCTCCCTTACTCTCACACACTCTCTCTCCCTTACTCTCACACACTCTCTCTCCCTTACTCTCACACACTCACTCTCCCTTACTCTCACTCACACACTCTCTCCCTTGCTCTCACACACTCTCTCCCTTGCTCTCACACACTCTCTCTCCCTTACTCTCACTCACACACTCTCTCCCTTACTCTCATACACTCTCTCTCTCCCTTACTCTCACTCACTCTCTCTCCCTTACTCTCACACTCTCTCCCTTACTCTCACACTCTCTCCCTTACTCTCACTCACTCTCTCTCCCTTACTCTCACACTCTCTCCCTTACTCTCACACACACTCTCTCCCTTACTCTCATACACTCTCTCTCTCCCTTACTCTCACACACTCTCTCTCTCCCTTACTCTCACACTCTCTCCCTTACTCTCACACACTCTCTCTCCCTTACTCTCACACACTCTCTCTCCCTTACTCTCACTCACACACTCTCTCTCCCTTACTCTCACACACTCTCTCTCTCTCCCTTACTCTCACACACTCTCTCTCTCTCCCTTACTCTCACACACTCTCTCTCTCTTACTCTCACACACTCTCTCTCCCTTACTCTCACTCACTCTCTCTCCCTTACTCTCACACACTCTCTCTCTCTTACTCTCACACACTCTCTCTCTCTTACTCTCACACTCTCTCTCCCTTACTCTCACACACTCTCTCTCCCTTACTCTCACACACTCTCTCTCTCCCTTACTCTCACTCTCTCTCTCGCTCCCTTACTCTCACACACTCTCGCTCCCTTACTCTCACACGCTCTCTCTCTCTATCCATTTCTGGCATTTGGCAGACGCTCTTATCCAGAGCGACGTACAAAGGTTCTTTAGTTCTCAGTCACAGAATACATTAACACTGGTTCAATAGGACACAAACTTGGGATAGCATTAACCTAAACTGAGTTGGATTTTTTATTTTTTTTTAACTTTGCAACATAATACATAAACAGGGAAAAATAAGAGCTAGTGTAAGTGTTTCAGGAAGAGGTGAGTCTCCAGTTGCCGTTTGAAGACGGTCAGAGACTCGGCCGTACGGATACCTAGGGGAAGTTCGCTCCACCGCCTCGGGTCCAGAACAGAGAAGAGTCTAGATGTATACCTACCTTTTTCCCTGAGAGATGGTGGGACCAGTCGGGCAGTGCTAGTGGATCTGAGTGAGCGACGTGCAGTGCAGTACTCTCACTCACACACTCTCTCTCTCTCCCTTACTCTCGCTCCCTTACTCTCACTTACACTCTCTCCCTTACTCTCACACACTCTCTCTCCCTTACTCTCACACACACTCTCTCTCTCTCCCTTACTCTCGCTCCCTTACTCTCACTTACACTCTCTCCCTTACTCTCACACACACACTCTCTCTCTCTCTCTCGCTCCCTTACTCTCTCTCCCTTACTCTCGCTCCCTTGCTCTCACACACTCTCTCTCCCTTACTCTCACACACTCTCTCTCCCTTACTCTCGCTCCCTTGCTCTCACACACTCTCTCTCCCTTACTCTCACACACTCTCTCTCCCTTACTCTAACTCACTCTCTCTCCCTTACTCTCACACTCTTTCTCCCTTACTCTCACACTCTTTCTCCCTTACTCTCACACTCTTTCTCCCTTACTCTCACACTCTTTCTCCCTTACTCTCACACTCTTTCTCCCTTACTCTCACACTCTTTCTCCCTTACTCTCACACTCTTTCTCCCTTACTCTCACACTCTTTCTCCCTTACTCTCACACTCTTTCTCCCTTACTCTCACACTCTTTCTCCCTTACTCTCACACTCTTTCTCCCTTACTCTCACACTCTCTCTCCCTTACTCTCACACTCTCTCTCCCTTACTCTCACACTCTCTCTCCCTTACTCTCACACTCTTTCTCCCTTACTCTCACTCTTTCTCCCTTACTCTCACACTCTCTCTCCCTTACTCTCACACTCTCTCTCCCTTACTCTAACACTCTCTCTCCCTTACTCTAACCCCTTTCTCCCTTACTCTCACCCCTTTCTCCCTTACTCTCCCCACTCTCTCTCCCTTACTCTCACACTCTCTCTCCCTTACTCTCCCCACTCTCTCTCCCTTACTCTAACTCACTCTCTCTCCCTTACTCTCACACTCTCTCTCCCTTACTCTCACACTCTCTCTCCCTTACTCTCACACTCTCTCTCCCTTACTCTCACACTCTCTCTCCCTTACTCTCACACTCTCTCTCCCTTACTCTCACACTCTCTCTCCCTTACTCTCACACTCTCTCTCCCTTACTCTCACACTCTCTCTCCCTTACTCTCACACTCTTTCTCCCTTACTCTCACTCTTTCTCCCTTACTCTCACTCTTTCTCCCTTACTCTCACACTCTCTCTCCCTTACTCTCACACTCTCTCTCCCTTACTCTCCCCACTCTCTCTCCCTTACTCTAACTCACTCTCTCTCCCTTACTCTAACTCACTCTCTCTCCCTTACTCTAACTCACTCTCTCTCCCTTACTCTAACTCACTCTCTCTCCCTTACTCTCCCCACTCTCTCTCCCTTACTCTCACACTCTCTCTCCCTTACTCTCACACTCTCTCTCCCTTACTCTCACACTCTCTCTCCCTTACTCTCACACTCTCTCTCCCTTACTCTCACACTCTCTCTCCCTTACTTTTTAACAAATAGTTTATTTAGTTACAATCATAGAAAAAAACATTTAAAAACAGGTAAGCCACGAGAAACTATTTTTTAAATGAAGTAATCATTATTAAATAACTATCATAAAAAGTGCCGTTTTGTATGCGATTATTGTTCATATATTTCTAAAATATCACCTGAACAAATAATCATTATTATTTTTAGAAAATATATTATGCTATTATTATTATGATTATTATTATTATTATGATTATTATTATTATTTTTTTGATTATTATTATTATTATGGTTATTATTATTATTATTATTATTATTATTATTATTATTATTATTTTTAAAAGTAGTAAAGAAAGAGTGATAATTTGCTGTCATTTATTTTATTTTTATGGAAATATTAGTAGATATTAAATGAGATAATGTTATATATATATATATATATATATTCAACCTGTTTAATGTTTTAATTAATTAAAGTTTTCTGTTTGCTTTGTCATCAATTTTGTGATGATTTTCTCTACAGCTTGTGCGATACGTCTAAATAAAACTATTCTTATTATTATAGAAACAGATGAATATTAATAAAAACAGAAGGAGGTAAAACTCTGGAGAGCTTCTGCGCAGTGTTATGTGCAGTTTGTGATTTTTATAAGCTGGAAATAAATGAAAATAAAAGGTTTTAAAGTCATCTGAGCTGATCAGATCATGAATGTTTAATTTCATCCTCTTGTTTAGCCAGTTAGCAAAGAAGCTAACTGATCACTTGTTAGACTGATGCAAAGGAAACCAATAAATATGTCCTGAAACGGTTTAACCAAAAATATAGAAAGATCATAACTATGTAAATATCATGGGGAAAAAAATAACTTACTTTAATTCACGACTCTTATAAAAGCCCAAAGATTGCTGTGATCATTATGAACGCCACTGGGTCGGCTAGCTGCACACCTCTTTTCAAAGTGACGCAGCGGGGTTTGGTTTGTCCCTTCGCGCTTGCCGTAGAGAAGTGACGAAAGCGGAAGTAAGTCGACGATTTTGTTTAGATGGAAGCAAGCATGGAAGCCGGCGAGAAGAAACGAGCTCGCTCGTCTAAAACTAAAAAAGGTAGCTTAAGATTCATGGTCTACTTTTTAAAGAGTAAATCATTATGATTAAATGTCGAGTAAATCTAACATTAACCTAAATCCAGGGAATTGAATTCGTGTGTGAAAAGAAATGAAGCGTATACGTTTTATTATTATTATTTATTTACTCTGACTTACACAGCAACTGTATGATTATTTCAGGTGGAAAAGCAGCTCAAGTGAGATCAGCTGAAGAGGAGGCCAGAAGGTAATGATTTATTTCCTCATCACTACAGGACACAGATGCTCCTCACTCCTGCTCCTGGAGATCCCTCTGTCTGCCCAGCACTCTGTAGAGTTTTCCTGCTCTAACACATCCTCCGGTTCATCAGTTAATGAGCAGCGCCTTCTGAATTCAATTGTGTGCTGGAGTTTTTTTTTTAATCCTTCTGAGGACATTAGAATAATCTATTTAATTTAGATTAATGTCGAACGTCACTCCAAAAGGAGCAGGACGATAATCCTATTGTAATATACTGGAGTCTGATGCTGCAATAAAGGAACAGAGAGAAATAGTTTTCTCTATTAGTTTCTGGAGATAGATAGATAGATAGATAGATAGATAGATAGATAGATAGATAGATAGATAGATAGATGGATAGAAAATGACAAGCGATAGATAGATAAAGTAAGCAATATCTGAGTGAGATAGATATATATATATATATATATATATATATATATATATATATATATATATATATATATATATATATATATAATTTTTTTTTTTTTTGATATATATATAGATTTTTTTTTATATATATATATATTTTTTTTTATATATTTTTTTTTTTTTATATATATATATATATATATATATATATATATATATTTATATATATATATATATATTTTATATATATTTTTATATATATATATATATATATATATATATATATATATATATATTTATTTTTTTTTTTATTTTATATATATATATATATATATATATATATATATATATATATATTATATATATATTTTATATATATATATATATATATAAAAATGTATGGGTGGATGGATTAGACAGAATAATAGAATAGATAGTAAATAAAATAAGCAATATCTAAGTCAAAGATAGAATAAAAAATAAAGTAAGATATAATTTAGTGCTTGAATAATCATGGATAGGTTAGAAAGAATGCTAGAATAATAGAACAATAGATAGATGGTAAACAATATAAGCGATAGATAGATAGTCAAGCAGACAGAAAGATAAAAAATAAAGTAAGACATAATATAGTGCTAGAATAATGATTGTAGAAAAATAGAGAGATAGTAAATAACATAAGTGATAGATAGAGAGAGACAGATAGATAAATAGATAGACGGGTGGATGGGTAGATGGAGAGATTTAATGAAAAACAAAGTAAGACATCATTGAGTGCTAGAAGAGTGAACAGCGATGGACAGATGTTTGGTTTTAATTTGTGAATGGTGATTTTTTTTTCTGGTCAGGAAGGAGGTTTTGAAGGAGACCCTGAGGGAAAATCTGGAATTAGAGCGCAGAGCTCTTCAGGTGGTGGAAAGGCTCCTGGACAACAGCGTGACGGAAGATTTCCTGACTGACTGCGTAAGTAGCCAAATGTGTTACTTTGATCGTGGTTGTGTGTGTTTACGGTGTGGTGATGTGGCTGTGTGTTACTGTGTGCTTTAGACACGACTTATCACACCAGCAAACTACAGGGACGCAGTGGAGGAGCGCTCCATCGCCAGAATGTGTGGTTATCCCATCTGCTCCAACACACTCACTAACGTACGGTGCCTCATCGTATAATTCCATTTCCTGTCAATAAATAAACCCCTCTGTTTCCTGTGGTGTTTATATTTCTGCATTTATTCCAGGTTCCAAGTCAAAAGTATAAAATTTCAACCAAGACCAATAAGGTGTATGATATCACCGAGCGTAAGGTGGAGTACATTTCGAGAAACATACTGCAAAGGAAACTCTTATGTTCCGGAAAGTTCTATGACTTAACTATGACTCTGTCTCTGTTTCAGTGCTTCTGCAGTAATTTCTGCTACAAAGCCTCGAAATATCTCAAAGTCCAGATTTCCAAATCCCCACTGTGGCTGAGAAAGGAGGAGAGGTAAAGGCACTCTTATTTATTTATATGCAAATGGTTCATAATCCCTGGAAAGTAAAGATGTTCCTCTGGCTCCTGTCGCTGGAGCAAGAATGAGATTGGTCAAACTGTCTGCGGAAACAGATGGGATTGGTCAGAATTCCTTTGGGAACAGGTGAGATTAGACAATACTCTTTCCTGACTGAGTGGAATTGGTCAGAATTCTTTGTAGAGCACATGGGATTAGTTAGAAGTTCATCAGTAGTAGGTGGGGTTGGTCAGAACTCCTTGTAGAGTGCATAGGATTTGGCAAGATTGGTCAGAATTCCTTGTAGAGTGGACAAGATTGTCTCAGATTGCTTCCAGAGAACATGGGATTATTCAGAAATTCATCGGTAGTAGGCAGGATTGGTCAAAATTCCTTGTGGAGTGGATGAGAACGGTCTGAATTCCTTCCAGACATACGGGACTCATCAGAATTCTTTGTAAATGGACAATATTGATCAGAATTCCTTGTAGAGTGGACAAGATTTGACAAGGTTGGTCAGAATTCCTTGTAGCGTGGATGGGATTGGGTTAAATTCCTTCCAGAACCCATGGGATTAGTCAGTTCATTGGGAGTAGGAAGAATTGGTAAGAACTCCTTGTGTAGTTCACAGAATTGGTCAGAAGTCTCTCTCAATTTGTTCAGAATGGTCAGACTTCCTTTGAGAGTGGACCGGGATTAGTCATATTTCTCCTGCTTGGGATTAGTGGGAAATTCCTTCAGCTGTGGGCAAGATCAAGGTCTTTTCTCCTCAGGAACAGGTTAGGTTGGTCAGAATTCCTTCTCGGATGGGTGGGACTGGTCAAAATTCCTTCCAGAGTGTGTGGGATTAGTCAGAAGTTCTTCTGTTGTAGACAGGATTGGCCAAACTTCCTTGTATAGAGGATTGCATTGGTCAAAAATCCTTGAGGACAATAATTAGTCATTTTCCCTAGGGTGGGGTGGAGCTTGGGATTAATGGGAAATTCCTTCAGGAGAGGGAAAGATTGGTCAGAACTTCTTTGGTTGCAGGCGGGATTAGTTGTAATTCCTGGTCGAATGAATGAGATTGGTCAGAATTACTTTTGATAGTGGGAGGAATCTTGGAATTAGTCTGAATTCCTCCAGGAGCGGGTGATGCGGGACAGGATTCCTTAAGAGACTGTGGGATTTGTCAGAACTCCTTCAGAAGAGTATTTGACTGGTCAAAGTTACTACTGTAGTAGGCAGGATTGGTCACAATTCTTTTCTAAGTGAAGTGGAATTTTTTGTTCTATTAATGAAAGATTCCTGGTTCTTTTTGTGTTACAGCCCTCCTGAGGTGAAGCTGCTGAAGAAGGGAGATGGGTACATCTGCATTCATTCATTTCCATCTTTCTGTTAGATAACTACACAGACTGCAGCACTCATGATGCTCTCTCGTCTGTCCTTCTGCTTAGAGGCACATCAGGTCTGGAGGTCAAGCTATCAGACAGACCTGTGAGCAAATCGGACATCGAGATTCCGATCCCAGGATCTACTGGGTCGCACGGAGTCTCCAGCGAGAGCGAGTGTAGTGATGAGGAGGAGGAGCAGGGCTTTGTGTCCAGCGTGGTGGCCGGACAGCAGCGGCGTGTTCGCTGGGGGGATCTGCCCCAACAGGATGCGGAAAACCAACCGCATGCCGGTGAATCCCGAGTGTCAGACGTGAGTCGTGAAACAGAGAGTAGCAGTGATGAGGTCACTAAGGTCTCTGGACCAGGCAGTGACTCGGTATCAGTGTATGAAACCAGGGAGCTTCTGCAGCAGGTTGATCTCTCGGACACCTCGAGAACCGCTTCGGATCAAAACTCTCTTGAAATGAGCCCCAACATCTCCCAAGTGGGGATGAGTAAAAAAACTGCTGCTGGACTCCGAAATCTGCTAAAGTGCCCTGGGAAAGTGAGAGCTGAAGCTCCAGCAGTTACAGTCACTCTGCTGGAAGCTCTCACACACACGCTGATGGAGTGGAGAACCGAGGAGACCATGAGGTAGACCATGAGATGACATGAGAGAATTTGTTAGATATGAGACGAGAGATGATGTGAGACATGAGATGAGGAATGATGTGAGACATGAGATGATGTGAGACATGAGATGAGAGATATGATGTGAGACATGAGATGAGAGATATGATGTGAGACATGAGATGATGTGAGATATGATGTGAGTCATGAGATGATGTGAGACATGAGATGAGGGAGATGATGTGAGACATGAGATGATGTGAGACATGAGATGAGGAACGATGTGAGATCAGAGATGAGGAATGATGTGAGACATGAGATGAGGATGATGTGAGACATGAGATGAGGGAGATGTGAGACATGAGATGAGGGATGATGTGAGACATGAGATGAGATGGATGATGTGAGACCAGAGATGAGATGGATGATGTGAGACCAGAGATGAGATGGATGATGTGAGACCAGAGATGAGATGGATGATGTGAGACCAGAGATGAGATGGATGATGTGAGACCAGAGATGAGATGGATGATGTGAGACCAGAGATGAGATGGATGATGTGAGACCAGAGATGAGATGGATGATGTGAGACCAGAGATGAGATGGATGATGTGAGACCAGAGATGAGATGGATGATGTGAGACCAGAGATGAGATGGATGATGTGAGACCAGAGATGAGATGGATGATGTGAGACCAGAGATGAGATGGATGATGTGAGACCAGAGATGAGATGGATGATGTGAGACCAGAGATGAGATGGATGATGTGAGACCAGAGATGAGATGGATGATGTGAGACCAGAGATGAGATGGATGATGTGAGGTCAGAGATGAGATGGATGATGTGAGATCAGAGATGAGATGGATGATGTGAGATCAGAGATGAGATGGATGATGTGAGATCAGAGATGAGATGGATGATGTGAGATCAGAGATGAGATGGATGATGTGAGATCTGAGATGAGATGGATGATGTGAGATCTGAGATGAGATGGATGATGTGAGATCTGAGATGAGATGGATGATGTGAGATCTGAGATGAGATGGATGATGTGAGACATGAGATGAGATGGATGATGTGAGACATGAGATGATGTGAGATGAAAGTTTAGAGATGAGATATGAAATGAAACAAGATATGAGTTCAGATGATATTAAATGAGAGATGAAATGAGATGAGACTAGATGAGCTGTCAGACAGACCTTTTCAGTGTTTTTTTTTTCTTTCCGTTTATCGCTGTTTTGATTTCGAACCAAAATATCATGCATCAGAAATGTCTTTGATTATCAGGGCATGATATTTGTCACATCGCTCTGCGCTAATCCTCTAATCCTTTAACCTTCATTATTTCATACGCTTTTATAGCAATGCCTGAATATTTCTGTACTGCAAGGTTCCTCCACGGACCAGATTACACCTCACACAGTGAGACCGAGCTGCAGCACGAGGAGGAGGAGCTGGATGAAGATGACCTGGAGGATGTAGACATGGTAAAGCATTCAGGAGGAAGTTCAGGAGAAGGTGCAGCAGGATGCGGATCAGGAGGAGGTTCAGGAGCTGAGGCTCGACTCTCTGCAGCAGCACCTGATTATGAGACTCTGAGGAGAGACGCACAGATGCTGGAGCTCCGAGTGCAGGAGTTTTACAGAGGAGTGTGTGTTCTGCCTGAGGAGGTGCAAACACAAGCTGTGGAGGAGAAAACACACAGTGAGGTAAGCAAACGCAACCCATACTGCCTGCAGTTACATGATTTAGAGATCTGAAACAGTCCACTGGATGGCGCTATGTACATGAGTATGAGGAGTTACTGCACACTCTGTGAGTCCTGGACACTGGAGTGGCTGGAAATTTCACAGAGAGGTCACTGTAGGTTACACTGCGAGACTTTTCAGTACATTACATCAAAAGCACAAGCAGAGTGAAAGATTTTTTCAGGGTTGTTTTTTGTTTTCACTAATATCTTAATGCACCTTTTTCACGAATACACCTCATTTATTTATTATTATATATTTATTTATTTTAATATTTTATATTCTATTTTAGATTCTTGTGTGCTACAGTTTGTTTAAGACTTATGTTAAGTATTTATGTATTTTAAGTGTTTTTGGCGCCACCTCTGGTTAGAAATAAAATGTCATTGTCTGAGGGTGCGCAAACTTTTGCACATTCTCTATTGAATTGAACCGATAAAGCGTAAATCTTTTTAAATTCTTATTATGATGAAATCATTCTTATTTACACTTTATCATTTATTTTTATGTTGTATTTTTGTTTTTAATATTAAGTGGTGTGTGTGTGTGTGTGTGTGTGTGTGTGTGTGTTTATGAACCGTATGATGGTTCAGGAGAGAGAGAAGGTTCCTCCTGTGGTGCTGGTCGACTCTCAGGCTCAGCGAGCCATCCAGAGACACATTGTTGTGGAGAAGCTCTGTAGAAGGTCTGACTTCATCTCATTCGCGTCGTTTCAGTGCTGACTCCATTCTGTTAATAAGTAGAATTTGTTTTGTAAATATTTTAACGTGGCTCTCCTGTGCTGTGATTTAGTTTAAAGGACGTCGTTGGGCCTCTGGCTGTCACCATGAGTGAGATCATCAACGATATCAACGGCATCGTCCGGACGTTCAGGTGAGTTCTGTAGATCCGATGAGGTCACTGTGAGGGTACAGGGTAATGATCCAGGCTACAACAGCAAAACAAAAAACTGGTCTTGTCTCCATCCCTGAGATTCTCCTGACTCCTTCTCTGCTATATTTGAAAGAAAGAACCGGTAAATAATGGCATACATCACCAGAGAGGTGTTAGTGAGCCATCTGGGTCACGGCACCAACAGCGGGTCAGGATACAGGAGGCTGATGTTCATCTTCAGACTCTGATGTTTATTGCTTTTGTTATTGATTGAAGAATCTCCAGATGAGTTTTACACTGTTCAGCCATAACATTATGACCACCTGCCTAATATTGTGTCGGTCCCCTTTTTGCTGCCAAAACAGCCCTGACCCGTCTAGACATGGACTCCACTAGATCCTTGAAGGTGTGCTGTGGGATCTGGCACCAAGATGTTAGCAGCAGATCCTTTAATTCCTGTAAGCTGCGAGGTAGGGCCTCCACGGATTGGACTTGTTTGTCCAACACATCCCACAGATGCTGGATTGGATTGGATTGGGGAATTTGGAGGCCAAGACGACACCTCAAACTGGTTGTGCTCATCAAACTATTCCTGAACCATTTTTGCTTTGTGGCACGGTGCATTATCCTGCTGAAAGGCGGTGCACAGGGGTGAGCATGGGCACCCTGGCTGGTTTCCGGCTATGCGGCCCCATATGCAACAAACTGTGATGCACTGTGTATTCTGGCACCTTTCTATCAGAACCAGCATTAACTTCTTCAGCAATTTGAGCAACAGTTGTTCGTCTGTTGGATCGGATCACACGGGACAGCCTTCGCTCTCCACATGCATCAGTGAGCCTTGGCCGCTCATGACCCTGTCTCCGGGTCACCACTGTTCCTTCCTTGGACCACTTTTGATAGATACTGACCACTGCAGACCGGGAACACCCCACAAGAGCTGCAGTTTTGGAGATGTTCTGATCCAGTGGTCTAGCCATCACAATTCGTTACTTTGTCAAACTCGCTCAAATCCTTACGCTTGTCCATTTTTCCTGCTTCTAACACATCAACTTTGAGGACAAAATGTTCACTTGCTGCCTAATATATCCCACCCACTAACAGGTGCCATGATGAGGAGATAATCAGTCTCATTCACTTCACCTCTCACTGCTCACAATGTTGCACCTGATTGGAATATATACACCAGTAGAAGTATAACTTTTAAAAAAAAGTTATACTTATAGAAAATAATTTTTTTTTAATTAAAGACAAATAGTTCCTTCTCAGCAACCAGAGAAAATGAAACTTACTCCTTACTGACCTCTACTAAAAAAATAAATAAACAAATAAATAAAAATTAGTTTAGCGTGTGCATGAACTTCAAGAAATAATATAAGGAAAATAGAAAGTAAAATATAACCAATATATAAAATTTAAATATAAAGAAAGGACCATATTTTTTTCTTCAAGCTGCTATTACATAAGTGACAACAGGAAGTAGCTTGTTATTAATATGTAACAATAAACAGATAAAAATGACGGTTTTTTTTTTATTGTTCTTTAAACCCTGGCAAATTGCTGTCGTATAAGAAGAATCAAACACTTACTGATGTGCTGATATAAATAAATAAATAAATAAATAAATAAATAAATAAATAAATAATCAACTTCAGAGAAGATATCTGTGACTGTTCATCACCCCACGCCGCCGTTGATTATTTTCCCGTAACACGGAGCGTTTTAGAGATGTCCGAGCCTCCGTCCCTTATAGTCACGATGTGAACAGGAAGTTGCGTACGGCTCTCAGGAGCTGATTTACGGTGGTCCTGAAGGGCCACTTCACCCAGGTGTTTCCAGGAATTCTGCTCCTCCTGTGAAGGGCCACTAAATCTGAGCGGCGTACACAAAGGTTTAACACCAATCAGAGGTGTTGAAACGGAGTTCGGGTCCGAACTCAAAGCCTAGCTGTACGCTGACCGAGATTGTGCCAGAATTAAAAAAAAACAAAAAACAATAGGCTTAGAGTCAGGTGCAAAAGTTTCCCTCTAGTTCACAATTAATGTTGAAATATGAAAAATGTAAGAAATAGTGAAGAAATTTCACCCTCTTTTACTCTCCAGATCTGATCTCATTATTCTCCAGATAGATTATAAAAGCAAAGAGGATATTTCTATCATTTTTATAACTGGTACCGTTTAGCACTTTTCGCTAATTTACACAGTTTGAACTTTTATTTTATTGTAAGATCTGTTAAACCGAGCGTGCTATTGTCTTGTGTCCATAAATCAATTAAGTTATTTATTTATTATTTTAATAATAATAAATACAAACTTTGTGTACAAACTTTTACAATCAACTGTAATATAATCTAGAATTGAACAAATAATAATAATAAATAGCACATTATAATAACTCATTAAAAATAAATACATTAAGAAGAAATTAATATAAAATATATTTTTTATAAAGATATTATGCTTTTATGCCAATTAACAAAATAAAATGTAACTGATTTTTTCATCGGTTGCAATTGTGATGTTTATTTTATGGTGTTATATCAAATTAAAATATCACTTTATCTTTCATTTAATTTTTATTATTTTATTGCAAGTTTTTATATGAGCATGGCCTTTTTATATTAAAGAAATGGGGGTTTTTTTATTTTTTTTTTTATTTTTTTTATTTTGCTCACTTTTTTTCCGTTCTGTCCATTTATAGTAACAAATGGAAGACGGACGATGTCCTTCATTTTCTGTTTCAGGATTATTGAATCTTGTGAGAAACGAGATTATAGTTAGCAGGATGCTAGCTGACAGGATGTTTGATGCTGCTTATTAATCAGCGATGTCATCTTTTCCAGACTGACGAATGTTAACATCATCCACAAGCCTCCTGAATGGACCCTGATTGGCGTCGTTTTGCTTTTAACGTAAGTCTCCTTCTCTCTGGGTTTTATGAGCACAATTAAATGAAACGTCAGTGTCAGAAATATGCTAATGTTATGTTTAACAGTCAGCGCTTTGACTGAGCATGTGCCAAGAAAGTCTTGTTGCATCATTACATTTAAAGGCCAATCAGCTTCCAGTATGCAAATGAAAACCATTCAGTAATCTGCATGTCCATAAAATATGATTTTTTTTTATATACATATATTTCTTGAGCTTGATTTTTATTTTTTCTGTGGCTTTTTTATGAAGCCTCTGTATCAGGCCCTTTATTATTTAATAGACAGAAATTATTTCAGCCTTTAGAAAAATGTTTCATAGATGATCGTGTGTGTGCAAGTAACTGATAAAGAAACAAAATTTTGCATTAATCACATTTTACACTTAGTAAAATGGTAAAAAGGTAAAAAAAATATATATATATATATATATATATATATATATATATATACATAATACATATATTTAAAAATTTATTAATTTTAATATTAATGGCTTTATTTTAAAAATTTTTGTTTACTTGTATAAAATGGCTTTGTTTTTTTTTTGTTTTTTATTTCATTAAATTTTTATTTTGTATTTTTTATTTTTTATATTTTTTAAATTTTTTTTTTATATTTGATTATATTTATCAAAATTAGAGAATTAGACTTTAACAAAGAAAAAGGGGAGGGAGAAAAACAGGAGAGAAAGAAAGATGGAGAGGGGAGGGAGAAAGACAGGAGAGAGGGGAGAGAGAGAGAGAGAGAGAGAGATGGTTGAAACAACAGCTGGAGTGCAGGACTCTAAGTAAAGCTGGCTGAGGAAATCAGGGATCATTGTTTTCTCTGCAGGAACACCCACTCAGTAAAACCATCACACCTGAGGGGGGGGGGGTGTGTGTGTGTGTGTGTGTGTGTGTGTGTGTGTGGAGAGAGTACAGGGTTACCTTCTTGATTTTAATCACCCAGATAAAGATATGTACACAAGCGCACACAGTATTCTGAATGAAACTTTTACAATCCTCTTTTATGATTTGAGCTTTATTGGAATTTTGAGGCCAAACCGAACTGAAAATTCCACCCAGGTTTACAGGAAGCTCTCCGTACCATCATCTCCATACTCGTGTTAATAAACGACAAGCAGCCGTGTTCGTGGATCATGAACTGGCCTGCACAGAGTCCTGACCTCAACCCCATAGAACACCTTTGGGATGAATTAGAGCGGAGACTGCGAGCCAGACCTTCTCGTCCAACATCAGTGTCTGACCTCACAAATGCTCTTCTAGAGGAACGGTCAAAAATTCCCATAAACACACTCCTAAACCTTGTGGAAAGCCTTCCCAGAAGAGTTGAAGCTGTTATAGCTGCAAAGGGCGGGACAACTCCATATTACATTCATGTGCATGTAAAGGCAGACGTCCCAAAACTTTTGGCAATATAGTGATGGAGTACAGCCGATCAGCCAATTCTCTTTTTATTTAAAGTTAAATACGGACTAAATGAAATGAAAACACTTTATGTTGTGCTGCTGTAGGAAAATAATTAGGATTCATTCCTAAATAATTATAATTATAGGATAATTGTTGATTATTCTCCTCATACGTCACGACACAGACCGTATTATTTTATTCTTTCATGTTAATGAGACACATTTTGTGCTGCAGGTTCCTACATAACGTCATTAAGATCTCTGATCACTCCATGGTTGATTGTTTTTCTATAACAGCATGATACAGAGTGTTTTATATTGTATCGACATGTACCAGAGAGAGAGAGAGAGAGAGAGAGTGAGTGAGAGAAAAAAATGAATGAATACAGGAGTTTGTTTCTGTGTGTAAAGGTGTAGTGTTGGCATGTCGCGGTGAAAAACGGGAAGGTGTGTGTGTGTGTGTGTGTGTGTGTCAGTGTAGGCTCCAGGAGGCTGTTTGCACTGCGACAGATGGAGTGTATGGCTTCCCCGGGTTTTTTTATGAAGGACCCATACGAGGCCCAGAGTTCCGTGCTGCTCCCGTCTGAGTCAACAGAGCCTCCTGCTTTTTTATCTCTCCACGATTACTGCAAATCCATGATAGAACAGCAGCAGGGCAGCATGGGAAACATTCCACCTGAGCACCACTAACGCCCTCCAACACCCTCCCTCCTCCCTCCTCATAACCCTGCCGAAAAACACGGCTCTGATTTATCATTTACCGAGGCCTGAGTTTCAGCTTCGGCTTTAAACACAGATTGTTCAGACGCTTTTCTCCGTGTTTCTGTGGATTCATTTTAGCAGCCAACTGGTCAGAGATGCGTGTGAGGGACGCCAGACCTCGGCCGTGTCCGAAATCGCTCCCTGGTCAGCGCACAGTGCACTAGTTTTATCCACAATGCACTAAATAGCACAGTGTGTAGCGATTACTTTTCTTTAAATGAACATAACTTTATAAAACTTTAGGGAAGTTAATCAGGAAGAAAACAAAGGTTACTCTCGTTAATCCTCGTTATATACCAAACGATTTCATTAGGCATTTATTGAAGAGCGACATTTTGTGCTTTTTATTTTTAGTCATTTAGAGTGACTAACAAGCTACTTCCTGTTCTCACCTGTGTTCTAGCAGCTGTAAACGGTCGTACCCTCGCCAGCCATTTTTTATTTCTGTCTCGAAAATGCAGAAACAAGAAACCACAAAAAAAACCTCATAAGTTACAGAATGATCTCAAAGCGTTGACACTGGAGACTCTTTCCATAATCGTTTAACAAACGTCTGTTTACAGAAATCTGACCCATATCCCTGATGAGCCGATTTATGTGTTTGTCTTATTTATTTATTTATTTATTTATTTATTTATTTATTTATTTTATTATTTTTTTAAATAATCCATGCTACTATATAAACAATAGAACGATAGTGTTCTAGAAAATTTGTAAACCCATTCTGACCAATCAGAATCCAGCATCTAGCAGGGTGATGAATATAATATCTAATATTAATTTTGTTGCAGTACAGTTGTTCAACCGATGGATGGATAGATGGATAGATGGATGGATGGATGGATAGAGATAGATAGAGGGATGGGTAGATGAATGGACAGACATATGGATGGATGGATAGAGAGATAGATAGGTGGATAAAGGGATAGGTGGGTAGATGGATAGGTAGATGGATGGATGAATGGACAGATATACGGATGGATGGACAGAGAGATAGCTAGGTGGATAGATGGATGGATAGATAGATGGATGGATAGGTGGATAGACAGGTAAATAGATGGATGGATGGATAGATAGGTAGATGGATGGATGGGTGGGTAGAGACAGATAGATGGATAGATGGGTGGATAGATAGATAGATAGATAGAAATGTAGCTGGCACTCGTTTAATCAGAAGAACACACACAATGGTGTGAATTTGATCAGGACACGTTGTGTTCTCCGTTTTTTCCGCTCGTGAATAATTCAGAGGCGTATCTCTCTTTACCTTATGTCACGCGCGCAGTCACCTCGTGCGGTTTTGTTCTGAGCGACTGAATAATGTATAAAGATGCTGAAACGTGACAGCAGGTGGAAACCGAGCCTGAGAGAGAGAGAGATGGCATGGTGGTTCGGTTTCCTGTGTGTTTCACTGCAGAAAGGAAAATGTTTTTCAGCTCCTTTAAGGATCATTTGTCCAGATTTCTTTCTGTCACAGACATGGGCGTGTCCTAATTTAATATTCATTTAATATTCATCTCTCTCTCTCTCACTCTTTCTCTCACACACACACACACACACACACACACACTGTTTTAAATGCACTGTTTTGAACTGTTTTGATCTTTATTCTGAATGTTTCCTAGTGGGGGCGTGGCCATGCAAATTAGCATAACTATAACATTTAGGTTGCATGCAAGGAGCATGAACAGATCTGTAGAAATAAAGGAGGAAAAATGTATAGGAAAATAATCAGCCTAACACATTGTCATCATTTTTATCTGTTTATAGGTACATTTGTGCAACCACGCCCCTTCCCAACGCACACACAACAGAAAGATTAAAACAATCCGGCTTTGTTTGCTCCGACTAGGTCATGTGGTCGTTAATAGGTCACATGACCTTAACTGATTAGTAGCTGTAGTCGATAAAACACTTTTTTTAAATCTCGCCTTTATTTTGTTGTTCTGCGTTTTAAAGAAAACCTTTGATTCCATGATAACTTAAATAAATAAATAACTCCAACAGGCCTGGAGTGTTTTATACTGAAGAAAAAGTGTGAGGAAATTATGGAATATTTTCTGCCGTGTCAGGCCAGATGGGATTATACTTTATATATTCAAAATATATCTACAATGACCATCATTCCATAAATAATCACGTAACATTCTTCAATCCCGTCTGAACAGGGCTTTGTTTAATCCCTCACTGATGTGTTCAGATCACTTCCTGGATTTTACGCTGACCTCTGATTGCCCTCTAATTGACCTCTGATCGTTTGTCTCGCAGGTTATCCGAGGTGTCTCCGTCGCTGAGGGAGTCGATGACCAAGGCGTGTTCGCTCGAGTACATCAGCGCTCTCATGAAGGAGCTCAGGCTGAAGGACGAGGATCTGCAGAGCCTGGTGAAGCTCCTCAAGCCTGACAGAAAAGCACGCGCTACTACACGCTCCGCTACGGAGTAGAGCCCAGAAAATCCGCAATTTATTATTCACCTGATTTATTTTTTATTTTACTTTTGCAGTTGTGTGAACCAGAACACTGGACTACTTGGAATAGACCTGTGGTCCTGAAGAATGTGGTGCGATGGAATCGTATGTCTGGATCGTATGTCTGGATCGTAAACGTGTGATCGATTTGTTGTGGAAGCTGATAAACATCACAAGATCTCACTGATTAAACCGATCTGTACATGAACTGTGTGTGGGAGTGGCCTAATATTCTAATGAGCATATTCTGAGACTCAACACAAAAGCACAAGAACTTGGATTGTTACCAGAGTTCCACAGGAGCTATGCTGTCTTCATTTGCTATATTAGATTTTACTTGCTAGGCTAGCTTTCTTTTTCCATATTACATATTACTTACTAGATTAGCTTGCTAGGTCAGCTTTCTTTTGCTATATTAGGGTTCACTTACTAGGTAAAAGTTTACTTGATAGACAGCTTTTACTAAGTAGGTGTAGCTTTTAATTGGCAGGTTAACTTGTCCTCGCTAATTTAGCTGTCACTCTCTAGGTTAGCTTTTATATGATGTATTAGATTTTCCTCACTGGGTTAACCTTAACTGGCTAGATTAGCTTTTACTAAGTAGGTGTAGCTTTAAATTGCTAGGTTAGCTTTTACTTTAACTCAGTATGTTCGACTGCGCTTGCTAGGTTAGCATTCCTTTGGTTTCTCTCATGATTAGCCATCACCCAATGATTAAATTTAAAAAATAAAATACATAAAAAGATTAGCTTTGTCGTCTCTAGAGCTTTTTACATTTAAAGCATTTCACTTTTAGAAAAAAAGCATCATGATGGGTTCTATATTTCTAACTGGTTCTACTGGGAACTTCATTTCCCAAAAATGTAAACACATTGTTCTAGGGTTTTAAATATTCCCACTATTCTCATTTTGTATTTTGCCAAACCTCAGAACAAGGATTTTTCACAGATTTAATATGGATTTAAAGTGTTTGTGTGAAGTGGAGAAGCTGAACATTTTGGAGACTTTTTGCATCATAAAACCTAAGAGCCAATCAGGTTCCAGTATGCAAATGACGTTTAAGGCAAACACTTGTTCACATGACAAATGGGGCGGAGCACAAATGGTTAAAGAGATGGTGTTTTTGAGTCCTTTGATAAAAGGGAGAAAACTAAACGAGTGAAACTAACAGCACGTGTCTATTAAAAGAGAACTCAAGGGAACTGTTTTAAACGTGAGAAACTGGTAGAAACGAGACGCGTCAATGGTGTGCGAAGGAAACCTGTTCTGTTCTGTTCTGCTAAATCTGTTCTGCACGACTGTTAACCAGCCTGGTGATGTTGCTGTTCAGAGATAACGTAAAAGACGTGTGTGAAAGTTTGCTTTATAAGCAGCTGTAGGAGGTCGAGGTTCCTCTTACCTCACTGCTAATAAATACATAAAGCTGCTGCGGCCTTCCACAAGCACACGCCTCCTTCAACTGCTTTAACATCACACTTCAACAGTGGGCGGAAAGAAAATCAACAGAGCAGGAAATCGGGAAGAATTTTTATTTCTTTATCCACAAACGTCGTTAAGAAATGCCGAGACGTGACTGAACATCCAAACAGATTTTATAAATAACTCCAAAGTCAGGTTTAGTTCAGGGTAAAAGTATATGAAAGCGGCTGAACTCAGGCTGCTGGTAGTGTTTTAGATGAAGGATATAAATTAGCTCTTTTTAAAGGAAGCGTCTCTTATTTCAGGCCGTGTTGCGTTTCTCGGTGTCTCCTCAGGTCCACTTTACGCTGGAAACCTTTTCCACACGAGTCGCAGCCGAACGGTTTGAAGCCCGTGTGTTTGCGGCTGTGTGTGATGAGGTTCGAGCTCTGACTGAACGCCTTTCCACACACCTGACACTTATGAGGCTTTTCACCTGAAAATAACAACACACACATTCAACCCATTAACACTTCAGTGATAATATACATTCATTTATTCATTCATTGTCTGTACCTCTTATCCGATCTACTCTCGGGTCACGGGGAGCCTGTGCCTATCTCAGGCGTCATTGGGCATCAAGGCAGGATACACCCTGGACGGAGTGCCAACCCATCACAGGGCACATACACACTCTCATTCACTCACGCAATCACACACTACGGACAATTTAGAGATGCCAATCAACCTACCATGCATGTCTTTGGACCGAGGGAGGAAACCGGAGGAAACCCCCGAGGCGCGGGGAGAACATGCAAACTCCACACACACGGTGGAGGCGGGAATCGAACCCCCAACCCTGGAGGTGTGAGGCAAACGTGCTAACCACCAAGCCACCGTGCCCCCCCTTGATAATATACACTAACACAAAAATCACTGATACACTAATACACAGACATATATATATATATACACACAAATGCAATCAACCTATTACCACTTCGTGATAAAATACACAAACACTAATAGACTAACAAACAAACACACTAATACACAAATAAATTAACGTACAAATCACTAATACACTAACAATACACTAATACACAAACACACAAATCACTAAAACACAAATAAACAAGTCACTAAAATGTTTGATTGAATTTTTATTCGTTGTCTTTTCACACTGAAGGTAAAAAAAAGTTCTGACATGATTGATCTTGCTTTTATTTATTTATTTATTTATTTATTTATTTATTTCAAATTAACTTGTCGTTTTAACAGCAGGCCTGTGTAGACTTTTATATCTCTTCTCTCTGTTATTATTATTATTATTTTTATTATTATTATTATTATTTTCTGTGAACACACTGGGATGTGGAAGTGAGTGTAAGTGTAAGTGTTGTGTAAGGTGATACACACTCACCTGTGTGGATGAAGGTGTGTTTCTTCATGTCGGATTTCTGGTGGAATCTCTTGCCGCAGTACTGACAGGGATACGGCCGCGTGTCCGAGTGGATCAGCAGGTGAGTGGACAGAGTGGACGATCTCTTGAAGCTTTTCCCACAGATTTTGCAGCTGAAGATTCTCTCCTGTCAATCAACACAGACAAGATAATATTAGATTTCAGGTGAACTTCACTCTCATTTCAGGTTTAGAGTGGAAAGATTTATGATAAAATAATGAAACATCACACTTATTAAACAAGCCCCACCCCCAGACACCATCATCACCACCATCATCATATTCACCACTACCATCATCATAATCACCACAATCATTATCACCACCACCACCATCATCATCATCATCATCATCATCACAACCACCACCGTCATCATCACCACAATCATCATCATCATCATCATCACCACCACCATCATCACCACCACCACCACCATCATCATTACCACCACCACCACCACCATCATCATCATCATCATCATCATCACAACCACCACCGTCATCATCACCACAATCATCACCACCATCCTCATCATCACCACCACCATCATCATCATCATCATCATCATCATCATCACCACCACCATCATCATTACCACCACCACCATCATCATCATCATCATCATCATCACCACCACCATCATTATCACCATCATCACCATCATCCCCACCATCATCACCACCACCACCACTATCATCATCATTATCACCATCATCATCATCACCATCATCATCATCATCATCACCACCATCATCACCACCACCACCACCATCATCATCATTATCACCATCATCATCATCACCATCATCATCATCATCATCACCACCATCATCACCACCACCACCATCATCATCATCATCATCACCACCACCATCATTATCACCATCATCACCATCATCATCACCATCATCCCCACCATCATCACCACCACCACCACCACCATCATCATCATCATTATCACCATCATCATCATCACCACCATCATTATCATCACCACCACCACCACCACCATCATCATTACCACCACCACCACCATCATCATCATCATCACCACCACCATCATCATCACCATCATCCACACCATCATCACCACCACCACCACCACCATCATCATCATCATTATCACCATCATCATCATCACCACCATCATTATCATCATCACCATCATCATCACCACCATCATTATCATCATCACCATCATCATCACCACCATCATCATCACCATCATCCACACCATCATCACCACCACCACCACCACCATCATCATCATCATTATCACCATCATCATCATCACCACCATCATTATCATCATCACCATCATCATCACCACCATCATTATCATCATCACCATCATCATCACCACCATCATCATCATCATTATCACCATCATCATCATCACCACCATCATTATCATCATCACCATCATCATCACCATCATCACCACCATCATCACCACCACCATCACCACCACCATCATTATCACCATCATCACCATCATCATCACCATCATCCCCACCATCATCACCACCACCACCACCACCATCATCATCATCATTATCACCATCATCATCATCACCATCATCATCATCATCACCATCATCACCACCACCACCACCACCACCATCATTATCACCATCATCACCATCATCATCACCATCATCCCCACCATCATCACCACCACCACCACCACCATCACCACCACCACCACCACCATCATCATCATCATCATCACCATCATCATCATCACCACCATCATCATCATCATCATCATCATCACAACCACCATCATCATCATCATCATCATCATCATCATCATCATCACCACCACCATCATCATTATCACCACCATCATCATCACCACTACCAGCATCAACACCACCACCAGCACCATCATCATCATCATCACCATCATCATCATCACCATCATCATCATCATCATCATCATCATCACAACCACCATCATCATCATCATCATCATCACCACCATCATCACCACCACCACCACCATCATCATTACCACCACCACCACCATCATCATCATCATTATCACCATCATCATCATCACCACCATCCTTATCACCATCACCATCATCATCATCATCATCACCACCATCATCATCACCACTACCAGCATCAACACCACCACCACCATCATCACCATCATCATCACCAACATCATCATCACCATCATCATCACCAACATCATCATCACCATCATCATCATCATCACAACCACCATCACCATCATCATCATCACCACCATCATCATCAGCACTACCAGCATCAACACCACCACCATCATCATCATCATCATCATCAACATCATCATCATCACCATCATCATCATCATCACAACCACCACCACCATCATCATCATTATCACCACCATCATCATCATCACTACCAGCATCAACACCACCACCATCAGCATCACCACCACCATCATCATCATCATCACCATCATCAGCATCACCACCACCTTCATCATCATCATCATCATCATCACAACCACCACCACCAACATCATCAACATCATCAGCAGCAGGGGCAGCATCACCACCAACAACAACAACATCATCATCATTGTCATCATCATCATCATCACCACCACCACCATCCTCATCATCAGAGGATGTTTAATTACAGGAATATTTTGGTGTACACAGTTTCCTCCTCCATGATTGGTTTGGTGTCTAATCTTCTTGAATTTTTCAGAAAAGCACCGTGTGACATCAGACACCCAACCAATCAGAATGCAGCATGGAGGAACAAACAAGAAAATCCAACATGGTGGACAGAGTTTGGTGAAATAACTTGACCTGGTCAGTGAACGAATAGAAAAAGCTTTATGATACAATCCTGGCATTTCGACAGCAATACTGTAACGTTTCAACGTAACTAGAGACAATAAATTTGTACGTTTCAGGACGTTTGTTGGCCTTCAGTCACAGAGTAACTCATCACCATGGCAACAGTTCAGGCAACTTCCTGCTCTCCATACTTAAACTAAATGTTTTTAAGACTCTAACGCTTGTGCTGTTATTCAGAGTTTCTGTAAACTGTAACAACCTTAATGTAACCTGTAGGCTCTGCCTCCCACAGTTTGATGGTAAAATTGCAGCGGAAAGCAGGATGCTGCGAGAGCCAGAATAAGGTATAAATATAAATAATGTGGGGGGCATGGTGGCTTGGTGGTTAGCACGTTTGCCTCACACCTCCAGGGTTGGGGATTCGATTCCCGCCTCCGCCATGTGTGTGTGGAGTTTGCATGTTCTCCCCGTGCCTCGGTGGTTTCCTCCGGGTACTCCGGTTTCCTCCCCCAGTCCAAAGACATGCATTGTAGGTTGATTGGCATCTCTAAATTGTCCGTAGTGTTGATTGCGTGAGTGAATGAGAGTGTGTGTGTGCCCTGTGATGGGTTGGCACTCCGTCCAGGGTGTATCCTGCCTTGATGCCCAATGACGCCTGATATAGGCACAGGCTCCCCGTGACCCGAGAGTAGATCGGATAAGCGGTAGACAATGAATGAATAAATAATGTGTAAATACAGGCTGCTGTTTAACCAAATAAAACTGCAGCGTCTAAAGATCTGAAGAGCTCTGAAGACTGGGGATTATTTTTTGCGAAAGCTTTAGTAGCATTAGCAGGAAGAACAACAGCGTTAGTAGGACACTTCAGGCTTCAGGCTGACAGGAGGGGTAAATGGACAAAGGTGTAAAGTTAGCTGATTTCTATTAAGAATTTCTATTATGTTTGTATCGTTGTTTCGCTACAAAATGCTGTGAATGCTGTGTGTTATATATGATATGATCTTTTTCCATACCTGCGAGTGGACCACTTTGTGCTGTTCCAGACTCACGGCGTGACCGAACGTTTTGCCGCACAGCTCGCACGCGAAAGGCCTCGTGCCGCTGTGTGAGCGCCGGGCGTGGACCTCTAGGCCATGAGGCGTAGAAAACACCTGGGTCAGATTTCAGACAAAATCAGATCTTTTTCTACTGAAAGAGAAAAACAATGACCAACGTGCAAGTGTGAGGAACGTTTCAAAAAGCCGTACCTTAGTGCACTTGATGCACTTGTAAGAGCCGTTAATCTGCAGTCGCGTGCACAAGACGTCGGATTTGAACTCGGCGTTCTCAGGGACGGACTTGAAGTTGGGGTAATATCCTCGTGTGCGGCTCTTCAGCAGATCCGTAGCCATTGAGCTGTACTCCTCCTGAGAGAACCCTCGGAATGCGGACTGATTTGAGAAGAAGGCCTCGGCGATCCTCTCCGTGGAGCCGTAAACTCCGATGGGCGGCTTCTCACATGCCACGTGACTCCGAGGAAACGGTCTGACGAGGCGCCGGAGCTCTGAGCGAGCATGAGTCCAGGCGCAGGGGCGGAAGGTCAGGTCAAAAGGCTGGATGTCATCCGGTGAGGATAAAGGATATTCGTCCACATCTGCTCAGAAAACAAACGAATATTTTGTTAATATTCTGTTTCTATTGTATAAAGTTTATCTAAAATAACTAACATGATGACTGAACTGCATTAACAACAACCTGAAGCCATAAATTAAAACTTAATTCGCTTATAAAGTTCATATCTACAACATCAGTTAATGAATTTGTTTTGAATAGATTCAAAAACGTGTGTATTTATTGATATGGTGAATTTTTTTTTAAACGTGTATAGAAGGAGTCTCCAGTGCCAGAGGTTCAGCTTTTTCTGGTTTCTCAGTAACACGACAAGCAAGAAAAAAAATAAAGAGGGTGATGGTAGGGAAAGACAGTTTATAGCTGCTATAACTGTAAATCGACATTAAATGCAACTTTAAAAGGATAAAAATTCAACTAAATACACATTTTCAAATGGCAAAAAAATGCTTAAAATAACTCAACTTGCTGAAACATTTATAAACCTACATAAACCTACATATACCTGATGTAAACAGAAAGCTGACATTAACCTACGTCAACATTCATAAACCTGAAATAAACCTACATTAACCTACATAAATCTGTCATAAATAGTTCATAAATCTGACATAAACCTACATGAAATTGAAATAAACCTACATATATCTAATAAAACCTTCAGAATCCTGGTATAACCCTGACAAACCTGCATAAGTCTGCATATACCTGATATAAACCAACAGAAAGCTGACATTAACCTACATCAGCTTATATAAACCTTATATAAACATACATTAACCTACATAAGTCTGTCATAAACCTATATGAAATAAACCTACATAAATCTGATATAAACCTACATTAACCTGACATAAGCCTATATAAATCTGATATAAACCTACACAAACCTGACATAAACCTACATAAACCTGACAAACCTGCACAAGTCTGCATATACCTGATATAAACCAACAGAAAGCTGACATTTTCCTGCATCAGCTTATATAAACCTTATATAAACATACATTAACCTACATAAGTCTGTCATAAACCTATATGAAATAAACCTACATAAATCTGATATAAACCTGCATAAACCTGACATAAGCCTATATAAATCTGATATAAACCTACACAAACCTGACATAAACCTACATAAACCTGACAAACCTGCATAAGTCTGCATATACCTGATATAAACCAACAGAAAGCTGACATTAACCTACATCAGCTTATATAAACCTTATATAAACATACATTAACCTACATAAGTCTGTCATAAACCTATATGAAATAAACCTACATAAATCTGATATAAACCTACATAAACCTGACAAACCTGCATAAGTCTGCATATACCTGATATAAACCTACAAAAAGCTGACATTAACCTACATCAGCCTACATAAACCTGATATAAACATATAAAACCTACATATGTCTGTCATAAATAGTTAATACTTCATGTTACAATACTGCTCCTGTTTATAAGGAAAAACCTTCATGAAACATACATAAACCTGACATAAAATGCAACTTTAAAAGGATAAAATTTCAACTAAATGCAAATATTAAAATGGAAAAAAAAAAAAAAATTTTTAAATAACTCCACTTCATCACACCACATCATCGCTGATTGTTTTCCTGTGACATCATGTCACAGAGTGATTTATTTCTTAAATATAAACTGTTTTGCTCAACTTACATACAGGAAGTCCAGGGTTGCCAAGTTGGAGCCACATTTCCTGCTAAATTTGATCTGTTAGTGATGACGATGATCTACAGTAGCCACACCGAGCTGTTGAGAGCGGGTCTGCTTGTGTAGTGCCGGAGTGTGTGTTGATGTTGTTGTTATGTACCTGGAGAAGGAGACGTGGATCTGGGTCTCCACACCGACTCCTCGTACTCGGCCGGCGGGTCACACACACTTCCCTCGCAGCTGAGTGGAGAGTGTTGTGCTTTATGTTCGGCCGTACACACCGCGCTGCCTTCAGGTGAGCATCGACCTGCACCTTTATTCTCGTCCTCACAGCAGTCGGACTCGCCCGGGATCTCTGCACAATCACAACTACTTCACTATATGTTCTGAAAAGATCTCAAAAGTGTGCCAAATGTGCTACGTTTGGGAAATTAGCAAGATAATTTAGTAAATTAGTGTGTTAACTTGCAAATCAGCTACCTGTTTTATAAATTAGCTTGCTAACTTAGTTAGCTAGCGAAGTATGTTTTATAAATTAGCTTGCTAACTTAGCAGGTCATTTTTTTTCAATTTACTAAATTAGATAGCTATCTTTTGTAACTTTGCTTGCTAACGTAGCTAACTATGTTTTGTAAATCACCCGGTTAATTTAGCTTGCTAGTTACTTACGTTGTTGTGGCTAATGTGATTTAGCATTCTTTCAAACAGGGCTTTTAAGCGTTAGTGAACCAACAGGTCAAATTCTAGATTTTTCTAGGTTTGAGTTAAAGTACATAAAATGTGCTTAACTAACAGCTAGTTCTGCAGGATTGTGTATAATGAACCTGAGGTCTGATTTTATCATGGGGCAAAAATATTAACGTTTTACTCTTGAATACTCGAGTATTTTTTTAATGCTTTTGACTTTTACTGTTTTTGCCTCCACTAACTTTTTTTTTTCTTTGTGCTTTTTCCACTTCTGGTTACAGCACAGAATCTTGACTCTGTTCCTGGATGGAGAACCTCCTGTGCTGGTAGTTTGAGCTAAAGGAAGCTGAAAGCTTAGCCAGATTAGCCTTGTTACACCTGCATGTCCAAATCATCATGTCGTTCAGCGTCGCAGATGTCTGACTCTGCTAGGAGGCGTGGCCTAATGTCTGATCTGAACTGAACTGAGCATCACTCTTGTAGTTTCAGAACAAAATGAAAGAACATCACCCACTAAACACGTCTTGCCTGATTGCGTGAAGGTGAATGTTTTGGAAGGACGTACCTGTGTAGGTGTGTGTCAGCAGAGCATCGAGCCGGATGTAGTCGTCCACCAGGCTGCGAGGTTGGTGGTAGCTGTGAGCACGTTTGCTCTTCACTAAAAATGACCTGGGCATGTTCGCTCTTAGGCTCGAGGGTCTAGAAAGAGTTAGAAATGTAGCCATTAGCCATCTTTAGGGGTCCAAGCACTTTTATTATTGCTTATTATACTTAAAAACAGTCAAGTAAAGCTTACAGAAATTTCACACACAGTTAAAACATCAAACGTGGTGGAATTATAACCAGCCTGAAACCTCTCCAGCTCTGTCCGAGCTTTGGCTGAAACTTTATCAGCTGCACATCAATGATGCAGACACACGCAGGCGACACGACAGACTGCTAACGAGGACGCAGCTACTCCATTACACTCCGGCCATAATACACTCATTAATACTTAATACTTCATTGAAGGCTAGTGTTCATAAGGAAGAGCTTCATGATTGACGTACGTAAAGCTGACATAAACCTACCTACCGATTATTTGTAATAAACCCACACGGAGCGGACAACAATCTTCATAAACCTGATATAAACATACATAAAGCTGATATAAACATACATAAAGCTGATATAAACATACATAATCCTACATACGTCTGTCAGAAATAGTTAATGCATCATGGAGTGCTCCTGTTCATAAGGAAAATCTTCATAAAACATCCATAATGCTACACAAATCTGATATAAACCTACATAAACCTGACAAACCTGCATAAGTCTGCATATATCTGATATAAATCGACAAAAACTGATATTAACCTATGTCAACATACATAACCCTGATAAAAAAAACCTACATAAACCAACACAAGTCTGTCAAAAATAGTTCAATCTTAATTGGAGACCCCTGTTTACAAGGAAACCTTTTATGAAACATACATAAACTGACACAATTCTGACATAAACTTTCATGAAATTGACATAAACCTATATATATCTAATAAAACCTTCAGAATCCTGATATAAACCTATACTAACCTGACATAAGCCTACATAAACCTGACAAACCTGCATAAGCCTACATATACCTGATATAAACCTACAGAAAGCTGACATTAACCTACATCAGTCAAAAAAACCCTGACATAAACATACATTAACCTACATAAGTCTGTCATAAACAGTTAATACTTCATTGAGTGCTCGTGTTCATAAGGAAAACTTTCATGCATCATACATAAATCTGACATAAGCCTACATAAAACTGAAATAAACCTTCAGATATCTAATAAAACTTTCAGAATCCTGGTATAAACCTACATAAACCCGACATAAGCCTACATAAGCCTGATATAAACCTACATTAATCTTTCAAACGTAGTTCAAACTTAATTGAAGACCGTTGGTTATAAGGAAAACCTTCATGAAACATACATAAACCTACGTAAAGCTGACATAAACATACGTCGAATTGAAATAAACTTATATTTGTATAATAAAACCTTCAGAATCTTGATATAAACCTAACATAAGCCTGACATAAGCCTACATAAATCTGATATAAACCTACATAAGCCTGACATAAGCCTACATAAAGATGACATAACCCTAAAATAAAACTACAAAATCCTGAATAGCTGAAAGAACCGATGAACTAATCGCTTTCCTATTAATAAAAAACAAAATTCCGAATTAAGAAGAAAAATCTAATTAAAATCCCATTAAGTAGGCATAACGTAAACTTTGATTTTTTTTTTTTCTCTATTTTTTTTTATATTAAAGATAAAGATTTTTAATTAAAGATTTTTTAAAAACATTTTGAAAACATTACTCAAACATTTCTGTTTATGGGTCTGGTGATTTTTTTTTTTTTAATTATATTTTAATTTTTACAATAAAAGCAGAAAAAAAGTCCAAGAACTTCTTACAGACCCAGATTATCAGTTACGTCACATGGCGTCTTGTCGTGTATTATATACAGAACTGCACATATCACACAGACACACACACACAGACACACATTGAAATTTAATACCACGTCCAAAATAAACACACGGCGCTTTATTGTGTTTGGGCGAATTGACCTCCATAAAATCATTGCTCGCTTTTTTCCTGAGCTCAAGGTCTGATGAGACGATAGAGAGGATTTCAATAAATGTGAGAAAAAGTTTGGTGTAGCAGCTGGAATAGGGGGAAAGTGTATGTACACATACACACACACACACACACACACACACACACACACACATCACAAGAACTGCCTGAAATGAACACAGTCCATGTTGTTGAATTGAAGAGGTCAGATTTAAAACTTCCACATATTAAAATGTGATTTTTTTTTTTTACAGCATTGCTTTTTTACGCTGATTTTTTACGTGTGATATGTGAACGTGATCACACACACGAAGGCGTATATGTATATTAAAAATTATGTTAAGATTTAAAAAAAATAAATTAATTAATTAATAAAGAATAATATGGAGAGAAAAAAATGTATGAGGGAAAAAAATCATATAAGAAATGTAAAAATGTGCCAAAATTATTTAATTAAATTGAAATTTAGATAAAAATTAAATTCAATAAAAAAAAAAATTATTTGATTATTTAAATGACTAAAAATACTACTTGATAAATCAACATGTGAGGATAAAGGAATCACAGAAATAAAAACACACCCTACATGTGTGAACAATATTTAAACCATAACACAATGATAAGATCATTTAAATTAATTAATCCAATTAATTTCATTCACTTCGTTCAGTCCAATAGAAACACCGGTACACATCAGCGTGAAAGCTTCAGTTAAAGTTCAGGTCAAAAAAAAATCTGACCTTGTTGACTTTCTCTACGATTTTCAAACACAATTGTAAGAAGAAGAAGATCGACAAAATCGAATAAACCCTTCACGCAGAACCTTACAGTCTAGAGCACCTAGACAACTTCGACCAGTCGCTCTTTACAAACGTGCTGCGCAGAAAAGCATCTCAAAACGTGTGGAATGTCAAGGTGGATGAAGCTCAAGAGCAGAAGATCACATCAGTGTCCACTGCTGTCAGTCTGAACAGGAATCTGACCCTACAGTAGATGCAGAATCTCACAAACTGGACAGATTTGGACAAGAAACATCTCCAGGTCTTTTGTTCATACTGTTTTTTTTTTCTGAAATCCTTGTGTTTTGTGTTTTCTCTGAAGCACAGTGCAGTTTACTTCCTGGATTCCTTTTTATTATTCATAAATAGTATATAAAAATATTTTAAAAGATCGAATCTATAGAATATAAACAAAGACCTCATCCTTAATGTTTAGAAGCAACTTTATAATGAAATGAAGACCTGAAATTCTAGCTACATCAGTGTTTATGGTCATTCATGCCAATAACTCAGCCATAGGAAAGAATTTAATCGTGCTGAAAAAGTTTCAGGAGTTAATTCTACTCTTCCTCTTTTTTCTTTCTTTCTTTATTTGGTGCACAGAGAACTGATTTGTTCATCTTCCTGCATCATGACAAGTCAGATCGAGCGATTAATAATCCATAATAAAAGCCTAGAATCGTCCACACGCGTCCCCAAAAAGTCCCCGAAAAACATCTCTCGTGGTCGTTAGTTTTATCTGAGGAGTATTTAGAAATGTGTTTAACATTAAAAAGTGTGTGTGTGTGTGTGTGTGTGTGTGTGTGTGTGTGCGCTCCCACCTGTTGCCTCAGTGCGCTCGGTGTCCTGGTCTGAACGCGTTGCTGCTGCTGCGCGCTTTAAATACCGAGGCTGA
>JAUCMX010000022.1:1809728-1909728 GCA_033459395.1 Hemibagrus guttatus | reverse complement strand
GCCGGGCTTTTGCTTTTTGAGGACTGGAGAATTCAAAGCAGCACTGCCAACACTATGTGGACGACAACAACCTCCTAATTAATTTAAACATAACATTCTACACATGCTGTAACTGCATCACACAACTAATGCAGAAAGGACATTGTTCATATCACACTCTCCGGTGTCACCCAGATGAGGATGGGTTCCCTTTTGAGTCTGGTTCCTCTCAAGGTTTCTTCCTAATACCATCTGAGGGAGTTTTTCCTTGCCACAGTCGCCTGAGACACCTCAGGCTCGCTCACTAGGGAAAATTTTGTCTAACATCTAGGACTGTTTGTTTGTATGTTTATTGTTTCTTATGTTCTGTAAAGCTGCTTTGAGACAATGCTCTTTGTTAAAAACGCTATACAAATTTAAAAAAAAAAAAAAACAAAAAAAAAAAACATAAGCCTACATAAATCTGATGTAAACCAACAGAAAGCTGACATTAACCTATATCAGCATGCATAAGTAGATAATACTTCATGGAGTGCTCCTGTTCATTAGGAAAACCTTCATGAAACATACATAAACTGACATAAATCTGACATAAACCTACATAAAAACTGAAATAAATCTTCATATATCTACTAAAACCTTCAGAATCCTGGTATAAACCTACATAAACCTGACATAAGCCTACATCAATTTGTAAGGAAAACCTTCATGAAACATACCTAAACCTACATGAAGCTGACATAAACCTACATTAAATTGAAATAAACCTATATTTGTATAATAAAACCTGATATAAACCTACATAAACCTGACATAAGCCTACATAAATCTGACATAAAGCCTACATAAGCCTAATAAATCTGACATAATCCTACAAAAAACTGAAATAAATCTATATGTGTAATAAAATCTTCAGAATCCTGATATAAACCTGACATAAGGCTACATAATCCTGACATAAGCCTACATAAATCTGACATAAACCTGACATAAGCCTACATCAATCTGTCAAAAGTAATCCAAACTTAATTGAAGACCCTTGTTTATAAGGAAAACCTTCATGAAACATACCTAAACCTACATAAATCTGACATAAACCTACAAAAAAACTAAATAAACCTATATATGTAAAATAAAACTTTCAGAATCCTGATATAAACCTACATAAACCTGACATAGGCCTACATAAAGCTGACATAATCCTGCAAAAATCTGAAATAAACCTATATATGTGTAATAAAATGTGGTAGGGATAAATAGGGATAAAATAGTTTAATAATTTAACGATTCTTTTTTTCCCCTCTCCTTTCTGTTTCTCTATTTTTGTAAAGCTGCTTCGAGACAACGTCCATTGTAAAAGGCGCTATACAAATAAATTGAATTGAATTGAATTGAATTAATAAAACCTTCAGAATCCTGATATAAACCTGACATAAGGCTACATAATCCTGACATAAACCTACAAAAAAACTGAAATAAACCTATATACGTATAAGAAAACCTTCAGAATCCTGATATAAACATACATAAACCTGACATAAGCCTACATAAACCTGACATAAGCCTGCATAAACCTGACATAAGCCTACATAAACCTGACATAAGCCTACATAAATCTGATATATACCTACAGTTTATAGTTCCTCCTGTAAGGAACTCCTGGACCAACTGGAATCCAACAGTAGGAAGCTAAATAATAAACTTCTGACCGGTTCTAGATATTAAACAATAAAATAAGGGACTAAAAATTTGAATTTGAGGGAAAATGGTTCTTTAATGATTTATTGGATGATTAAGTAAATGCTTTCTTTCTGAATGGAGAAATTTCTAAAATAAAGAGATACTTTAATGACAAATTTGACAACCTAAATTCAGGAAATTCGGTGAATCTGTTACTCATTCCTGTGATTGACACTGAAGTTTCTTCATGTATAAAGCACCAGTGAGCAAAAGAGCATCAGGAAAATGCGATATAGCGTAAATATGGCGTCTTCGTTATGGCCTAGCTATAACCACGCTTTTATTTTTCAACAGAGAAACGGAGGGAAGCGTTGGGATGGAAAGAGTCTCGAGTTTGAGACTCTTTATCAGCTCCAGAACGTTGGAGTCTGAGGTCAGCGTCTCTGAGGGAACCCCAGTGCTCAGTCGAGATAGGGGACGATTTACGGCACAGGAATCTGAAACCGCAGGACCGTTCTCTCTCTCTCTCTCTCTCTCTCTCTCTCTCTTTCTGTCTGCATGGTGCAAAACACACTTCAGTAAATCACTTGCTTAAAGGGAAAAAAAATAGCAGCGTCAAAAAAATTATAAGATTTAGTTAAAAGCTAGGAGACGGAGTGAAATACTATAACTACTACTGTTGCCGCTAATAACTCCACATAGCAATGAGAAATGTTTTCATTATAAAATTCTTATAAAATACTACACAAAATATATTCAGCAAAAAAAAAGACAATATAAGACACACAAGGTGAAATCCACAAAAAAAATATTGTTCAATCTTTTGCTCTGAACCTCTTGAGTCTATGTTGAATCATGACGTAAAACTGGCTCAAGGGGTGTGCAAACTTTTGCACTGGACTATACATCAAAATGGACACAACAAACACTGGGCAGAATGAATTCAACAACCTGTGTGTGAATTTTAACACTTGCTTAAAATAATAGAAGAGCAATAACTACGATGAAGTAAATGTTCCTAATTTTCACATTTTGACACATTAATAAAAAATGATAAAAAATTATAATAAATGTAAAAATAATATTAAAATAAAATATAAATGAAAAACAATAAATTAAAAACATTAAAATGGAAAAAAAAAAAAAAAAAAAAAAAAAATATATATATATATATATATATATATATATATATATATATATATATATACAGTATATATAAATCTAATTAATAACTGTAATTAAAATTATAAAATTTAATTCAGTTAAATTCAATTAAGTTTTTTTTTTTTTTAATTCAGTACTTAATATTTGTTAACATTAATATTTAATTACTGGGGTTTTTGTATACTTCGTAACACCCAAAATATAAAGAGAATTAAATAAATCTAAATAAACAAACAAATAAACAAACAAACAAACAAATAAATAAATAAATAAATAAATAAATAAATAAATAAATAAAATTATTAAATATAATTACTAAATTAAGTATTTAAAATTCAACTATTCAATAATTAAATTACAAGAATTAATAATTGATATAAATATTTTAAAAGAAATGCATTTCAGTATTTTTTTTTTTTTTGAAAACCACAATCAGTCTTTATATTTCAGAGACGGAGCTTGTTTACGTGTTCAGCTCTCTCTGTAATAAATCAGCCAGTCCGTATTCGACTTCTGGAAGGCAGCAGTGCATGAAGCAGCAGTAAAGGAGGGGTCGTTTATTTTATTTTTTTTTTTCTCCTCCCAATCAGCTCGACTCATCGTGACCCTTTGAACAAGGGCTTCTGGTTGTAAATCTAACAAACGGCTCAGAGCCACAAATCTTGTGCAGCCTGACGTGTTGAGAGGCTATTGTGCAGCTCACACTGTTCTCTCTCTCTCTCTCTCTCTCTCTCTCTCTGCTTCATTAAGTCTCATGGAGCTGATCACTGCATATGTCTATCAAAAACTTCGGCGTGGTAACGACAACTCGTCTCAACATCCTGTTTTATTCATCACTTTTACAACATCGTGCAATTTCAAAAACTACATATGAAGAAGGATGTGGTATTTCCATGGAAAAGGGAATATCTTGTCATTTTTTATAATTTTCTTTATAGAAGCTGGCTTGCGTTCAATGTTTCCCGGGATTTAAAAGTTGCATATAGAAGTGCTTACAGATCATAACGTCATAAATAAATAACATCATAAATACCTTCATAAAGTCTGATTTGCACCTTCGCAATACAGTGCCTCTGACTCATTTCTGCATATCTGCAAAATTCTGGGCCAGAAATAAGAAATAAGCTCTGCCCCCTAGCTGGAACACGTCTACCTCAGTTTATATAGTTATGATTTTAGGATTTTTTAAAATGGCAATTTCATAAACAGCAGAAGCTGCTCCTGTAATGAATCCTGGTGTTAGATCTCATCTGGAGCACCTTCATGTGCTTTCCTGCAGCTGATGCCTTGTGTGGTTCTCCAGACTCTGAGGGTCAACAGCGAGTGGGTTGGGTTGGTGGATCTGAATGTGCAGGACTGCTGAATGCTGCACTGAAACAGCGGATAATAAAATAACAGCTAAACTCTGAGGCCTTGTCACAGGAAAGTTTAGAGCGTTTAGAGTGTGAAGATGAAGTGTGAGACATGTGGTCAAGCGCAGCACTAAGCAAGGCTAAATTTAAAATCAGCCTCAGCTGTGAGTGAAGCGAGAGAAATCGCGATCTTATCGAAAGCACAGAGTCTTTGCGGGTGTGGAAGAGCCTAATAGAAACAGCGGTAGCAGCGATGGAGGAACTTAAGAAGGAATGATTTCTTTTTGATTTGCTAACTGATTTACTAAGTGAAGGACAGATGCAGATTTGGTAATGCTGTTAAACTAGACAAGTCTTAAACCACAGGCAGTCTAAATGAGAACACAAGAAGCCACTTCACTTGGGTTTGCAGACCAAAAGCCCTGTGTTGGACAGAAGCCCCTAATTGTGCAGAAACCACGTGTTAAGAAAGTCTCATAGTGGACAGAAGCCACTGGTTTGTGGAAAGCCCCATGATGAGAAGTACCTCAGAAGCCCAGTCAAAGGCCAAAATCTTCTTGTCAGGAGAAGCCGCATAAAGATGATACTAACTGGGCAGTGCTCACTGGTTGGGGAAAACCCTATACTAGGAAGGGGTATGGGCAAAGATGGGCAAAGTCTCAGCACAGGCAGCAGACACCAGGGTTTTATAATAATAAATAAATAAATAATAAAACATGATGAGCAGAAGCACCATATAAAGCACAGTTTCACTGATGTGCAGAAGCTTTAGAAGCCAAAGTCAAAGAAACATCAAGAAACACTTGACTGGTCAAAGGACCCTGGCTGGGTAAAGCCCTGTTACAGGATGGGCAGATGTTCCTAATATGAGAAGGCCCCAGCCCCAGGTTCAGCAAAAGTTACTAGATGGCCTGTAACTCCATGTGAGACAAAGTCTCAAGATGGCCAAAAGCTTCTGGACGGGCAAAGTCCAAAGATAAACATCATAAGGTGGCCACTGACCAGGCTGTTTGATGGACAAAAGCCCCAAGGAATTAGCAGATCTTTTGGATGGGCATGATGGCCAGACACCATGTTAATCTGTGGTATGAGCATTTTGGACTGTGTTAATTAGCTGTATATACGAGGAAAATAACACAGCACTGAGTCACTGCTGGCGAGTAAGTGTCTAACAGAAGCAGAACAGTAACAGTAATGGATTGACTTTATTTGTTCAAGCGAAGGACAAGGTTTGGTAGTGTTGTTCATCTGGATTTATAAGGAAATAAAGCAACTTGCATTTACTGCACTACAGACCAAGCCCCATGTCAGGCAGAAGCCCCTGAAACATGTCACCCATCCATGAAGTCTTTTCTTCTACCGCCGCTTTTATTAGACACTTACACACCTACAGTGACCCCGTGAATTCAGATAAGATCATGATTTCTCTTGCTTTACATTCTATCTCAGCTGTGACTAAAGTGAGACATGCTCCTTCTTTTTGTGATGCGGCTGCAGATTTACTTTCAGATGCATAAATATTTTCCAAATGAAAGTTTTTGGACAATGGTCGGACAGAATGACTCACTTTTTGACTCACTTCTCGCTGAATTGACTGATGTGATTCACCTCTCAGAAGGGCACCAAGATATACTATATAGTATGATGTTTTTTAATGTCTCACCAGCTTGTAGTAGTGCTCTGGCTAGTTCAGTTTTTATATTATAGGTTATTTATATTATATTATATATCATATTTATATTTATATTTTTAAAGGAGATTGCTAGCCTGCTGAGACTCATTCAGAAATAAAGGAAGAAATGTAGCATATGATTTGGTGGTTCCATGAGCGCATGAGCTAACATTAGCTAGTCAAAATGCTCATACCACAGCTTAACACAAGGCTTCTGCCTCATCAATTTCTTATGAGCACATGTCAGACAATGTCCCAGAATGGACAGAAGATCCATACAAAACAAGGACATGCAGGAGCTTCTGGGTGGGCAAAGTCTCATGACAGGCATAAGACCAAAGACTGAAAAACCGCTGATATCAAAGCAATTGAAATGTATAGAGGAGTACTGTAGGATGTAAACCTTCAATCTGTTCTAAGAGAATCAAATGAATCAATTCCGCTAAACTGGTAGTTGAAAAGAATCAATAAAGAATCAATAAAGTATTCTGATTCAGATTCTGAAAAGCGAGTCATAGTAAAGTGAATCATTTGACTCTTAGAGCAAACAAAAACGTGCTGTGTCCAGCATTTGCAAAAGATGTCTGAATAAAAACAAGCCAAAATCTTCATCTACTTGCTTTAAATGAGTGTTAATCCAATTTCTAGAGCAAATTTTGTCATTTCAAACAATTCCAGTGTCTTGGACTTTCCTGAAGCCAGTCAGAAGCCGGTAGTAAGTGAGAGGTAACCAGCATGTGACTATCAGTAGCTAACACACTGAGATATTATCACCATTTCCTGGAGTTTCACCCAACAGGCCTGAGTCACCCACGCCTGGGTTTAATCACACACACACACACACAACCCCGATTTAGCCCTGAGGAACAGTTGTGGAGGAGGATGAACCATGTCATTAACCACCTCTGCTGGTTTAAATGAGACAGGGAATGAGATCACTCTCGACTGCGGCGTTACTTTTAGCTGCTCTTCCTCTGAGATATAGGACAGAGAACTGCGCAGACTCGGCTTCATCCTTGTCACTCAGTGCAGACGTTCTCAGTGGACACACGTGGTCAGCGTCAGCTTGTTCTAGCGGTCAACAAAAAGTTTTTACCTCGCAAAACTCCACTGCTAACACTTATTTTTGCTCGTTAGTCAGAAAATAATCTAGAAATATAGCTAGGAGCAGCAACTATCATGGTTCTAACGCTATAAGAACTGTGAAATGTGTGCGTAAAAAGATATTATTTATTATCTAGCAAATTTGGTGAACGAGTTTGGTGAACAATATTCGAACGTGTTTATCATTTTTAACAGCATCTTAACACACGATTCAAAATGGCCGACACAGTAAAATTCACCATGCCTCACTCAGTCTAAAGATTTCACCATTTTAGCAAGTTTTATATCTCATGACCAATAGGTGGCGCTACACAGTGCAGCTTTATATTTAATGACGTAACTTGAATTATTTTTAAATCCATAAAAGACAAAGTAAAAGCTACACAAGAGGCTGTACCCTGGCCTCGTCCCACACCGAAGAGGAGGGAAAGTACAGTTTGGTGACGTCATTTCCGAGAATTTTCAAGAACACCAGAGGCACTGAAGCAGGAAGAATGTTGGTAGCTATTAAGTTGACTTTTTTATTTATAAAAAAAATATGTTGAACACACTTAGGCACAAGCTCAGCCCTGTGGAAAAGGAAAAACAAAAAGTTGTCCAAAATGACAAAAAGAGTGCAAGTCTGTCACCTAGTGGATCCAGTGGAATTTTAGAATCAGCCCAAATTACTGCTTATTCTCACATTTTCAATCAGACATACCAGTGACAAAAATAGAATAAGACTTGAATTATAAAAACAAAATAAAAAATAGAATGTAGCTATGCATGTAGGACAAGGAAAACATCTAGATAAAAATAAAAACGTGACCAACATGAACATAATGCAGATGATATCTGTACACATGAGATGCCGTTCTGTGAGATAATTCTGGATTCTGATTGGTCAGATGGGTTTGTTCGATATATTATCGTTTCTATAGCAACAGCTATACAGCGACTTGTATGACGACGGATGTATGACACATAAACATATATTTTTAAGAAACTTGGTGAAATCAGTTAGAAGTTTTATATAATGAGATGTTTACTGCGCATTTAGTGAAGGGAAGGAGTCTCCAGTTTCAATGATTTTTTACAGGTAAAGATATAACTACATTTTAAAACATGTTAAGGACACAGGAGTTTATACTGTGTGGTTTCTCTGTAACTGTAAAAAGTTGTTAGATTTTTAACTTCTAGAGACTCGACTCTTGCCTGCGACATGATGACAACTCTTCCTCTGAACTGAAACTAAACAGCTAAACAAACATAAACTTAACATGAACATAAATGTCTTCCGTGGCAGATGACAGGGTGTAGTGACAATCTGTACTGCGCATGCGTAAACGGTCTCGCCGCTCGATTTCAACAACTTCACTATACACCTTTATTTCTTTATTTTCTGCATTTTGATGTTTTTCAGCCCTGTGAGTTGGTTTTATAAAACAAAGAAACATATAGAGAAAATAGAAAACACAGATTATTATTGTTGGTAAATATTTATTTCACTATTTAGCTGTTAATTATTGCAGGTTGAAACACATTCATTTTAAAATTAACGTTAGAAAACACATGTATCGCTTTTATATATTCAATTTCACTCTTTAACCAATTGTATATTTAGTTATTAATATTACTGTTATCCTTGATTTTGTGTGTGTTTGTGTACAGTACGCAGTGAATATCTTCATATGAACATCCCTGTAGTTTCCCTCCACATCACAAGATGGCGGGCTCCCTACTTCCGGCCTGTTTTTTCTACTTCCGTTTGCACACTGCGCCCCCTCTTCCTTTTCCTCAGTGCAGCGGGAGCAGTATCGGAGTCTGAAGACTTCATCTCCTGACTAAAGGAGAAACTAACGATTAAAAATGGTCAGTAAAAAAAAGCAAACACACCAAATACCTTCTTTAATAGACAGTCCGGCACTTTGCTTACGTCACAGTGCAATTTCAGCGTGGATGAGGGTTTAATTTCAGTCGGATGATGTCGGATGTTTTTAAATTCGACTCGCCGTGGCACTACGTTTTCAAAGCTCCATGTGGTTTATTAAGAAGTATAACGTGTCAAATAAAATCTTACATGCTTCCCGGCTTTCGCTGGACAAGCGTTGATTAAAACAAATAATTTTATGTACTTATCCATTCATTTTAAGCTTTTCTATTAAAAAAAAACAAAAAAAAACCCGGCTCAGTTCCGGGGTGACCCTGACGTCAGCGTGACAGCGGCTAAGCCTCAGTGATGTTAATAACTTAGTTATTACATTGTTATGATCGTTTTATTTTCCGTGTTTCTAGGGTTTTGTCAAGGTTGTTAAGAATAAGGCGTATTTCAAGAGATACCAGGTCAAATTCAGAAGAAGGAGAGGTAATTAAACATATTACGTATTATGTATTTTTAAAAAAAAATTGCATATTTTTTTTTACGTGTGTTTAATTAAAGCAAGTTACAGCATGCAATCCATCTGTATACCACAGCTGACTTTTTTTTTCTTCTTTCCAGAGGGGAAAACGGACTTCTTTGCCCGTAAACGCCTCGTCATCCAGGATAAGAATAAGTACAACACGCCTAAGTACCGCATGATCGTTAGATTCTCCAACAGGGATATTGTTTGCCAGGTGACGTTAGTTAATAAACTTTTACAACATAAACATTGTGCTGTTAGTAAACTCTGAGTTTCCTGTGCAGTATTTTTTTGGTTAGTGTCATAACATTGCTACAAAGTCATTAATGACGTGTGTGTGTGTGTGTGTTCAGATCGCATACGCCAAAATTGAAGGCGATGTGGTCGTCTGCGCTGCTTACTCTCACGAGTTGCCGAGATACGGCGTTTCTGTGGGGTTGACCAACTACGCCGCTGCCTACTGCACAGGGCTGCTGCTGGCACGTCGGGTAAGAGCTGTTCCTCTTCGCTGAATAGGGAATAAATCACTCTGTTTTAGAAAAATAGTCAACGACGGGGTAGTCAGATGATGCAGACTTGCAGTTACAGCTCCACAACGCATGCTGAAGTGTCCTGTTTCTTATATATAGACCCTTCCTAATGTTGTTAATCATTGCTAATAATAATTAATCGGCTTCCAGCTTCCCCCCTGTCTCTGAAGCGTGTGTAAAAGCCGTCCCTGACCAGCGCTGTTGTTGCTGTTTCTCTGCAGCTACTGAATAAGTTTGGTCTGGACAAGGTGTACGAGGGCCAGGTGGAGGTGACGGGTGACGAGTTTAACGTAGAGAGCGTCGACGGCCAGCCGGGAGCGTTTACCTGCTACCTGGACGCCGGGCTGACCAGAACCACCACCGGGAATAAAGTATTCGGGGCCCTGAAAGGAGCAGTGGATGGAGGACTGTCCATCCCACACAGGTCAGAACATGGGGGTTATACTGTACAGGACACGTGCTTTTCCACATGACTAGATCAGAGGTCTGAGCAACAAAGCATGCGAAAGCTGATCTAGAGAATGAAAGGATAACGTAGCAAATAAAAATTAATACGGAAAACAAAAGTGGAATCTAGCGAGCAAAATCTGTCGAGTACGAAAGCCTTAACCTACTGAAGTTGACGTAACATACGAAAGCATAACCTAGCAAACGAAGCGTACTTAGCGAACGAAAGCTGACCCAGAGCACAAAGTTGGCAAAGTGAACGAAAATAGAACCTAGAAAGTGCTAGCTATGCAATAATCCCAGAGCGTAAACGGTACAGAATAGCGAACAGAGTGAAAGTCTGACCCAGAGAGTAAAACCTGAGAAACCGTAATCATAGCAAGCGAATGAAAAGCTGGCCTAAATAACATACGTCCAATACGTAGTGGAGGATTAGACACGTGATCTACGTCTCCCAGGCGCTCATGCAGCCTCTTGGTGTTTTTCAGCACTAAGCGTTTCCCGGGCTACGACCCGGAAAGCAAAGAGTTCAACAGCGAGGTTCACAGGAAGCACATCCTGGGCATCAACGTGTCCGAGTACATGAGCAGCCTGATGGAGGAGGACGAGGAGGCGTACAAGAAACAGTTCTCCCGCTTCATCAAGAACGGCGTCACACCAGATTCGGTAAGAGGAGCGCGCACACACACACACACACACACGGAGCTTCTTGATGATGATCCTCTCTGCACTGAGAGGGTGAAGTCCATCCTTCTTTCCCTCAGCTGATGTCGTGCAGCGATTTCAAGACGGGACTGAGAGAAGCTTTACACGCTCCAGTTAAATAATAGAGCTCTAAATTTTTTATTTAAAAAAGAAAATAGTCGTAGAAATAGACATAGAAAAGCCGTATTAATAATATATAAGTAATGTTATAAATGTACTGTTCTGAGAAATATAAAAAAAGTAATATAGTATAAAGCTGATTTCAGGATGAATAAAAGTAAAGTAAACTTTAAAAAAGTTTGATTGATTAAAAATATATATTTTTCCTCACTGTACAAATTTTGAATGTTTACATTTTGTAACTCTAAAATTAAATAAAAAGCTTATAAAAAATATTTAAAATTATTTTTATTATATTATTATTTAAAATAAAAATAAAAAAAAAATCCTCATTAAATATTCATTATGAAGTTTCCTCTCCGGCGTTCCGTAAGGAAGTAAAATTTGGGAAAAAGAAGAAAACTTCACTATTTTATATATATATATATATATATATATATGAGAGAGAGAGAGAGTTTAAACTTAAAATTTTTCATCTAAATGTAGACAGCGTACAAATACTTCAAATAAAAGCGTAAATGTTCCTCAAAGCACTTGCTTAATTAGCGACTAATTAATTATTCATGCATTTTTAATTAACAAAATTAAAGCACATGTGTGAGGATCTTGTAAAAAAACAAACTCAGAAGCACTACATATGAAAAAGCAATTTTTTTAAAAATATATATATTTTTTCTTGACCTAATATATAGTGCTTAAAAGAGTAGATGAGCTTTTATTTATTGAAATTAAAAAAATAAATAGTCTTACTCAGACTTGTTGATCGAGGTTTATTTTCTGTAATAGTTGTGTAACGTGAGCACGTGTTTGTTGCAGGTGGAGGAAATGTACAAGAAGGCTCACGCCGCTATTCGTGAGAATCCGGTACACGAGAAGAAGCCCAAGAAGGAAGTGAAGAAGAAGAGGTGAGTTCTGGAGCTGTGTGCTCTCCTCCTCCTCATCATCATCATCTTTCACACACTGATGGATAACTAACGAGTTTCCTGGAATGTTCTGTGTCTTAGGTGGAACCGTGCCAAACTGACTCATGGTCAGAGGAAGGACCGCGTCGCTCAGAAGAAGGCCAGCTTCCTGCGCGCTCAGGCGGCCGCCGAGGACGACGAGTGAACACGCGCACCGACCTCCTAACACCTCTCCTGAGAAAACGCGTGCACCTTTCTCCAAATAAAAGATTTGGGAAAAGTAACACGCCGTGTCCGTGCTTTGGATTTTCAGCTCGCTGTGTTCGCATCAGATCAGTGCTCAGAGCTTCACAAAGTGTCATCTGGGGTCATTTTTCCTCCTGACTCTCATTATTACTGAATAAAAATAACACGTTCCCTTGGTGGAAGGTTCTGGAATAAACCACTCTCTAGCTCTAATAATAAGCAGAAGTTTAATTATACACAGAAAGCATGAGTGATTTTTATTTATTTTTTTAAATTGCTGCAGATTTTGAAATATTTTGACAATATTTTTATTTTTAAAAAACTTTGTACAATTCGATCAAAATCAAAAAATTAAAAAAAAAAAAAAAAAAAGTTATGTTCTAGACCTATTGTAAATAAGACTAAATTTTTAAACAGTATTTTTTATTTGAGGTTAAAGTGTTGAGGTGAAACTTTTTTTGTTTTTGTGTTTTTTAGAGAAAAATAGAAAAAAATCTATTTAGTGATTGAGTGGAGAGAATTTAATCTTTCATATTTAATATGAATTTCTAAACTATATATGTATGAATTTTATATAAATATAATGATTTTTTAAAATAAAATAGTTTAAATTAAATTATATATAAAATTAGATATATTTAATAAAATCACACACAGGCACACAGATGCGACAAAATACTTTAATGTGCAAAGTCATGCATTTATACTTTCCATCTTTTTTTCTTTTTTTTTTAAAATAGAACCGTTTGGTTTTCATCCTTAACCAGCAGCAGCGATGTTCAGCAACAGATCGGTCACAAGATGGCACAGAACAGGAGGCGAATACTAAAAAAAAAAAAAAAAAAAAGTGTGTCTAAAAGTCCAGTCTTAAAACCTGAAGGAGATCGGACGGTCACTTTCTCTCGGCTCCAGCGTGGAGATCTGGGCGTGATGGCCAGCACGGGGGACCACAGCCTTATCTCTCTTCAAGTGTAAGGGTAGCATGCAGGCAGAGGATCTCGGCGCTAATAGTGTGTAAAATGCGTGACTTAAAAAGAGATGATCACAGTTTTGTGGTAGAGGTGTGCATCGGGACTGAGATTCCACAGGACTCGGCTTTAAAAAAAAACAAAAAAAAAATATCACACAGACACTTTAAATATTTTTTTTTCCGTGATCTGATTTTAGCGATTCTGGTGGTAACTTCCTGGCTGTGTGACTCACTGATGTGGACATTTCTGTCGCTAACCGCATTCAATCTGAGAAAAAAAACAAAAAAAAGTTTTTATTGTTCTCAAAAAAATGTTTCTTTTCTCTCGTGCGCTTTCCGTGACGTTTTATCGGCATCATTTTGACGAGAATTCCAGTGAAGAAGTAACGGAAACAGTACGAACATCACGTATGGATTCAGAATCCCAGAATGCAATGCAGCTACTGTGTAAGACGCTAGCCATCGATGTACGAGATGATGAAGCCATAGCGACAGTGTTTAACGGTCAGAGTAAAAGATTAAAGCGCCGCTGCATCGCTCTGTTGAACCAGAGATGAAGCGAGGGTGAAATCCCACTGCACTGCTATCAGCACAGCATTGTGGGAAATGTAGGAATGAGTCAGTTGATGAGAAAACGGAGCGAAGAACTCAGAATTCATGAGAATTTAAAAGCGGTCCCGTACACACACCTCTACTTCATCGTTAGTGCATCCCTCAACTTTTTTTTCCTTTTATTTCACATATTTCATTTTAACGGATGCAAAAGGTTTCATTTTCCCTTCGTACGAAAAACCCACAGAATGATCAGTGATCACTCATGTATGGCACAAATGTTTTACACACACACTCTGGTGTTAGATGTTAGAGATATTGTCATTATTTAAACTCTCCTGCTGTTAGGGTGCCAATATTTACGCCAACTTTCAGATCATCATCATTGCTTTGACTTCAATCCAGGTTTCACTGAGATTTAAAACGCAGATTAAAGTTAACGGTTCAATGAGGACAAAAGTAACGGTGCCCTATAAAAAGAGGAAGTTGCTTTTTAAGGAAAGTGGGCGGAGCTCAGCAAATCTGTTCTTGCAAGGGGCGGAGCTCGTTTCCAGGCTTCAAAAATAGCCTACTGAAACACAGCATATGATTATCAGACTTTTTTCATAACATTTTAACCATTACAGAATTACAAACGGCCGCTTTAATCGCCGTGTCAGCGGTAGGAGGAGAGTTTAAAGAGTGACACTACATCATTAAGTCGGTGTGTGGGATGTAAAAAAAAAAAAATTTAAAAAAAAAATCAAACCTAACCCCAAACCAAAGCCACACACAGCGGCACCACAGCGAGCTCACAGTGTGTGTGTGTCGTTACGAGTCGATGGTGTGCGAGATCTGCTTCCAGAGCAGCGTCTTCAGGTTGTTGAGGATGAGCGAGTGCTCCATCTGCATCTGCTCTCCGGATCCCGTGAGCTCCATGCAGGCGTTCAGCTGTCTCTCCAGCTCGTCCCGCAGACTCGCCGGTGCCCCCTGCAGCAGGAAGTCCTCCAGCGCGCTGCAAGCTCGCGCCAGGTTGGTCCGGCTCGGCTCGGGGCTGCAGCGGCGCTCCACTCGGCGACACGAAGCCCTGCAATCGGCGCTGTACACACAGTCCGAGTCTTCACGGCACGGCCGAGCTCGCATGGCGTGCCTGAACGCCTCCTCAGGCACGACGTGTCGGCCGTCTAAAAGACGCAGCTCGTAGCCCTCGGTGTAGCCGAAGCTTCCCGGCTTCATGTCGCACAGCAGGAAGGAGCCGAACATCCCGTGGAAAACGTCCTCCACCAGCTCCAGCAGCCCGATCGAGATCTTCGCCTTGCGAGGCCACGACGGAGCAAACAGGTGATCCAGGCCGCGTCCGACCACGGCCGTGATCCAGGGTTCCAGCGCCGGAGACAGGTTGAGGCCGTAGAGCGGCATGTACGCGACTCGCTCCACCACGTACAGGTCACCACAGAAACCCAGCAGCTTGGGAGTGTGACTGCGTCCCTGCAGAACCACGCTGAGTAAAACCTCGTCCAGCTGCAGGAGAGCCCACGCTGACCGGGCCTCGGCTAGAGACACGCGCCCATCATTATCGGCATCCGCAAACGACAGGACCAGCGACACCAGCGTGGTGAGATCGGCCTGCTCCCCAACCTTCGCCTAAAGATCACACACAGACACCAGAAGTAAGAGCAGGAGAAAGATCAGGACAACCATCACCATGCTTCACCATGTCCACCTAACCTACAGCTCCTCCTCAATACGCAATCACAAAGAGACACTGTATTACACTGAATTACTCCGCATCCTAAAGCTCATCGTAAAGTGCTTGCGTCAGCACCCGCACCTTCACGTGGCTGTACACCATCTCTTTGAACTTCTCCACCGAGGTTCCTCTGGTGGGTTTGTCGAAAAGCACCGGCTCCTTCCTGGGCTCCAGCTCTTCTCCCAGCTCATAGTGAAGCACGTCGCCCAGCTGGCACTTGATGACCGCGTCCACGTCGCCCCAGCTCGCCGTGTACACCTGAAGAACGTGGAGAGGAACTTAACCAGGGTCAGAGTGAATCTATCTAAAAGTTTTTAAGGCTCAAAAACGTTATTAACAACAGCGATGAAGCAATGAAGCAACATTCATGCAGTTTTGACTAAAAAAACACTAAAGGAGCATCAAACTCTGTGAAACGCTCTGTTTGCACATCAGAACCGAAGCAGATAAGCTGTAAAACCATGATGTTCTTCATGAAGCTCACCTGAGTGTTGGGTTTGGAGGACAGACACCTCCTGAAGTACAGCGAGTCTTTCTCACACAGGCTGCTGCAGGCCGAGCCGTCGATCACACCCGCTCTGTATTTATCACACTGACAAAGAGAGCAGAAGCTTCAGCGTAAACTCCGCCTACACCACAGCGGCCACCAGGGGGAGCAAATCTTTCTTAATTAAACCCCATCAGGAAGTGGACTTTTTATCAGTTTATTGTTTACTTTTACTGTTGTAGCCACTTACATTACAGTCTCTCTCTTTCTCTCCCACTCACTCTGTCTTTCCCCTACCCCTCCTCTTTTTTTATCCCCCCTTTCTCTCTCTCTCCCTCCCCCGCTATCTTTATCTCCCTTCCCTCACACTCTCCCTTTCTTCTACCCCCTCTCTTGATCTCTGTTCTATCCCCCTTTCTCACTCTCTCTCTTCGTCTGTCTGCCTCTCTCTGTCTTACTCTCACCGACTCACTCACTCTACCTCTTTATCTCACCCCCATCTCACTCACTCACTCTCTCTCTCTTTATATCACTCCCCCCTCTTTCTCTATGTCTCTCTCTTCCCCCCTCTTTTTATCTCTCTTCCCTCTCACTCTCTTTCCCCTTCCCCTCTCTCCTTTTTTATCCCACCCTTTCTCTCTCTCTTACTCTCTCACTCACTCTCACTTTCTCTCTCTCTCCTCTCCCCATTTATCTTCAGCTCTCTTCCCTCTTACTCTCCCTCTCTCTTTTTTTACCCCACTTTCTCCATCTGTCTCTCTTTCACTCTCCCCACTTCTCACTTTCTCTCTCTCTCCTCTCCCCATTTATCTTCAGCTCTCTTCCCTCTTACTCTCCCTCTCTTTTTTTTACCCCACTTTCTCCATCTGTCTCTCTTTCACTCTCCCCACTTCTCACTCACTCTCTCTCGCCCTTCTTCCCTCCTCTTATTGTATCTCTCTTCCCTCTCACCCTTACCCCTACCTCCTTTCCCTCTCTTACCCCTACCTCCTTTCCATCTATCTCACTCTGTCTCTTTCTGCCCCCCCTTTTATCTCTCTTCCCTCTCGCTCTGTCTTTTCCCTACCCCGCTCTCTTCTCTCCCCTTCTCACTCAGTCACTCACTCACACTCTCACCCTTCTTCCCCCCTCTTATTTTATCTCTCTTCCCTCTACCCCTTCTCTATTTCCTCTCTCTCGCTCTCTCTCTGTCCTTCTCCAACACTGAAGACTCCTTCCATAAACGTCTCCTTGCAAAGAACATCATTTTGTCTCTAGGAAAGATACGTTACTATAGAAACAATAAGAACTTGTTAGACCTGCTGGCCAATCAGAATACAAAAATCATGTGTGTGAATGTGTGTGTGAATGTGTGTGTTGTATTAAACAGAAGACTCACGATGGTGGTGTAGCACTCGTGCGCTCGGCACAGCTCTGTGTAAGACGAGTACTGAACATACACCACCCAGCTCCCCACAAACACCGCCAGCCAGGTGAGGAACAGGTACTTCACCCTCACGTACGACAGCCGGACCTGCACGGGAAACACACACACACACATTTATTTTCTACAGGAATTCAGCTCAGTAAGTAACTCTTTACAGCCGTACTGCACAGAGAAGCATCTCAAAACACATGAAACCTTGAAATGGCCGAGCTCCATCAGCAGTAAAGCACGTCAGATTTCTCTCCCGCAGCCAGGAAGTGGAATCTGAGACCATCACAAGCACGGACTCAGCCAAACTGGACAGCTGAAGACTGGACAAAGCGCAGATAAAGTGTTTTCTCATCTTCAGCTGTCCAGTTTGGGTGTGTTTGTGCTCATGAGATCCACAATATCCAAAAAGGATACTGACATAACTGATCATTTTATTACATCACCACATCACTCAGCCCTTAAAAAAACAGATTGTTTTCTTCCTCGTGTCCTTGGAGTACGTCTGAACGCCACCTTCTGCTCTCGACTTTTTTAATTAGTTCTCCACTGAGGTGTTGTCACCTGGGAAACGTAATCTGATTGAGTACAAGATAAGACAAACCTTTATTCGTCCCACAGTCGGGAAATTTCCAAAAAAAATCTCGGAAATCTCTGGACAGGACGACGTCCAGCATCCTCCAACTGCAGAAACACACTAGACTATAATTCCCACCAATTTTTTTTACATGACAAATTACATTGGTTATGTGTCCTCTCTCTCTTTCTTTCTTTCTTTTCCCTCTATAGATGTTTTGGCCGTTCGTTCTTCAGTCCAGCATCATTCCCGCAGACTCAGCATTCCTGAAGCAGCCACAGGAATTACACAGACTACACCCCTGACACACCGAGAGACTGGCTGCAAAAACACTTATATAAGCAAAAAAAAACACACCACCTAGCTGCTTGGTTGGTTTGTTTATTTGGTTTTGTTTTGTATGAAGAGGAATCTTAAGAAAAACGAATGACTCGGGTTTTACATGACTCCTCCAGCTGATGTAATGTGTGTGACTTCATTGTGATAGCGTGATTAATTACGTGCCCGAACATGAGAGACGAGGCTAAAAAAACGGTGCTAAAAAAAAAAATTATTCACCATTCTGATCTTTGTCTGAAGCATAACTCCGCCTTCAAACTTTAGGCCATGCCTCCTGTCTGAGTCTGACGTTGAAGCTGCATCACCTGGTTATTTTCATGATCTCATTTTTTTTTGTTGTTTTTAAACCCCAGGCTAAAATTTTCATCATCGTAATAAACCTGTTCTTGTCATTTCATTGTGAAAAGAAAAACTTCCAGCATTTTTCAAAGCTTTCCCTGGAAGTTTTTCAGCATCATTAATTTTATCAAGAGGTCAAATAATACCAGGAAATGTGCTGCTTTCGGTGGGTTGACATTAAAATGTCAGCGGATTTGATGACAATGAAAACAGTCAACAATATCAACGTTTGTCAGAACAAAACGTGATTTTTAACAAATTCTTTTACAAAGTCGAGTACATTAAACTGTTATACTTTTTCAGATGTGTGTGTTACACATACACTATATTGGCAAAAGTTTTGGGACACCCCTCCAAATCATTGAGTTCAGGTGATGTTTTTCAGGGGTTGGGCTCGGCCCCTTAGTTCCAGTGAAAGGAACTCTTAATGCTTCAGCATACCAAGACATTTTGGACATTTTCATGCTCCCAACTTTGTGGGAACAGTTTGGGGATGACCCCTTCCTGTTCCAACATGACTGTACACCAGTGCACAAAGCAAGCTCCATAAAGGCATGGAAGTGAAGCATTTTAGACCCAAAATGAACAGTGAAATACACAATTTAAAAAAAAAAAAAAAAAAAGCTATTTATACTTCTCCAAGTGTGGATCTGAGTGCATGTGAATTATATGCTTTACTCCAGATCTGTGCATGACTTCAAACTGCCTGAATGAATGATAAACACTTCAATGCTCTAATCCATAAGCATGCATCTGAAGAGAAAATACTTACGTGAAAGAGGTAAGACTTGGTGATCCAGGCCCGTGCAAACAGACCTCTCGCCATAGCAGAAAGAGTTCATTTCAAACATGTCACCGACCTGCAAAACAAGAAAAACATCGCGGCTGCAGGAATCTCACTATTCTGCACCGTGCACCGCGTCATCACAGCACTAATCCCTCTAACACACCCAACGGGACCATTTCTACTGTACAATAATCTCCAGTTCTGGTTGCACTTCCTATCCTAAACCTTCAGTAGTGACCTGGATCGCGTTCAGCTCTTAGGAAAATCCAGCAGGCTTCCTGATCACCATATGCTGCATTCAAGCGCACCAGGTTTATCCCGTACTTCCGGGTTTGAATGTTGCGACGGGGTTTTTTACGACATTTCGCGCTTGAAGCCGGCAGCGAACATAATTTGCATAGCAAGAATATTAAGGCAAAACTGAGTTGTGCTATGATAATATATCATTATATTACACCACTTATTGTTAATATACCACACTTTGTTCTGGAAAAAAAAAAAACAATAAAGAAAAATATTTTAACAGTGATATTTTACGACAGTTCGCGCTTGAAGCTGGCAACAAACAAGCTCTTGGGGGGAAAAGTGATTTTTTTTTCATAGCAAGAGTATAATAAATAATATTAAAATTATTTATTATGTATTTATATAGTAATTATGTATTATCTGATACATTAACAAAGCACAAAAATATTTTGTGCTTTATTAATGTATCAGAATAAAAAAAAAATCCCTTTTGTTTCTGAAAAACTGAGGATTTACATATTAATGCATACTAAACAGATTTTAACATATTTGGTACTATGACAACCTACCAGAATATCCCCTTATATTTGTATATGTTGTTTCATGTTTCTGTAAAAAAAAAAAAATTAATAAATAATAATAAAAAAATAATAAGGAATAACAACAAAACCAGAGTTGTAAAAAAAAAAAAGGGAAACAATCTAACTGCTGCAATCAAAACCTCAATCAGTAAATTAGTAAATATGTGTACACAAAAGTGGTGAGCTTTTATAGGAAAATAATCAAGGACAAAATGGTGTGATGAAGCAGAGGTATTTCTGCAACAGCAAAGTTGAGCAAATTGCAATAATATCAAGTCCTGAAGTGTTTTACACCACAGAGGAATATGTGTAAATAAATAAGGGCATACAATCCCCATCTCAATCGTCACCTCGATTCGTAAGTTAAAAACAACAAACAAGGTCATTAATTAATGTTTTTACAACAGAACTCAATTTTGAAAGACACAAGTCTCTTGGTAACAAGAACAGAACAATTGAAAACAGAACAATTAACCATCTACGATTAATTCTGAATTGAATTAAATCTTGCTGCGTTGATAACGAGCATCCATGTGATCGGAAAAATCGATTTATTTCATAATGAGCTAGTTAGTTCATTAGCCCTCCCTGACACAACAAGAGAAATAAAAACCTTGAGAGGAACCATAAAGGGAAACATCCTCATCTGGGTGACACTGGATAGAGAAATTATAAATCATTACTCTTCTATAACTTTGTACTAAAAAGACAAGCAGTGCTGTGTGTTGGAAAGCCCTTCATTATAAACACCATGGTGATTTATGCTAGCTTTAATAGCCAGGTAAAAGTTGTCCACTGTAGATTGATAACAAATTCCACAATTCTGTGTGAGCTAATAGACTTAAAATGCTGTTATGAATTAAAAAAAAAGAAAAGGTTTTAATGTTGAGATAAAGGCTACAAGACATTGGGTGGAGTCGAATGAGATTTGAATGTCTTTTACTCATGGAGCATTCCACCATTTCTATCCATTGCTATACAAAAACTACACTGATGTGGTTCACCTTCAGTTAGTTAGTTAAGCTGCCTTTATTTGTCAAATATACATTACTACACAGTGAAATTCTTTCTTCGCATATCCCATCCTTGGGGGTTAGGGTCAGCCATGATGCAGCGCCCCTGGAGCAGGATGGTTTGAGGGCCTTGCTCAAGGGCCCAAAGGTGGCAGCTTGGCGGTGCTGGGGCTTGAACCCCAATCTGCCGATTAACGCCCAGAGCCTTAACCACTTGATCTCACCACCCCATGAGTTAGCATGCTAACTAGATTTAAAGAAGAATAACTGAAGACACGAAGTCTTTATTATCACCACACATGCATTAAAGCACAGCGGAATTATTTCCGTCACATATCCCAGCTCAGGAAGCTGGGGTCAGAGCGCAGGGGCAGCTATGATACGGTCCCCCTGGAGCAGTGAGGGTTAAGGGCCTTGCTCAATTGCCCAGCAGTGGAGCTTGGTGGTGCAGGGACTTGAACTCTGATCCTTAAACCAGAGCCTTAACCACTTGAGGTACCATCGCCCTTACCATTAGCAGTAAGTGTCAGCTGCTTGAAATCTGAGTCACGGCTGTATAATCACACAATTTGTCTCAGAAATCATTATGAGGAGAATTATATGATTATACATGTGAAGAAGGAATTGTGGGCGTGTCTATAAAATGATTGACAAGAGGCCAATCCAAATACAAACAGGTTTCCAAATTTGTTTATTGAGACAACAACTTAAACTTTTTAAAATCATTTCTAAATCATTTCCAACACTATTTGTAACAGTGAAAGTAAAGGAAAAATCATTTAGTATTGCGCCTTTAAATGTTATTTCTTTGCTACGCCCCAAAACTCTTCGTCTTTTCTGTCACTTCTCAGATTGCTAAAAGCTAACGGTCCGGTACTTTATATAAACTATTTCTTGCGTGGGCGTCTTTTTTTTCTTCCACACTGACCAATCGCTGAGAAGAACTTCTTCGAGAGTGAAAGAACGCTGACCAATCACAGCGTGCGGATTTAAGCACGGGCCGCGCATGAAGGGGCGTGCCTTTTTTTTTTTTTCCTCCCTCGTTTCCGAAACGGGTGCTGAAAAAAAAATACGAAGAGCGCCGCGGACGGTTCGTGCGTTCCCACAATGCATCGCGTCTCAGCGGGAAACCAAAATGGCGAGGCTGAAGAGAGAAAAACACTCGTTTGGTGTATTTTGAAAATCCGTAAGGAGCCGCGAGTTAGTAAGAGAAACCTGGCGGGAGCGAAGAAGCTGACAAAGCCTGTCGGTTTAATGGTTTTTCTTGTATATGCATCGTTTTAAGCGCGGGAATTGACCGAATGAGGTAACAGTAGATTTGAATGGGGGAGTGTGTGTGTGTGTGTGTGTGTGGGGGGGAGTGTGTGTGAGAGATATGGAGGTGGTTTCCTTTTTAAAATTACATCTTAAAAAACCCAAAACACACACACTTTATACCGAAAACGTCCGATAAGACTCCTCACACCACTATACGAAAATTCTATATTTACATATACATGTTTACATATAAACTGAAATAAATATAGTTTTTATTTTTCTCCTCACAAACAATATCTTACTCATACACGTGAAATTTTAGTTTTATATTTTAATGACATCATTTGTCTTCTTAAACAATAAAAATGTCTATTACTGATTTATTATATGCATTTGACAAAATATTTTTAATATTTTCTACAAATCTGCACAATTACCCCTTTTTTTATTCTGTATTTCTGTCTAATCTTTCTGTAATGTGTACACTAATTATTTCTGTTTAGAATTAGTGTATATTTAATGAGACGGACCGAGCCGGACATATCTGCCCTTCCTCTGAGTTTCACATTCAATTAAACATGTATAAAATATTATATACACGAAATGATGTATTAATTTCAGCAGAAATGTTCAGCAGCTGTACGTGTTATCCTGCATCGAGGCATCTTCACTTTTTCTGGAGATTTATTTTTTGTCAAAATAGCCCAAAAAATTTTTTTTCTTTATTAATTTTGTAAAATATTTGACCCATTTATTTGTTTGTTTATTTATTTATTAATTATATTAAATATTTTTTGGAGAGCTGGATGTTTGTCCACATATTCTAAAATAATTCACATTTAAAAAAAAAAAAAAAAAAAAAAGTTATAAATCACGTTTACATAATGCTGAGTTTTCTATGCAAAAAATGCTACATTTCTAAAAAAAAAAAAAAAAGATTAGTTTTGTTTATTTATTTATTTATTTTTTATTTATGTTTAATTTGAATATTTCCCCTGCAGAGACTCAACGGTCGTAAACAGTTCGAGCTCCCATTGCAAGTCTCCGTCCCACCGTCAAGACGAGTCTTCCGTGTCCTTGTCCAAACTCTCGCTCAGAGATGGGCAGGGCGACACGGAGAAACTCGCAAATAAGTTCGAGGAGGGCCAGGATGTTCTAGCTCGCTGGTCCGATGGCCTGTTTTATCTGGGGACAATCACGAAGGTAACTGATGAAGACTGAAAGTGTTTAAAAAAAAAAAACCCGCAGTAACGAGAGGAATAAAAGAAAAAGGCTTACAGGACATGCTGGTATTTTGAAAATAAGCCACGATGTCATGGTAACAGTAACTCGAACGCTTCATCCCAGCATTATTTTCCTTTATTATAAAATCCGAACACAGAATGGTTTATTCCTCACTCATTACTTTCCCACAGATGTTACCTAGCAGTCGTTAATCTGCTGTTATTCTTAATGAATCCTCTTCTGCTTTTTTTTTTCTTCGTTTTCTGAAACGCTCGGATACGCAATTTAACACTTTCTGGCGTTTCTGCGCTCGCTCATGGAGCCGTGTGATGTGTTCCTCCTGCAGATAAACAAACAAAAGCATTGCTGTTTTGTGGTTTTTGAAGATCAGTCGAAATCTTGGGTTCTTTGGAAGGACATTCAGACAGGTAAGAGGCTTTCCTGGTACACTGGTTAAATATTGTATCATACATGAATTTGCCCGAGACCTCTGATTGGTTGCTACGTTGTTTCATAGCCCCGCCCACATTTTCTCTGTACCGGTGTAATTCGTTAGCCCTGTCCCGGCCTGTACGGCTGCCATGTTGGATCATTAGACCTGCAAGATCATTGCAGCCAAAAATGCTTGAGATTTGCTTCAGAGTTTGTGATGCAACTTTTGGTAGTTTTTGTGCTCTCATACTAACTACAAACTACTCATATTGGTGACATCACAAGCACAGGATTCTTCCTTTACACTCCTCCCAAAGATGATACATACATTATATTGCCAAAACTTTTGGGACACCCCTCCAAACCTGGCCACAGGTGTATAAAATCAAGCACCTAGGCATGCAGACTGCTTCTACACACATTTCTGAAGGAATGGGTCACGCTCAGGAGCAAGGTCCATAAAGACATGGATGAGTGAGTTTGGTGTGGAGGAACTTGACTGTCCTGCACAGAGTCCTGACCTCAACCCCATACAACACCTTTGGGATGAATTGGAGCGGAGACTGCGAGCCAGGCCTTCTCATCTAACATCAGTGCCTGACCTCACAAATGTGCTTCTAGAGGAACGGTCAAAAATTCCCATAAACACACTCCTAAACCTTGTGGAAAGCCTTCCCAGAAGAGTTGAAGCTGTTATATTAAACCCTACGATGTCATTAAAGTTCATGTGCATGTAAGGGTGCAGACGTCCCAAAACTTTTGGTAATATAGTGTATATAATGACTTTCTATGAGCGCTGTACTCATGTCCCACACACGTGAATGAAGACGGCTTCGACTGAAAACCTGTGGTCATTTTCAAAAATCTGGAGATCACAGAGATCGCAAAATTGTGGCGTGGCTGATTAGCTTAATGTCGATGAAGAAATGTAATCATTTTATGATCTGGATCCTAAATGAAACCTCCATTATGGTATTGAATCTGGTCACAAGTTAAATGAAGCATTGGAATAATGTGCCTTCAGTGAGGCAATGTGTGATGATGTTGTGTTTGTGTGTGTGTGTGTGTTACAGGGGACAGTGGAGGGGAAATGCTCTGCACCATATGCCAGAATGAAAGCTCAGAACCGCCCAACGAAATAGTCATCTGTGACAAATGTGGACAAGGTACGGGTACACACAGGGTCCGACTGCATCACACACAGCGTCTTGATCTCTGTGTGTGTGTGTGTTGGTGGTGCTTTGGTACCAAAGAAATGTCACACTGGCCTGGGACATGAGCATGTCTCCAAAATGGACTGGTCTTTGTTCCTCTGGTGCCACAGCAGTTTTTAAGTTTAATGTGGAACAAATTTAACTTTTTGAATTTGTTAAAAAACTCTATGTATATATATTTTTATTTGTTATCGTACAGGATACCACCAGCTCTGCCATGCACCGGTCATCGATGCCAGCGTGATTGCGTCGGACGATAAATGGCTCTGCCGAGAGTGTGTGTTCGCCACGACGACGAAGGTTTGCCGCCATTTTTTTTTTTGGTTTGCGCCTCTAATGCTGCCCCAGGTTTATCACCGCTCCAAAAGACGTTTATATGCAACATGCCGCATGATTGTATGTCCATGATCTTTTTGTGGTGTCTATGAAAGGTGTAACTCGCCTATAAAATGAAGATAAAAGGTCTTTTTATAATAATAAAGTAAGCAGTTTGTAGATTTGTTTATTCTTTGTGATTTCAGAGAGGTGGCGCGCTGAAGAAAGGGCCGAACGCCAAAGCGCTGCAGGAGATGAAGCAGTCGCTGCCGTATTCCCTGGAAGAGCTGGTGTGGGACCAGGGCCATAAAACCAACATCCAGCAGTGCTACTGCTACTGTGGAGGGCCTGGAGAGTGAGTCCCCGCCCCCTCCATACACACACCCCTACGCTATACAGCTACACTACATATGTGGTTCTTTCCCAAACTGCTACTAATACATCTACGTAGCTGTATATCAGCACAGAAAAGCCAGGTTTTTGTTCTGGTTCATCACGGACAGTATGTTCTGGTCCTCAGGTGGTATCTGAAAATGCTGCAGTGTAACAGATGTAAGCAGTGGTTTCACGAAGCGTGCATCCAGTGTTTACAGAAACCCATGCTCAACGGAGACAGGTAAACAAAACACACGATATATCTATCAAATTCACGTTATTTATCCCTTAAACAAGCACAGCACCACATGCAGTGAAATGTCTAGTCGAGTGTCATGAAAAAAGACTCAAAATAGAATAAACAGAATTATACAGGAAGGTAAAGGAAAAAACACTATCTGTTTATACACCGATCAGGCATAACATTATGACCACCTGTCTGAGATTGTGTCAGTCCCCCTTTTGCTGCCAAAACAGCCCTGACCCGTCGAGGCATGGACTCCTCTAGATCCCTGAAGGTGTGCTGTGGGATCTGGCACCAAGATGTTAGCAGCAGATGCTTTACGTCCTGTAAGTTGGCCTCCATGGGCTCCACCTCGCAATTTACTGGACTTTAAAGGATACTTTTGATAGATACTGACCACTGCAGACCGGGAACACCCCACATGAGCTGCAGTTTTGGAGATGTTCTGATCCAGTGGTCTAGCCATCACAATTTGGCCCTTCATCAAACTCGCTCAAATCCTTACGCTTGTCCATTTTTCCTGCTTCTAACACATCACATGCTCAGAATGTTATGCCTGATTTTTATATATATATATGTGTGTGTGTATATGTGTGTGTATATATATAATATAAAATGCAGGTGTGCATTCTACATTCACATATTATATACAGCATCAAGTAAAACCTGAAACTAAAAACAAGAATGAAAGATGGCCAAAATGTAATGGTGTAAATAGATAAATATAAATTTTATTTAGAAAGCACATTTTAATCATTTAAAATGCATAAAAAATATTTGAAGTGATTTACAAAGTCAAGCAAAGAAGCAAAAGGTTGTTAATAATAATAATAATGAAATATAAATTGTTGAAAATAAATGCTGTGAAAGTAAAAAATTTTATACAAATACTTAAAAAACAAATCCTAAAAAGGGCGATAATGTAAAAAGATAGTTAAAAGATGAAAAAAAAACATTTGGGGTCACATGCAAACCTAAACCTTATGTTTTTTTGTTGTTGTTGTTGTTCCATGCAGGTTTTATCAGTTTATTTGTTCAGTTTGCAGTAGTGGACCAGAGTACCTCAAACGACTGCCTCTGAGATGGTGAGTTGTATGTACCTGCATTAAGTCTGCTTTTAAATGCTAAACGTTAGACGTCTGGCTGCTTTTTTTTTTAAATAATTTCCCCTCTTTGTTTATTTACAGGGTAGATGTTGCACACCTAAGCCTCTACAATCTGAGTGTTATTCACAAAAAGAAATACTTCGACTCCGAACTCGAGCTCATGGCTTTTATTAACGAGAACTGGGACAGGCTTCAGCTCGGAGGGGTGCGTCTCATCTCGTCTCGTCTCATCTCGTATAATACGATAATATAATATATCATCTGATCTGTTCACCTCCGTTCTTTCACTAGCTCACAGACGTCCCCAAATCAGAGCGCTACGAAAGAATTCTGGATGCACTTAATAACAACCCGACCATGTGAGTCCATATACAGAATTTATATCCTTTCTGTACAGTATATAAACCTGTTTTTTATATATATATATATATATATATATATATATATATATATATATATATATACACACATACACACACAAGGTGTTGGCTTTCAGGTTTATGTCCGGGAAGGAGATCAAGAAGAAGAAACACCTGTTTGGGTTACGGATCCGATTCCCTCCGGGTCCGCAGAACTCAGAATCTCCGTCGGACAGGGAACAGGAAAAAGCCTCACATGAGATTAAGATTAAGGGCAGGAAGTCCATGAAGCCGCCCCATCTAAACAGGTAAACATCATCATCGTCATCATCCTACCGTATGATTCATACTACCAAGTGACAAGTCGATTGGCTTCTGTGGGCGTGGCCCGTCCTGCTAGCCACACCCACTCCTTCCATCCTGTTCTATAGACAGCTAATTATATAAACACAAATTAATCAATGCACTAATCAGTAATAACTACATAGACTCACCAGAGGCAACGACCTCCTTCTGAGCTGCCCCACTCATCCCAGTTCCAGTGAAAGGAACTCTTAATGCTTCAGCATACCAAGACATTTTGGACAATTTCATGCTCCCAACTTTGTAGGAACAGTTTGGGGATGACCCCTTCCTGTTCCAACATCAGTACACCAGTGACCAAAGCAAGCTCCATAAAGACATGGATGAGCGAATTTGGTGTGGAGGAACATGACCTGAGGTCAGAGTCCTGACCTCAACCCCATAGAACACCTTTGGGATGAATTAGAGCGGAGACTGCGAGCCAGGCCAAAACTGGGACATCTGCCTTTACATGCACGTGAATGTAATATGGAGTTGTCCCGCCCTTTTCAGCTATAACAGCTTCAACTCTTTTGGGAAGGCTTTCCACAAGGTTTAGGAGTGTGTTTATGGGAATTTTTGAACATTCCACTAGAAGTGCATTTGTGAGGTCAGGCATTGATGTTGGACAAGAAGGCCTGGCTCGCAGTCTCCGCTCTAATTCATCCCAAAGGTGTTCTATGGGGTCATAATTAAAGTTGCGAGCAGGGAACTAAAGAAACATCGGACCACGATCAGTCTGAGGAATCGTTTAGATTTGTCGCTTCACCTTTTCCCGTTTCATTAAAAAAAAAAAAAAATTGTGAAGTTGAGTAATTTGTGTATTTTTGTGCATCCTTGCTGATTGTTTCTGTATTATTAGAAACAGATGTGTGATACATATTGTAAAAAAAATATTGTATGATGTATACATTTTTGCTGAGGTTTTGCTATAACAGCACTAGTCTAAGATTTCGTCCTTTATTGACGTTCATCTTGAGCTCCTACGTTCGTTCCTATAACCCCAGAGTGCTGAGAGATTGTTGTTTTGTTCAGCGCGGTCACCAACGGAGTGGTGAAGAAAGGGAAGAGGAAGCATCGTGCACACTCGTTGGAGACGCTGGCCAAGCTGAGACGATCAGAAGAGCTTTTGGCACAGGTGAGCATCCACGACGTTAAATACTTCACAGATACGTACCGAGAGCTTTGTAATGAGCAGAGTGCAGTTATTTTGCTGTTTCTTCTTTTCACGTTTTTTTCCTCCTGCAGAATCACATGGCGTTCCCGACTGCAGAGAACAACTCGCTGGACGTGACCGCGTCTAAAAGGTAGTTTGTTTTTTCTGGCTTGGAGATGAAATAATAACACTGTACTCGCAAACCATGTCACGCTTGTTTCCTCGAGCAGCGTCAAAGCTGAAAAGTCTACGCCATCATCGAGTACCTCAGACGCCGACTCTGTTAGTGCCACAACTATGAGCGAAACTACCTCAACTATCGTATCCAGGTATTGATCCCTTCATCCCTTTGGTCTGCCAAAAGAATGTCTTAAAATAGTCACACCCTCGGTGAAGGTTCTGGAAGGTTCTGAGTTTGAGTGTTAGGATTGGACCTGAACCTGACAATGAACTGATTGTGAGCTAAAAATGTTGTATATACGCAAATATGGCTTTACAGCATCTGATCACTCAGGATCCAGACCAATATGGAGGCTCCTGATTGGTCAAAGACGAGGAGATTCAAACACAGATAAATACTCAGCTTGTTAATTCTGATTCTTGTTTTGTTGTTGCTATAGTAACAGCTCACACACAGGGACTGGTATGTGAAGTTTTCTGTAACAGTTTCCTACATTTTCAGGGAAAAGGAGTTGGGTTTTTTTTGTTTGTTTTTTTGTATAACTGACGTCAAGATAAAGAGAATAAAAGAAAGTCTGCTTTGGGGTCGAGTGTTTATAAAGGTTAAATGTAGCCCTAAATGGATAAAAAAAAAAAAAACATGAGCTGTTGTTAATAAAATGCAGTTTACATCAGCAGATTGCTGTGGCATAAAAGGAATAAAACGCAGTATGACACAACCACATTTGTTGCGTCTTTCTCATCGTGCTGTTTTTTTTTTCGTGTGTGTGTTAGTCTTAGCAGCTCCAGCAGGACTCTGGTGCCTCAGCCCCCGGTGAAGAGGGGTCGAGGACGTCCGAGACGAGCGCTGCAGCCCCCCAACCCCGAGATTCCTCCTCCACCTCTGCAGCCTGAGCCCACGCCTGCTCCCACGCCCGCACCTCTCTCACGCTTCCCCCCGACCCCCATCACCCAGGGCCTGGACTCGAGCGCTCAGCTCAGCCTCCTCAGGAGCTCCATCAGCAGCTACTTCGGCGCAGCCGGACGCATGGCGTGTGGAGAGAAGTACCGTGTCCTGGCGCGCCGCGTCACTGACGACGGCAAAGTGCAGTACCTGGTGGAGTGGGAGGGTGTCACCGCATCCTGAGCCCCCGCATACAAACACACACACACACACTCACACACACACACACACACACTTCAGAACTGTGCTGTTAGGTATGGTGAGGTAAGTGTTCGTTTCTTTCTGGGAATGTAAGTGAACAGTGGAGCAGGAGGGTCTCCAGAGCTCTCACACACACACACACACACACACATATATATATAAAATGTGCCATTCAGTTTCACACTCTTCAGCTTCTTTACTAACGTTCATGTCGTTCTGCGAGAGCGATTAAACTGTGCCTCTTACCGTTACGTTTTAAACAAAACAAAAAAAACTTATAGATGTCACGGGGCTGCACATCAGACACGTGCAGCGTTTTGACACGTCCCCATTTACTTCCTGTCACACCTCCAAACCAACTCTAACTGTAAACACACGTCACGGCAGAATCCGGAAAAGACTGTCGTGTGGTTTGTAGTTTATTTCTTGTTGTTGTTGTTGTTTTTTCGAATGAGTTGAACACAAAGTAAATAGCGCACCGATTTGTGTGCAGATTCGCCGTTTTGATTGAATAATAAACCTCGGCATCGTACTAGCTACGTTATCCTGCTTCAACCTTCTGCCTAAACTCTGAGATCCCTACTACTTCCTTCCACGTCTTTATTCTTCTTCGTAACGTCTCTAAATGCCTTGTAAATTAGCAAGAAGCCAAATACAACAAACGCGGTTTTACATCAAAACTAAAAATTGTGAGACACCGAATAAACCAAAACAAAATCCTGAATCCTTCGGTGTGTGACTTTTTAGGTCTTTCAACTGATTTGAGCTGAAAACAATTTTTTTTACGGGAACCCACTCCCCAACCGTGTCGCTGCCGTGCTCCTGATGTGCAGGCACCCAATAAATAAATAAATAAATAAATAAATAAAAATCCAATGCTGTATGCTGCTGCAGATTTAAAGTAAATCTTGCGGGTTTTTTTTTTTTTCGTTTTTTTTATTTTTTTTTTTTATATGTATTTCAATTTTTTTTCTTTTTTTTTTTCTTGAAGTGTACATTTTATATAAATTCCGCTCACCTTGCATTGCACATTAGTTCGTCGTCACGCTCATCCAGGTGACCTTCAGACAGAAATTCTCCCAATTCTTTCTTTTAAACTCTCAATGGCATTAATTTCTGGGGGTGGGGTTTTAGATTGAGGGCGTGGTTCCTGAGATCTTTTTTTTTTTTTTTTTTTTTTCCCTTCCTTTTTTCTCTCTCTCTCTCTCTTTCTCTTTCTTTGTCATGTATTATTACACTGAGAGACCTCAGACAAATCTCCCTTCACATGTAATACGGACTGGTTACGTTTAGCGACGTTTCCTCGTCCACACGTGGAAGCGTCAGAGGTGAGAACTTTCCTGGACTTGCAGTCGGACATCGTGTTGTCGGATGTAAAGTATGCACACTATCAAACTCAAGGATCTTTATTTTTCGTAGCTCTTTCGCTTTCCTGCGCCGTTTTGTTTTCGTTCCTATGCAAAATCGATTTTCAAAAGGTTTTTTTTTTTTTTTTTTTGCCTCTATAGTTTTTTCGTTCGTCTGCTTCAGGAAAACAAAACAGCAATATTTTTTTCTTATGATCTCTCAGGCTTTTTTTTTTTTTTAGTTTTTTTGTTTTTAAAGGTCTCTGTGCTATTTATTGCTTCGGGGGGGAAAAAAACAAACTGTTCAGGATGATTTCTACTTCACTGTACGAGCGTGATGAGAAAACGTTCGGATCTAAACCCGTTGTTTCTGCGCACGTACGAGGGACGTTTTAAAGGAAAACTCCACCCCGAACTGCGCCTTTACATTCAACACACGAGCTTCAGCGGCGTCCGAGATTTTGTTTTTGTTTTTTTTTCGTAATGCAACCCTGAGACACTTTCATGGACATCTTTCTCTTTTCTTTGTTACCCACGATGCTGTGCTGATAGCAGTGCAATTAAAATTGACTTTATCTCTTAACTAGAGAGAGGGAGAGATGCAGCGGCGCTTTAGTGTTTTAGTCTGGTCCGGCTCCCTCGCCTCCTCGTCCGTACGTCCTGGTCAGCTTCAGCTCCCACGCCATCGCTGACTGTCCGAGTCAGAATTCCGCAAAGAATTCTGGGAGATTTTGAGTCCGCCGTTTTGCCCTGACATCTCTACGATTTCTACACTGTTCACTGGTTAACAAAAGATGCGTGAGAAAAGAAGTGCTGTCCATCATCTGTTTGTGTTTGATGTTTTTCTAACTTTCATTGCTAGCAACAAAAGATCATCAGCAGCATCATCAGAGCCACACACACACCATCACCCAACACATTAGCAGCAGAATCATTAAACCCATCAGGATCTAAACACAACGCAGTGTGTCTCACGGTGGCATATGTCTCCTCCATAGTTGCCGTGTTTTGTTTCTCGTATAGCATTAAATTCTGACTTTCGGAGACTTCGTTTTGCTCTGTACGGACTGTCTTTTGTTTCTATACTGAATACCCTGAGGTTTTTTTTTTTTTTTTATAAATAATAAATGTTCTTGACCCACTCATCTCTGAGCGCTGACTCGATCAGCAGACGTTTTTTTTCTCGATCTCAACACTGATACCTCCTTTTATTTCAGTAAACGATGTGTATGAAATGTTTCTTACTTGGTGTACCAGTACTACATCCATACAGCTTTGCTTTGGTTTTTTTTGTTGGTTTGTTTGTTTGTTTGTTTGTTTTGTTTTTTTTACTGGCTTTGAGCAGGCTTCTGTAGCCAAAGAATAAATTCATCAAATAAAAATCTGTGTGTTTTAGTCACTTTCTGGGCAATTTATAAAAATATGCAACAAGCCATGAAATGTCCTTACAACACTTATTTAATTCCTTTGAGTTTGTATGAGCTTTTGTGTATGAATTTTATTGTTGTCTTAATTGTAATTAATTCAGTTGTAATTATTTCTAAAATAATTCTTATAAATTAAAGATAAATTAAATATAAATAAATATAAAAATATAATAGTTTAGCTAGAGAATCTAGCCATGGGGGTCACAGTCCAGTGACTTCTGCGCCGGTCCCAAGCCCGGATAAATAGAGAGGGTTGCGTCAGGAAGGGCATCCGGCATAAAACACGATAAAAAAATCGTCAGTACTCTGAATTTCATACCAGATCGGGCGAGGCTCGGGTTAACGACCGCCATCGGCGCCGGTGGAAATTGGGCTACTGTTGGTGGAAGAAGTAGAGGAGGGAGGAGAGTGCGCAGACAGAGAGAGAAGAGGAAAGGTAAGAGTGTAGGACTGAGAATAGGAACTCTGAATGTTGGTACTATGACAGGGAAAGGTAGAGAGCTGGCTGATATGATGGAGAGAAGGAAGGTGGATATACTGTGTGTACAGGAGACCAGGTGGAAGGGTAGCAAGGCTCGTAGTATAGGAGCAGGATTCAAGCTGTTTTATTATGGTGAGGATAGTAAGAGAAATGGGGTAGGTGTGGTCCTGAAGGAGGAGTTTGTGAGGAATGTTCTGGAGGTGAAGAGAGTGTCAGACAGGGTGATGAGTCTGAAGTTAGAGATTGAAGGGGTGATGTTGAATGTTGTTAGTGGTTATGCCCCACAGGTAGGTTGTGAGTTGGAGGAGAAAGAGAGATTCTGGAGTGAATTAGATGAGGTGATGGAGAGTATTCCCACGGGTGAGAGAGTGGTGATCGGAGCGGATTTTAATGGACATGTTGGTGAGGGGAACACAGGTGATGAGGAGGTGATGGGCAAGTTTGGAATTAAGGAAAGGAACCTTGAAGGACAGATGGTAGTGGACTTTGCTTAGAGGATAGACATGGGTGTGGTTAACACTTATTTTCAGAGGAGGGAGGAGCATAGAGTGACTTACAAGAGTGGAGGTAGGAGCACACAGGTAGACTACATCCTATGTAGAAGAGGCAATCTGAAAGAGATTAGTGACTGTAAAGTGGTAGTGGGAGAGAGTGTAGCCAGACAGCATAGGATGGTGGTGTGTAGGATGACTTTGATGGTCTGTAAGAAGAAGAGGTCAGAGATAGAAAAGAAAACCAAGTGGTGGAAGCTGAAAAAGGAGGAATGTTGTGAGGAATTTAGACAGAAGCTGAGGCAGGCTCTGGGTGGTCAGGTAGTGCTGCCAGATGACTGGGAAACTACAGCAGAAGTGATCAGGGAGACAGGGAGAAAGGTGCTGGGTGTGTCATCTGGAAGGAGGAAAGAAGATAAGGAAACTTGGTGGTGGAATGAGGAAGTTCAGGATAGTATCCAGAGGAAGAGGTTAGCCAAGAAGAAGTGGGACATGGACAGGACTGAAGAGAATAGACAGGAATACAAGGAGTTACAGCGCAGAGTGAAGAGGGAGGTGTCTAAGGCCAAGCAGAAGGCATATGACGAGTTGTACACTAGGTTAGACACTAGAGAAGGAGAGAAGGACTTGTACAGGTTAGCTAGGCAGAGGGATCGAGATGGGAAGGATGTGCAGCAAGTTAGAGTTATTAAGGATAGAGATGGAAGGGTGCTCACAAGTGAGGAGAGTGTACAGAGGAGATGGAAGGAGTACTTTGAGGAGCTGATGAATGAGGAAAATGAGAGGGAAAAAAGAGTAGAAGGGGTGAACTCTGTGGAACAGAAAGTAGATAAGATTAGAAAGGATGAAGTCAGGAAGGCTTTGAAGAGGATGAAAAGTGGGAAGGCAGTTGGTCCTGATGACATCCCGGTGGAGGTCTGGAAGTGTTTGGGAGAGGCAGCAGTGGAATTTTTAGCTAGTTTGTTCAACAGGGTTTTAGAGAGTGAGAGGATGCCTGAGGAATGGAGAAGAAGTGTGTTAGTGCCGATCTTTAAGAATAAGGGTGACGTGCAGAGTTGCAGTAACTATAGGGGGATAAAGTTGATGAGCCATACAATGAAGGTATGGGAAAGAGTAGTGGAAGCTAGGTTAAGGAAGGTAGTGGAAATTTGTGAGCAGCAGTATGGCTTCATGCCCAGAAAGAGCACAACAGATGCAATTTTTGCTCTGAGGATTTTGATGGAGAAGTATAGGGATGGTCAGAGGGAGTTGCACTGTGTGTTTGTAGACTTGGAGAAAGCGTATGACAGGGTGCCAAGAGAAGAGCTGTGGTACTGTATGAGGAAGTCAGGAGTAGCAGAGAAGTATGTCAGAGTGGTGCAGGACATGTATGAGAGGAGCAGGACAGTGGTGAGGTGTGCTGTAGGTCAGACAGAGGAGTTCAAAGTGGAGGTGGGACTGCATCAGGGATCGGCTCTGAGCCCCTTCCTGTTTGCTATGGTGATGGACCAGTTGTCAGAGGAGGTCAGACAGGAGTCTCCTTGGACAATGATGTTTGCAGATGACATTGTGATCTGTAGTGAGAGCAGGGAGCAGGTGGAGGAAAACCTGGAGAGGTGGAGGTTTGCGCTGGAGAGAAGAGGAATGAAAATCAGTCGTAGTAAGACTGAGTACATGTGTGTGAATGAAAGGGAGGGAAGTGGAACAGTAAGGTTACAGGGTGAAGAGGTGAAGAAGGTACAGGAGTTTAAGTACTTGGGGTCAACAGTCCAGAGTAATGGAGAGTGTAGGAAAGAGGTAAAGAAGCGAGTGCAGGCAGGTTGGAATGGGTGGAGAAAGGTGTCGGGAGTTCTGTGTGAGAGGAAAATATCAGCGAGAATCAAGGGGAAGGTGTACAGGACAGTGGTGAGACCGGCCATGCTGTATGGTTTAGAGACAGTGTCACTGAGGAAGAGACAGGAGTCAGAGCTAGAGGTAACAGAGCTGAAGATGTTGAGGTTCTCTTTGGGAGTGACAAGATTGGACAGGATTAGGAACGAGTACATCAGAGGGACAGCTCATGTTGGACGTTTGGGGGACAAAGTTAGGGAGGACAGATTAAGATGGTTTGGACATGTTCAGAGGAGGGAGAGTGAGTATATTGGTAGGAGAATGTTGGACATGAAGCTGCCAGGCAGGAGGCAAAGAGGAAGGCCAAAGAGGAGGTATATGGATGTAATTAATGAGGATATGAAGCTAGTGGGTGCAAGTGTTGAGGATGCAGAAGATAGGGATAGGTGGAGAGAGATGATTCGCTGTGGCGACCCCTGAAGGGAAAAGCAGAAAGAAGAAGAAGAAGATCTATTCATTGAACTTGATCCAATAAGTGCAGTTTATTCAATTATTTTTTTTAAATATTTATTTTTTATTATATTTGTATTTTTATTTACGAAATTATTTACAAATTTTTTTTTTTTTTTTTTTACAGTCGTCTCCACCAAGCATTCAAGTCCCGCCTACTCTACTCTGATTGGCTAACTAATAGACAGTTTACTGGTCATTCACGTCTCTGTGGTGACATTTATAATCGACGCGCCAACGTTCGCGCGTTTCCATTGACCAATCCGCATTCAGCCGTTTTCCATCAGCCAATCAGAGGCGGTGATAGTGAATGGCGTTTTGTTTGGATGCTGCTGCCAAGGGAAGCTTGGATAACATGGCCGGTTAAAGCCACATTATCGGTAACAACTTTTATTTTATCTTGGTAATCTGAAAACGTTTATTAATTTAGTAAATAGATACTGCGTGAAGTGTTTATAAAAGTAGTTTTAGTAGGTGGAAAGCAGAAAAAGTGGAAATGGAACTTAGCTAACTAGCTAGCAACTGACAACCTGTTGATTGTTTACAGTTATCGTGACGTAGGATTTGAGTTCAAATTATAAATGTAAATATGATTGAGGTTATCTATCGTTTTCTTTGAAGCTCAATTTAATGTCGCGAAAATATTCTAATGTTCATGCGTACTGTGTTGTTTTATTGTTACAGAATTAACTCAGAAATGAGCGGAATCGGTAGCCGGATTAAATAATCCGATTTTTCGTTTGTCATGTAAACTGAAGTGAACTGGATTCTTCTGCTCATCACTCGGTTATGAGAGTTCCTGATGTGTAACTCAGACCGAGAGCTGGTAGATGATGTGCTGTCTTTAAGGAACCAGCTGAGAAGAACCGAGAGGAACCTACAGGCTCTGGGAGAACAGTTAAGGTAAGAAGAAATGATTCAACAAAGAGTCATATTCACTGATTCACAAAGAGTCACTTTCTGTAGTGAATCATATCCAACTCCTAGATACTGGGTAAGTTTTTGCTATTAATTAGGTCCACAATTACTTTCAGCTTGTTTAGAAACACCCTAAAATGCAGTAAAGTACATGTTCAGCATCATATTGGTGGGAAATCCGGTGTAGACATCGACGCAAATGCTCTGGACCCAAGGTCCCAGAATGCAATGCAGTTTTGTGACACTGAGTCACAGCACAGCCTGATTGCAGCTTCAGTTTTATTTTCTGAATCATCTTTATTTATTTTTTTTAGCCAGTCAGAAAATGACAGCATCGACAGCATCAAAACCGGGAGCGGATCAGACGTCTTCCCAGGCCACGTCACCTTCGACGATCTTCACAAGCCTGGTGCTGTGAAAGCATCATCATACCCAGGAAGAGCGGCGAGATCCAGCACTCCGAAGTCAGCAGAGCAGAAAACGTGTGCAAGATCGCACAGCTCTGACAGTCGAGTGAGTCTGAGTTTGGTGTATGTGTGTGTTGTGTTTTTTTTTTGTTTGTTTTTTTAAAGATGTTCCACTTTAAAATGTGTGTTTTCCTGCAGCCTCGATCAGACAGAGACATGGAGAACGAGGCGGCTCAGCTCAGGAGGAAGCTCAGCTCTGTGAGGGAGGAGAACTCGTCTCTGGTGCTGGAGAACAGGCAGCTGATCAGTGACCTGGAGGCGGCACAGCTGGAGATCGCCAGCTCTAAGACTAAGGTACTTTCTACACACTGGACAAACATGATGCACAAGTATGCATCACAAGCTATAAATTTTTAACTGAAAATATCTCCGAACACTTTTAAAGCTATTTTTTCTCCACAGCACTAAGGGTCAAGGAACTAAAAGCTTTGAAACATCATAAGGATAAGAATATTCAGTCCAAGTTAGACAATCCTCTTGAAATGTTTTCTTTAAAACACCGATCAGGCATAACATTATGACCACCTGTCTAATATTGTGTCGGTCCCCCTTATCACTGCTAAAACAGCCCTGACCCGCCATGCACTGTGTATTCTGACCCCTTTCTATCAGAACCAGCGTTAACTTCTTCAGCAATTTGAGCAACAGTAGCTCGTCTGTTGGATCGGACCACACGGGCCAGCCTTCGCTCCCCACGTGCATCAGTGAGCCTCGGCCGCCCATGACCCTGTCTCCGGGTCACCACTGTTCCTTCCTTGGATCACGTTTGATAGATACTGACCACTGCAGACCGGAAACACTCCACAAGAGCTGCTCTGATCCAGTGGTCTAGCCATCACAATGTGGTCCTTCGTCAAACTCGCTCAAATCCTTACGCTTGTCCATTTTTCCTGCTTCTAACACATCAACTTTGAGGACAAAATGTTCACTTTCTGCCTAATATATCCCACCCACTAACAGGTGCCATGATGAGATCATCAGTCTTATTCACTTCACCTCTCACTGCTCACAATGTTATGGCTGATCGGTGTATACTGTCATTGTACATGATGTTAAAACTTGGATCCGTGTTTTACTGCCTGATTTTGTCCCACAGATGCGTGTTCTAGGTTCCACCATAGGCGCAAAGACCTCCAGCGTGTCCTTCATGAAAGAGCGAATCCTGGACCTGGAGGCACAGCTGGAAGCTCAAGCCAAAGCTTTACAGTAACTCTACTGCTCTTTCTCCTCTCTCAGAATGACCACCAAAGTGTGGAATAAATGATCGATTGTGTGTAACTGTTTAAATGTATGTTGTAGGGAAGCGGACCTGAAGCGTGCAGCGAGCGAGCAGACTGCACTGCAGTTTAACAGAGTGGTGGAGAAACTCCGTGAAGAGGTGAATGCTGTGAAATCGGAGCTGTGTGAGAAAACTCGGCAGTGGAAGCGGTGAGGGACGTGTGAATGAATGTGTATGTGTGTTGTTTGTTTACGTTAAAATGAGGAAGACGTGTATTTTTTATTTTTTTTATTTTTTTAAAAGGATGGAGCAGCAAAGGAACCAAGCTCTGCAAAATGCAGAGAAACTCACACTGGCTTTCAGAGACTACAAAGAAGACGTTGCTGAAAAATTAAAGAAGGTAGAGCACAATCCTCCAACTAAGATATTACTAAGATATTATTATTGTTTTTTTCCCATCTCCGATGTCTCTCCTGGATGTAGGTGATGGAGAACGAGGGCAAGCTGAAGACGAGTTTAGTCGAGTGTGACCGAGAAAGAGGGGAGCTGGAGAAAAGATGTACAGAGCTGGAGAGAGAGAGGGAGAGGACGAGCCACAGCCTGAGGTAAGTTACATCTCCTGTGAGTCTGGATGCAAATAACGTTTCTACACATATTTAGAAATTCTTTAGAATCACTATTCTCTCTCAGCAAGGAGCTGAAGGAGGCGCGAGTCCATTCCGAGGCTCTCTCTGCCAAGTGTCAGGAGCTGCAGGCCCAAATCCAGCAAGCGTCGGAGCAGCTGGATCGACTGCAGAGGGAGCTGAAGCAGAAGGAGATGCAGCTGGAGGAGGTGGAAGGACTCAGGAGGGAGAGGGAGGACCTGCGTCTCCTCACGGCCTGTCAGGAGCAGAGGCTGACTCAGACTCACAGGGATATGGAGCAGACCAGAGCAGAGCTGGCCAGTCTGGAGAAGGTTCTGGACATGTTGCATCTCAGAGAGGTGTGTAGGTGTAAGTGTATATGATTATACATGAAGTCTGGCCTTAGGTAGTCTAGTATACTTGTTCAGAAGTGCACAATGATATCTTATCTAACACACGGAGCCTAACACACAGGCTCCGCCCATGCGCTTAGTCTAACAAGCAGGCCCTACCCCTTCACTGAGGCTAACACACAGGCCACGCCCCTTCACTGAGACTAACACACAGGCCACACCCCTGCCTAAGAAAGACTAACAGGCCATGCCTCCTTCATAGAGACTAAAATAGCTCATGCCTCCTTCACTAAGAAAGATGACGAAGCTCTGCCTCTGTTAATGAGATAGACAGAGGCCACACCCCCTTCAAGGAAAGGGACACCGAGATCTCACCAGCTTCAGTGAGGCTGACACAGAGACCACACCTCCATCACTTATGGTTTCTGACACAGAGGCCACATCTGGTTTTATGTTTAAAGGCTTATTGTTACTTTATATCTATATCCCTTTGTTTTTCAGAATCGTGACGGAGCGTTGTGTGTGAATCCGTGTTTTTTACCCTCGCTGACTTTGACTTCAGTCACTGAGAATCTCCACCACAAGCAAGGTGAGTCTGAAAATGTGTGTGTTATAGGTACAGGCAATTTCCAAATATACTATACTCAGTACAGTGATTATCTGATGATTTCTGATGTTTTTTGCCTGAGTGCTGTAGCAAAATAGATGTCTTAAACACAGGACTGTTTATCAAATGAGCTTGTTTGTATATTATGCCACGCCCACTCATTTCCCTGTGGACTTGATTATGTGCTGAAGGTGAGCAGTATCAGAAGCTGTTAGCGGCGCTGCAGAGCGTGGAGCAGGAGAAGACGAGGCAGGCGACCGCCGCACAGAGCCTGCAGGAGAGACTGAGCCGAGCTCAGGAGGAGATCTCATCCCTCCAGACTTCCATCACACAGAGAGCCTCTCACTACCAACAACTTCACCACCAGCTGCTGGATAAAGCCTCTCAGGCCACCACGGTTGAGAAAGAGGTGAAAAAAATCCTGCTGAACAACTGCATTACTCCACACATCTTCTTCTTCTTCTTTCGGCTTTTCCCTTCAGGGGTCGCCACAGCGAATCATCTCTCTCCACCTATCCCTATCTTCTGCATCCTCAACACTTGCACGCACTAGCTTCATATCCTCATTAATTCCATCCATATACCTCCTCTTTGGCCTTCCTCTTTGCCTCCTGCCTGACAGCTCCATGTCCAACATTCTCCTACCAATATACTCACTCTCCCTCCTCTGAACATGTCCAAACCATCTTAATCTGGCCTCCCTAACTTTGTCCCCCAAACGTCCAACATGAGCTGTCCCTCTGATGTACTCGTTCCTAACCCTGTCCAATCTTGTCACTCCCAAAGAGAACCTCAACATCTTCAGCTCTGCTACCTCTAGCTCTGACTCCTGTCTCTTCCTCAGTGACACTGTCTCTAAACCATACAGCATGGCCGCTCTCACCACTGTCCTGTACACCTTCCCCTTGATTCTCGCTGATATTTTCCTATCACACAGAACTCCCCACACCTTTCTCCACCCATTCCAACCTGCCTGCACTCGCTTCTTTACCTCTTTCCCACACTCTCCATTACTCTGGACTGTTGACCCCAAGCACTTAAACTCCTGTACCTTCTTCACCTCTTCACCCTGTAACCTTACTGTTCCACTTCCCTCCCTTTCATTCACACACATGTACTCAGTCTTACTACGACTGATTTTCATTCCTCTTCTCTCCAGTGCAAACCTCCACCTCTCCAGGTTTTCCTCCACCTGCTCCCTGCTCTCACTACAGATCACAATGTCATCTGCAAACATCATTGTCCAAGGAGACTCCTGTCTGACCTCCTCTGACAACTGGTCCATCACCATAGCAAACAGGAAGGGGCTCAGAGCCGATCCCTGATGCAGTCCCACCTCCACATTGAACTCCTCTGTCTGACCTACAGCACACCTCACCACTGTCCTGCTCCTCTCATACATGTCCTGCACCACTCTGACATACTTCTCTGCTACTCCTGACCTCCTCATACAGTACCACAGCTCTTCTCTTGGCACCCTGTCATACGCTTTCTCCAAGTCTACAAACACACAGTGCAACTCCCTCTGACCATCCCTATACTTCTCCATCAAAATTCTCAGAGCAAAAATTGCATCTGTTGTGCTCTTTCTGGGCATGAAGCCATACTGCTGCTCACAAATTTCCACTACCTTCCTTAACCTAGCTTCCACTACTCTTTCCCATACCTTCATTGTATGGCTCATCAACTTTATCCCCCTATAGTTACTGCAACTCTGCACGTCACCCTTATTCTTAAAGATCGGCACTAACACACTTCTTCTCCATTCCTCAGGCATCCTCTCACTCTCTAAAACCCTGTTGAACAAACTAGCTAAAAATTCCACTGCTGCCTCTCCCAGACACTTCCAGACCTCCACCGGGATGTCGTCAGGACCAACTGCCTTCCCACTTTTCATCCTCTTCAAAGCCTTCCTGACTTCATCCTTTCTAATCTTATCTACTTTCTGTTCCACAGAGTTCACCCCTTCTACTTTTTTTTCCCTCTCATTTTCCTCATTCATCAGCTCCTCAAAGTATTCCTTCCATCTCCTCTGTACACTCTCCTCACTTGTGAGCACCCTTCCATCTCTATCCTTAATATCTCTAACTTGCTGCACATCCTTCCCATCTCGATCCCTCTGTTTAGCTAACCTGTACAAGTCCTTCTCTCCTTCTCTAGTGTCTAACCTAGTGTACAACTCGTCATATGCCTTCTGCTTGGCCTTAGACACCTCCCTCTTCACTCTGCACTGTAACTCCTTGTATTCCTGTCTATTCTCTTCAGTCCTGTCCATGTCCCACTTCTTCTTGGCTAACCTCTTCCTCTGGATACTATCCTGAACTTCCTCATTCCACCACCAAGTTTCCTTATCTTCTTTCCTCCTTCCAGATGACACACCCAGCACCTTTCTCCCTGTCTCCCTGATCACTTCTGCTGTAGATTCCCAGTCATCTGGCAGCACTACCTGACCACCCAGAGCCTGCCTCAACTTCTGTCTAAATTCCTCACAACATTCCTCCTTTTTCAGCTTCCACCACTTGGTTTTCTTCTCTATCTCTGACCTCTTCTTCTTACAGACCATCAGAGTCATCCTACACACCACCATCCTATGCTGTCTGGCTACACTCTCTCCCACTACCACTTTACAGTCACTAATCTCTTTCAGATTGCCTCTTCTACATAGGATGTAGTCTACCTGTGTGCTCCTACCTCCACTCTTGTAAGTCACTCTATGCTCCTCCCTCTTCTGAAAATAAGTGTTAACCACACCCATGTCCATCCTCTTAGCAAAGTCCACTACCATCTGTCCTTCAAGGTTCCTTTCCTTAACTCCAAACTTGCCCATCACCTCCTCATCACCTGTGTTCCCCTCACCAACATGTCCATTAAAATCCGCTCCTATCACCACTCTCTCACCCGTGGGAATACTCTCCATCACCTCATCTAATTCACCCCAGAATCTCTCTTTCTCCTCCAACTCACAACCTACCTGTGGGGCATAACCACTAACAACATTCAACATCACCCCTTCAATCTCTAACTTCAGACTCATCACCCTGTCTGACACTCTCTTCACCTCCAGAACATTCCTCACAAACTCCTCCTTCAGGACCACACCTACCCTATTTCTCTTACTATCCACACCATAATAAAACAGCTTGAATCCTGCTCCTATACTACGAGCCTTGCTACCCTTCCACCTGGTCTCCTGTACACACAGTATATCCACCTTCCTTCTCTCCATCATATCAGCCAGCTCTCTACCTTTCCCTGTCATAGTACCAACATTCAGAGTTCCTATTCTCAGTCCTACACTCTTACCTTTCCTCTTCTCTCTCTGTCTGCGCACTCTCCTCCCTCCTCTACTTCTTCCACCAACAGTAGCCCAATTTCCACCGGCGCCCTGTAGGTCAACGGCGCCGATGGCGGTCGTTGTTAACCCGGGCCTCGACCGATCCGGTATGAAATTCGTACTGACGATTCGCATGGTTAAATTTGGCAATGTTTTACGCCGGATGCCCTTCCTGACACAACCCTCTCTATTTATCCGGGCTTGGGACCGGCACAGAAGTCACTGGACTGTGACCCCCATGGCTAGATTGCATTACTCCACACATCAGTGTATGAAATCATGTGTGTTACTGAAATGACTTAGTGAATTGGTATCTGTGTCCTGATCTCTTTCTGTGCAGCTGAAGAGGAAGAGCTCGCGTCTAGCCATGGTGGAGAAACAGCTGCAGGAGAAAAGTGCTGCTTACTCACAGGCTGCTATTAAAACAAGCCAGCTGGAGCAGGAGATAATGGTAACACACACACACACACTTATCACAGATTATCATATTATCATGATGTAGTTTTTAATGTTTCTGCTGTGTCAGGCAAAAAAAAGTTTTGTAAAAGAAAAAAAAGACATTTTAAACAGCATTAACAGAAACAAAGTAGTGTTTTCACCATTTTTGTTTTAATTAATTGTTTAACAAATGCTAGTATCATTTATTTTGGGTAACAGTATCAGGAGTACTGAAAATTAAAAATGCAAAGTAATAGTTTGAAGAAAATAATAAAAACACTAAATAATGAATATATTTAAAAATATATATATATATATATATACACTATATTGTTGTTTTTCAGGGGTTGGGCTCGGGCCCTTAGTTCCAGTGAAAGGAACTCTTAATGCTTCAGCATACCAAGACATTTTGCACGATTTCATGCTTTTTTGTGGGAACAGTTTGGGGATGACCCCTTCCTGTTCCAACATGACTGCACACCAGTGCACAAAGCAAGCTCCATAACGACATGGATGAGTGAGTTTGGTGTGGAGGAACTGACCTCAACCCCATAGAACACCTTTGGGATGAATTAGAGCGGAGACTGAGAGCCAGACCTTCTCGTCCAACATCAGTGCCTGACCTCACAAATGTGCTTCTAGAGTAATGGTCAGAAATTCCCATAAACACACTCCTAAACCTTGTGGAAAGCCTTCCTAGAAGAGGTGAAGCTGTTATAGCTGCAAAGGGCGGGACAACTCCATATTAAATTCATGTGCATGTAAAGGCAGACGTCCCAGTTTTGGCCTGGCTCACAGTCTCCACTCTAATTCATCCCAAAGGTGATCTATGGGGTTGAGGTCAGGACTCTGTGCAGGCCAGTCAAGTTCCTCCACACCAAACTCGCTCATCCATGTCTTTATGGACCTTGCTTTGGTCACTGGTGTGCAGTTGTCTCATGTTGGAACAGGAAGGGGTCATCCCCAAACTATTCCCACAAAGGTGGGAGCATGAAATTGTCCAGAAATGTCTTGGTATGCTGAAGCATTGAGCTCCTTTCACTGGAACTAAGGGGCCGAGCCCAACCCCTGAAAAACAACACCTGAACTCAATAATTTGAAGGGGTGTCCCAAAACTTTTGGCAATATATTCTAGTGAATGTGTATGCCATTCTCTGAAGGAAAAGGATAGCAGCATCCATCATTATCAATCGCTTCTAAAGAAACGACAGAGAGAATATCAGCAGGCTCTGGAGACCTCCAAGATGGCCGAAACCCACAAATGCAGGGAACTGGAGGACCGAATAGAGGTGGTAAGTGTGTGTGTGTGTGTGTGTGTGTGTGTGTGTGTGTGGAGGAGACACGTGTAACATGGTGTTTGTTGATGAACATGATAAATATTTGTGTGTGTGTAGTTGCAGTTGTCTCTGGCTCAGAGTCAGGCTGAAGTAGCAGAGTTAAAGCAGACCGTGTCTGATCTCCAATCCGAGAAACAGGAAGCAGAACATCAGGCTGGTTTACTGCAGGAGTCTGTAGAACGGCTTGAACAGGTCAGCTTCCTGAAACCATCAGTGTGCAGGTAACAACAAATCATAAAGCAAATGATAAATAAATGGATTATTTACAGGAAATTGAGATGAAGGAGAAGCATAGAGAAGAAGCAGCACGTGCTTTTGAAGAGCAAGCCTTGAAGACGGCTTCTAAGGTGAGTGTGTGTGTTATACACCGATCAGCCATAACATTCTGAGCAGTGAGAGGTGAAGTGAATAAGACTGAGTATCTCCTCATCATGGCACCTGTTAGTGGGTGGGATATATTAGGCAGAAAGTGAACATTTTGTCCTCAAAGTTGATGTGTTAGAAGCAGGAAAAATGGACAAGCGTAAGGATTTGAGCGAGTTTGACAAAAGGACCAAATTGTGATGGCTAGACCACTGGATCAGAACATCTCCAAAACTGGAGCTCATGTGGGGTGTTCCCGGTCTGCAGTGGTCAGTGTCTATCAAAAGTATCCTTTAAGTCCGGTAAGTTGCGAGGTAGAGCCCATGGAGGTCAACTTACAGGACTTAAAGGATCTCCTGCTAACATCTTGGTACCAGATCCCACAGCACACCTTCGGGGATCTAGTGGAGTCCATGCCTCGACAGGACAGGGCTGTTTTAGCAGCAAAAGGGGGATCGACACAATATTAGGCAGATGGTCATAATGTTATGCCTGATTGGTGTGTATTTAGAAATGTGATTGGACAGTCTGAAAGGAAGTAAGGAGTTCAGATTCAGACATAAAGTAATAAAAATGAAACGTTTGTCTGCTGCATGCAGATGAAGTCAATGGAGTCTGAGCTGTCGCGCTGTAAGGAGGAGCTGAGCGACGGCCTGCAGCAGGTTGAGAAGGTCAAGCAGCAGTACGAGAAGCAGCTGGAGCTAAAGAACTCCGAGGTCTGCCCTTTTAATGTTACACGATTATATAGCGTCATGTGTTATAATACAGAATAATGTTTCTTAGCATAAATAATATTAACTAATAATATTCATAACAATAATATCTAATAATATGCTTCATGGTAACAAAATAGTAACCTTAACTAATAGTTAAGATTAAAAAATATGAACCTGAAAATATGAAGCATTTCATAGATTACACAATAATGTTATAATCAATGAGGATGATTTATTCATTAAAAATTACAATAAGTTTTTCGTAAAATAGACTGAATTTAAAAAAAGGAAACAATACATGCTGTCGCTTTAATAAGACATAAATCTCGTGCTGTGTGTGCTCCTGTTGTGTGTGTGTGTGTGTGTGTGTGTTAGTTGTCAGTTGTACAGGAGATGCTGAGGAGCAGAGCACTGGCCTGTGAGAGCTCCAGTGAGGAGAACCTGCAGCTCCAGCGCTCCATACAGAGACAGCACACCATGTTGCAGGAGAGCACCAGCCGCATCGCACAGCTGGAGGACAGCCAGAGTCACCTGCACAGCCAGGTATGCACCTCCGTGTCAGCATAGCGTGAGCAGAAAATAACACTAAAATCACAAAACCAATGTAATTTACCTACCATGTGGCTCCATCATGTGCACAGAGCAGCCTTTCATACCAAGATAACAAGCTGTAAATTCTTCATCTGTGTCTGTTATCGTAACCTAATTTCCAATCTCTGGCATTTTCTGTTAAAGAAATCGTTTGTTAGAGTTCCAGGGTTTTCCTGTGGGTTTTTATCCTATTTCTGCATGATTACCTGTGTAGCCTGATGGCTGTATTGCTAATTATAGTTTGTGTAAGTACACATGGTTTTATTGAAGGCACTATTCTAGTTCAGTCACAGTTTTGGGCTGTTTATCTCACGTATTTCATGATGGTTTCACTTTAAATAGACTGTCTGTGTCAATGTGGCCATAACATTATGATATTGTGTTGGTCACCATTTTTTTTGCCCAAACAGCCCTGACCCGTCATGCACTGTGTTAACTCCTTCGCTCCCCACGTGCATCAATGAGCCTTGACCGCCCATGACCCTGTCGCCAGTTCACCACTGTTCCTTCCTTGGACCACTTTCGATAGATACTGACCACTGCAGACCGGGAACACCCCACAAGAGCTGCAGTTTTGGAGATGTTCTGATCCAGTGGTCTAGCCATCACAATTTGGCCCTTCGTCAAACTCGCTCAAATCCTTACGCTTGTCCATTTTTCCTGCTTCTAACACATCAACTTTGAGGACAAAATGTTCACTTGCTGCCTAATATATCCCACCCACTAACAGGTGCCATGATGAGGAGATAATCAGTCTTATTCACTTCACCTGGCACCGGTCATAATGTTATGCCTGATCTGTGTATATTAACCAGCGTTTGATGTAAAAACCCCGCAAGCACATGTCTGTCATTTGCGACTTTAACCGTACCGTTGTTCCTCAAGATGCAAGACCTGAAATACACCCTTTTTTTTTTTTTTTAAGTTTTATTTTAACACAGAACTTGGGCAGCATTTTTTATCAGAAGTCCAAGGAACACTGCGCTACTGAACAACATCTAAAAGACAACAATGAATACATTGTGAGATGTTTACTTTAAAGAAATGCTTGTTCCTCTGGGACTTCCTTCTAGACCGAGTGCACAACTGCAGTGTGTCGAAGGTTTACAAATGACTTTTCTGAGAGAAGTAAACTTTGTAAGTCAGAATGTGACCCACGGATCTAAGATGGTGCTTGCTTCAGCCTTAATTAAACTCATATAGAGTTTCTTTAAAATGCTCACCATGATTTTCCAGCATACTGTAACACTACACTGAAATGCAATACTCTGACTCGTTACGATTTGTAACTTTTCCAACAGCAGATTTTACTTCGCCTTCATCCAGAGTTTCTGTTCTCCAGGTTTCTCAGCTGGAGCAAGAGCTGGAGAGAGAGCGCACCACCTCATTAAACCAGCTCAGGAGGAAGCAGGTGGAGGTGGACGAGGCCAGGCAGGAGGTGCAGAAGAAGGAGAAGCAGGCTTCTGAACTCTCTGCTTCCATAACGTGTGTAGTTTACTCCTTTTCAGTCATCCAGGTTATCTTGAAGGTCTTGCACCATTGGTTCTGTTTAATGGACCTCACCTGTATTGCAGTAACAGGAACTCAGATCATGTCACTCTTATATGATATGATATGGGCGTAAATCCATAGATATACATACACCAAGGATGTGCACCCTGACCATCATGCTCATCATGCTCATGTTCTTCTCCTGAAAAAAAAAAATACGACTTGCAGTTCAATAAGATACTGTCACCTGATTACTGCGTTTATTTATTTATTGTTCTTTTTTATTTTTTATAAATTATACACAATTGTAATAATTAATTAAAACTTAATTTAATTTTAAACATTTTTTTTAATAATAATCAAACATTGTGTCAGCATTTTCTTAGTTTTTTATTTCTATTTATTTATTTATTTTTAATATATTTACCTAAGCATTCATTTTATTTCTTACGGTGCACCAGTGTCTATAACCATGTATATAATAACAGATGTGTTCGATGTGGGTGAAATGCTAAACCCTGCTGTAACTGGAGGCATTTACAATCCTGGAAATTTTATGATGTCTTTCACAAACATCTTCCTTGTGATGTGACGACCATGATGTTCTCAAGGAACCCACAAAACGTCTCTGTGTAGCCAGTATTTAAATTCCAGGCCGGCGTACAGCCTTCGGCGGTGGGTGTGCCGTCCTCAGAGTGTCCCAGAGTCTCATGACTGAGTCAAGACTCGCTCACGTTGTCTCCACAGTTCCGTATAAATATCGAGCCCTTGCTTGCTTCTTTTCCTGAAGTTCTTTCTGCTCGCTAAAGAGATATCTCTCTCAGAGTTTTGTTTAGTCGGTAATAAAGGTTGCTGGAGATTCTTGTTTTGAAAAGGAATGTTTGTCATGTATTACTTCTGTGTGTTTTTTTACAGGCAGCTGAGCTCCGAGATGAACGTATGCAGAGTGGAGCTTACAGACATGGAGAAGGAGCTGCTGCAGCTGAGGAGGGACAGCAGCGCTAAAGCCACACAGCTGAGTCAGATGGAGGAGACGCTGCAGGAGACCAGGGGAATGCTGGATAAGAAGAGTGAAATGGGTACCTTACAGTAATCTCAGTGATGTAGTCGCTTTTTTATACCACAGAGCCATGGAGTCTGATTGTTGTGTTTTGCCCAGTACTGGACCTGGAGGAGAAGCTCCACCGGAGTGAGATGGACAGGCGGAACTCTCTACAGCGTGCTCAGCTCTTTGAGGAGCAGTTAAACACGGTGCGCGGCGAGCTAGCCGACACGCTAGGCCACCTGGAGGAGCTGAGGGACGTCCTACAGAGGACTCAGCTCACCACCGACCAGCAGCAGGACATGATCCACAAGCTCACCGCAGAGCTCAGGTGAGGCTCCTCCCCGCTGTCGATACGCTATTGGTCGAGGAGAACACCAGCGAGGCTCTTCTGATGCGATCTGAGAGAGCGTGTAGACGTGGGCGGGTCTTCTAACACTTTGGCTCTGACTCGGTCAAGCATCAAGGTCTCACTCTCCTTTTAATAAGAAGTCTGTGATTTTTTTTTTTTTTTTTTTTTTTTTTTTTTAAATACAAAATATGTTTTATGAAAATCTGCCTATTTTTTCTCGATGTATTTGAAACACGAAAACATACCCAAGCACCGACACTTTATATCCTCATCTTTACATACACTCTTAGTATTATTATTATTATTATTATTATTATTTTTTTTTTTTTTTTTTTTTTTTTTTTTTTTTTTTTTTTGTATATAAATCTGAGTTACCAAACCTGCATTTGCATACTGTAATCTGATTGGCTCTGGTATTTTTATGACACAATAACGCTTTCATGCAGCATGGTCAGTTTACTGAAAGCAAGTTCACAGATGAGAACCCTTACCTTTAAGAAAAGCATGACAGAAGTGGGCTTTTAGGACCTGAATTTCTGGAATTTTCTCATAAAAGCTTTGCTCAATTTTTATTTATTTATTTATTTATTTTTTGGAGATGTGAACAACCTCCTGGACCCAGTTAATTCACTCACTTGTGTTTAACAAGCTGCAGATTCGCCACAAGGGGGCGCATGTGAGACTCGAGTCGATCTTTTTGCATATGCAAGACTGTAAAGAAGGAAACTGGCTCGAACCTATTTAAACAGGCAGGTTGTGATATGCTTCGTATGTGACAGAAATAATTTCTCTCAGTAAAGAAAACTCCATGCTTCATCTCTCTGAAGCACCTACAGCTCAAACCGGAGCAACACCGTCGCACTAAGCACAGCAGGTTTCCTTAGAAGACTTGCAGGAGGTGTTTTTGTAGCCTCGCTCCTTCAAAATAGAGGCTAAGGATGTCCTTTATACCTGTAATGCTCTTTAAATACACAGTACATGATTATTACCACATATACAAATTCAAACTGATCTCATGTCCCATGAAAACACAATCCCATCATCCACCTGAAGTCAAAATGCCAGCTTATGGCAGCTTTAATGACAAATGTGTCCTGTTTGTTATCTTTTCCACTCATGGCTCAGAGAAACAAGGAATAGGGGGGGAAAAAATCTGTTTCTGATCTCGTCCACTCCATTTTTTGTCAGTTTCATGCCTGCATTGTTGCAGAATATTATTTAATGTAACATTACACCGTGTCAGTCTCGTCGTTCTGCTATCATCGATGCCGTGCTAATGTTTAAAAATAAATAAATAAATAAATGCAACATGAACCTGGTTAAAATATGCCACACAACTGTGACTCAAAGACACTTTGAACACATTGAGACTTTAAAGCTGTTTTAGATATTTCCTGTAAATTGTAGTGTGTGTGTATATATAATATACATATGCTAATTTTTTTTTTTCTCTTGCATGTTGAAAAATAAATAAATATTATATATCTGCTTCTCACACTGAGTTTAACACCACAGTTTTTACACATTGTGCGTTCATGGAGCATCAGAAACACCTCTATCCAGTTCTGTGCGGTAACAGCAGTGCAACACATCGTAACGCACTACCTTTCTGGTGTTTGTTTTATTTCAGACATTTTAAATGCTGTACAGAAAAGAAAGGATGAAGGAAAGGTGTGTAGTGTGATAATGCATGGATGTTTAGAGATATGAAGGTTAAGTAGATGGTGTAAATGAGAATAAAGAAAGCGCTGTGTGCTGCAAGTACACGATGGATTCCTGCTTAATTGTGTGTGTGTGTGTGTGTGTGTGTGTGTGTGTGTTGACAGGGAGAGCCAGCAAGAGCTGGAGGAGAGGAATCATGAGGTGTTGGACATGGACACTGCACTGAAGGAGAGACAGGGGGAGCTGCAGCAGAGAGCAGAGCTGGTAACACACACACACACACACACACACACACAATTAAGCAGAAATCCATCGTTTACTTGCAGGACACTGCGCTTTCTTTATTCTCATTTACACCGACACACACACGGGATCAGATAACGCAAGTTTAAAGCCTTTAAAGTTGCTCTTTGTTCTTATTAAAGCTGTGGTATGTAACATTTTTGCTCAAATTATTACTTATGGGGGGGCATGGTGGCTTGGTGGTTAGCACGTTCGCCTCACACCTCCAGGGTTGGGGGTTCGATTCCCGCCTCCGCCGTGTGTGTGTGGAGTTTGCATGTTCTCCCTGTGCCTCGGGGGTTCTCTCCGGGTACTCCGGTTTCCTCCCCCGGTCCAAAGACATGCATGGTAGGTTGATTGGCATCTCTAAATTGTCCGTAGTGTGTGATTGCGTGAGTGAATGAGTGTGTGTGTGTGTGTGCCCTGCGATTTCGTTGGCACTCCGTCCAGGGTGTATCCTGCCTTGATGCCCAATGACGCCTGAGATAGACACAGGCTCCCCATGACCCGAGAATAGATCGGATAAGCGGCAGACAATGAATGAATAAATATTACTTATGCAGTTTATTCAAATATATAAAGTCTCAAAGGTGGTACTCTGAACTGATGCCAGACAACTGGATTGTGTATTAAGTGGGTTTTACATGCTCACTGATAATCGGATAATCTTATTTAGATCTTAGATTAAAGACGTTGGACCAGATTTCACAGATTAAGACAGTGCCACAATTTGCATAAATACCGTAAGAATAGATGACTCAATGCTGGGGTTAAAATTAAGTTAAAAAATCAGATATATGCTGACATTTTAAGGTTAAAAAGGCCGATTTAACCTTTACATTTTCAAGAATTTATTCTGCACTGATAGGCAACTTAATTTAGTTGGATCAAATTTTTTCCACAACATATTCTCTTAATGTTTTTGGTTTTTCCCCACATTTTTTTTTTTGTTTTTTTTTTGTTTTTTTTTTGGGCAGTAACACATTTTGACCAGAGGGGGCTCCAAAAATCCTCAGAAGTTATATAGGGCAGCTATAATAAATAAATAAATAAAAGTAATGGGTTAAAAATGCTTTAATGTTGTTAAACGTTGAGTGGTGGAGCAAGACATTTAAAGGATTAATCAGATGTCCAGCAGATGGCGCTAACAGAAGTTATTTTGAGGTCCTTATTCCTTTTCAGTGCTTTATATTGTGTATATATGGATAAAGTGTCAGCGAAAACACATTTCCATGTGTGTCACGTGCAGCTCGGACAGCTGGACGTGGTCATTAAGGAGCATAAGCTGGAGATGGAGAGGAAGGTCGAGCATCTGCAGGACGTGCTGGAGAAGACCGAGAGAAAGCTTAGAGAGAGAGATAAACAGGTACAGAGCTCCTTGCACTCTTTAAATGATGTTTAAAAAACCCACATAACCCAGTTATCTGAGGACAGCGGGTGTGTCTCTGACTGTGGCTTTGTGTGTAGGTGGGGTTTCTGACTGAGAGGCTGGAGTTGGTGAAATCCCAGCTCCAGGGAAAGGAGGATCTGGAAAAGGTGAGAAACAGCATCCTTAAAAAGCTCTTTATTCTGATCGCTTAGAAGAGGAGGTGTTGATTTAATTTCCTATAACGGCAGCTCGGACGGTATACTGACAGTGTACGGTATCGTTTCCATAGTAACAGCTCGTTCATTGGGACAGTCATTTCTTACGGTGAGGTTTTCTGTAAGGAGATGTGTATTTGGCGTTTATGGAAGGAGTCTCCACTTCAACACTGATTTCATTGTTAGGATTTATTATCTGTACACTAATTGTTTGCAAACTCCTGAGAGTGTGTGTGTGTGTGTGTGTGTGTGTGTGTGTGTGTGTGTGTGTGTGTGTGTGTATCAGAGTGCAGTGGAGCTTGGTCAGCAGCTGCGTGTGTGTCGCGAGCAGCTCCAGAAGAGTGCGCAGGATCTGCAGGATGCTCACACTCGCTGCGATGCTCTGAGCAGCCAGCTGGACGACGTCACACAGCAGCAGAGACGGAAGGTACACGCTTTCAGAAACCTTTGTATGTTCGTACGCGCAGGAGGAGCAACAGGCCACGCCTCCTGCAGTAGGACTGACAGGAACAGAGGTCACGCCTCCTTCCCTACAACTGACTGTAGAGAATAAGATCAATCCAGTGATTGCCTGAAAGTTTGATGATACGGTTTCAAAAACATCACGATAAACAGAAAGCTGGGGATGAAAACTTATTATGCAAAAGTGTAAATGTGGCACAGATGTATTTTTTTATTAGTATTTTGATACTTCAGATACAGCAGTCATACTCTGTGATTAAGCCTTGAACCATTGTACCATAATACCTGTGCGTGTGCCTTGCTCTAGACCTTTGGCCAGAGTTAATGAGTAACTGTGTGTAAGTGTACAGAGCACAAACCTGTGCCATGAGCTCTTACCCTCTACTTTCACACCGGTCAGCGCCTCGAGGTAGGAACTAAAACGGTTCCTAGAACTGTGGCACAGGAACTGAAATCAGTTTTGGTTTCTCTACAGCAAACAAGATGATGAGGATCTGAGGAACTTCCATACGCTATGTACATGCAGTCTTTCTTTATGGCTCTCTCTCTCCACATCTCCGTCATCCTTTCTGTAGTCTGAACATTTTTACTTCTCTCTTTCTCTCGCTCTGTCTCTGTTTACACTCTCTGTACTTCTCTACCCTTTCTCGTTATGTGCTTTTCTTACTCTTTCATTTTGCCTCTTTTTACTCTCTCTTCTCACTTTTTTTTTTTTCACTTCTGGGTTTGTCTCTTTCTCTCTTTAATTAGTTTTTTTTGTTCTCCTTTGACACTCTTTCTCTCTTTCCGCTTTCTTTCTTGTCTCGAGGTTTGTTTGTCTTCGCATGTTCTCTTGTTTTATGTTACGGTTTAACATTAAATGGCTGTCTTGCTTTATGGGTGGTGTATTATAGTCTAGACCACTGTGTGTGTGTGTGTGTGTGTGTGTAGGAGACTGTCGTGCAGCAGCTGCAGGAGCAACTCCGTGTGGTGGAGACACTGCGGCTGCAGGGTGAGGCTCAGCTGAAGGCCACAGTCACCGAACTACAGCGTGACCTGGAACAGCAAAGAGAAGAGCACAGCAGAGAGGTGCACACACACACACACACGCACACACACGCACACACACACGCACACGCACGGCTGCAGCAGCACTCTGGAGGAAACCAAAATGAATGGCCTGGTTTTGTGATGTGTTTAGTTCTGCTTTGGAGCTACGTGACTGATCTGACAAAAAAAACATAAATAATCAGACAATTAAACAATCACACTCTCTTCTCCATCAGCTTCCAGACATCCTTTGCCTCCATTTTATTCATAAATATGCAAAATACAGTGGGGCAAAAAAGTATTTAGTCAGCCACCAATTGTGCAAGTTCTCCCAGTTAAACAGATGAGAGCGGCCTGTAATTTTCATCATAGGTACACTTCAACTATGAGAGACAGAATGAGAAAAAAAAATCCAGAAAATCACATTGTCTGATTTTTAAAGAATTTATTTGCAGGTTATGGTGGAAAATAAGTATTTGGTCACCTACAAAAAAGCAAGATTTCTGGCTCTCACAGACCTGTAACTTCTTCTTTAAGAGGCTCCTCTGTCCTCCACTCGTTACCTGTATTAATGGCACCTGTTTGAACTCGTTATCAGTATAAAAGACACCTGTCCACAACCTCAAACAGTCAGACTCCAAACTCCACTATGGCCAAGACCAAAGAGCTGTCAAAGGACACCAGAAACAAAATTGTAGACCTGCACCAGGCTGGGAAGACTGAATCTGCAATAGGTAAGCAGCTTGGTGTGAAGAAATCAACTGTGGGAGCAATTATTAGAAAATGGAAGACATACAAGACCACTGATAATCTCCCTCGATCTGGGGCTCCACGCAAGATCTCACCCCGTGGGGTCAAAATGATCACAAGAACGGTGAGCAAAAATCCCAGACCCACACGGGGGGACCTAGTGAATGACCTGCAGAGAGCTGGGACCAAAGTAACAAAGGCTACCATCAGTAACACACTACGCCGCCAGGGACTCAAATCCTGCAGTGCCAGACGTGTCCCCCTGCTTAAGCCAGTACATGTCCGGGTCCATCTGAAGTCTGCTAGAGAGCATTTGGATGATCCAGAAGAGGATTGGGAGAATGTCATATGGTCAGATGAAACCAAAATAGAACTTTTTGGTAAAAACTCAACTTGTCGTGTTTGGAGGAGAAAGAATGCTGAGTTGCATCCAAAGAACACCATACCTACTGTGAAGCATGGGGGTGGAAACATCATGCTTTGGGGCTGTTTTTCTGCAAAGGGACCAGGACGACTGATCCGTGTAAAGGAAAGAATGAATGGGGCCATGTATCGTGAGATTTTGAGTAAAAACCTCCTTCCATCAGCAAGGGCATTGAAGATGAAACGTGGCTGGGTCTTTCAGCATGACAATGATCCCAAACACACCGCCCGGGCAACGAAGGAGTGGCTTTGTAAGAAGCATTTCAAGGTCCTGGAGTGGCCTAGACAGTCTCCAGATCTCAACCCCATAGAAAATCTTTGGAGGGAGTTGAAAATCCGTGTTGCCCAGCGACAGCCCCAAAACATCACTGCTCTAGAGGAGATCTGCATGGAGGAATGGGCCAAACTACCAGCAACAGTGTGTAAAAACCTTGTGGCCACTTACAGAAAACGTTTGACCTCTGTCATTGCCAACAAAGGGTATATAACAAAGTATTGAGATGAACTTTTGTTATTGACCAAATACTTATTTTCCACCATAACTTGCAAATAAATTCTTTAAAAATCAGACAATGTGATTTTCTGGATTTTTTTTTTCTCATTCTGTCTCTCATAGTTGAAGTGTACCTATGATGAAAATTACAGGCCTCTCTCATCTGTTTAACTGGGAGAACTTGCACAATTGGTGGCTGACCAAATACTTTTTTGCCCCACTGTAAGTCTGTACGTGAGGAAGAAACACACTCCATGTCATGCTGCGGTAGAGAATGAATCACTGACAGAGTTACTGTAAACACCGAAGATTTACTTTGAAGGATTATTTTCCTCTAACAGCACATCAAAATCTGTTTGTTTGTTTATTTTGTGAAACCCTAAAGGTGTCGGCTCTACAGCAGACACGCGGTCAGCTCCTGAAGGTGTCCGAGCAGATCTCCGTCAGCCTCCGTAGCTCTCAGGAGCAGCTGGAGGAAGCTAGAGCCGACGCTGCCGAGCTCCGCACACGGCTCCAGTCCACACAGCAGCTCTTACAGCACGCCGACGAAGCGCTGCTCATTAAGGTCAGAGGTCAAGTCACACATCAAATCATCCAGGATGTGTGAAGCCACACACCGTTACACATGTTAGTATGAAAACAAAATCCCTAGATGTTTTAAGTCAACTTTTGGTTGTAGAACGGCAGCCATTTTAAAATTTTACCCTAAATGTGCCACGCCCCCCTTTTAAAAATAAATAAATAAATACCTTTTCCATTAATAAGTCACAAATTTACGGTGGCCGAGAAATGCAAAACAAACCAACAAATCAGAAAACACAAGGAGAATTCAGACGAAGTGGAAAAGGTAGGTATAGTTTGCGAATAAAATTCTTCCCTCTGATTGGATGAGACAGCTGTCACTTCCTGTGGATACACAGGAAGTAGGAAATTTATCCAACTTTATTTCTTGTACAACTTTAAATCTTTTAAACAAACATTTATCTTTATAAGAAAATGGAGTTCATTCAGCGCTGCTTTGAGGAAGGACGTTCACATGGCGTGATTTTGGATATACTGATAGCGTATCATGGCGTAAAGATTAGTTTGCGATCTCTAAAAACACTCCTGAAGAACACAGGAATGTTCGGAAGACCAAACTATTCCAGATTAAAGGATGTAAGGAGCGCTATAAAAGCAGAGCTGCGTTCATACACACACCAATCCACTTTCTACTGCTGCAGCCTGCTGGACTTCCTGTATATCCTGAGTGACCGATGTCTCGTCCAATCAGAGGGAAGAATTCCATCCACACACTATACCTACCTTTTCCTCTTCGTCTGATTCGTCCTTGTGCTTTCAGGTGTATTATTGTGTTTTGTACTTCTCGGCCACCGTACAAATTACTCTTGGTATATTTGTCATGTTTGATCTGGTGCATCTGGAATTTACATATTTTGGCCATGGATTAACACACACACACACACACACACACACAATTTGCTCTTTTTTAATGATATAAAGTGAAGCTAAATGTCAACGTCAGTTGTCATTAATGATAAATTTGTAGCTTTTGATTCTGAAGACTGGGCCAAATTTTTTTGAAATGGCGGCCATTTTGTAAAAGAGCCAGAGTTCACAACTAGGGGCTTTTTGTTTTCCTTCCTATACTAACACAAGGTTTTTAGTCATCCACATGGTAACAGAGTAGTTGAAGCTGAAGTGGATCTCGATTTAATCACTCCGGCTGCGTTTAATCAGCTCTGCAGACTTCCTGTAGAAAATATTGAGTTGTTTTTTTTTTGTTAAACAATGTGCATATCAGAAAACAGGAAACTAGTAATAACAGTAAGAGTAGATCGTTACTGATTCTTTTCCTTGTTCCTGATGTGTTCTTTTTTTTTTTTAGATAAGAGCAAACACATACAATCCAGATCACTGGAAATGTAGAGTGTGTGTGTGTGTGTGTGTGTCCGCTAATAATAGCAGGTTTGGACCTGCCCAGTGTTCTATGCTTTTTTCTTTTTTTCCTTTTCTTTTAAACTCCAGATTCTTCTAAACCTCAGGAGTATCATGTGATCACCTGGCCACGCCCCCTTCTCCTTCAGACATTGAGTTTTTTCTTCAAATATTGATGCTCCACACAAGGGAGTCCCCGTTGTGTTTACCTGTCACTTCAGGGTGTGTCCACAAGGCGTTAACAAATATTTTTTCATGAGGTTTTTTTCTGTTTTTTTTTTGGCGTGCCTGCAGATATTTCCAGTCAGTCAAGCTCACCGTTGAAGACTTCTCAAGGTTACACCCTCCGAGCCTGTTCTGCTCACTGTTTCAGGGTCATGCCATGTCGTCAGAACCTTTCAATTAAATTCAATTACATGACTCTTTGTTTTGCGACGCAGGAATGCCATATGTGGGTGTGGAACATCACCCTGTCATGTTGGGCTGCGATCTTTGGCTCAAGTTCTCGAAAGGTTTTTTTCTTTCGTTTCAGTTATTTTCATTTCGCTTTTCCTGACAGTTGCCGTAGCGACAGGTGGAGAAAGTCTGCCCAGGTTTCTTCGTCCATGTCATTTACATTTACATTTCTGGCATTTGGCAGATGCTCTTATCCAGAGCGATGTCCATCCGGTACGTTCTCGTACCTGTCTCCACCAGGGTTTTCATCCACTAGGTGTTTTCTGCTGCAGCTCCAGCAGGAACTGGTCATGGTGCAGCTTCTCTGACCACACGAGAAGCTCTATGGGTTGCCAGTAATCCAGAAATGATAAAGATCATGATTGTACCCATTACCCAGTGGAGTTTTGCAGAAGTCTAGGTGCATTTCCTCGGCAGATTTCTTCTCGTAGCCTCCTTACACCCCATCCATCACCAGAAACCGCTGAGCAGATGTTTGTGTAACTGGTGGTTTGTTTTCAGCACAGCTGTGTGACTCTGCTGTAGATGTGTTTGGGGTTTATGCCACATTCAGAAGTAGGGAGTTTCTCAGACATTTCCTCATTGAGCAGATCTGCTGATATGGTAGAAGACACTTGAGGACACCTTCATGATGTTCCCTGTTGGAATTCCACCCATGTATGAGGGATCTTCCTCATTAAACCCTTAAATCGCACTGCTGACCCCAGTCCACCAATCAGAAACCTCCAGCCGGTTACATTGCAGCGATGAGAAACTGACGGTTGATGATGGACTCCAGCAGGTTCCCCACCCTGGTGCTTCAGGAACCTGTGTGCTTTGTATTTTTTCCCTTGCTCTAATTAATCAGCTGATGAACAAGTTCCTGATTCCTGATTTATGTGTCTGTTTACAAAGGCTCGCAAATCCTTAAAAGTGATTTTAATGACCACTGCAAGATTTTTAAATCAAGTAGCTTGTCAAGATTTGTTTTTAACATTAGCAAGTCTCATATTTCCTGTCAGTTTCCTACGTTACTTTCAGGTGTTATATTTTTTCAAAGGAGCAAACTGAAGTTAAATAATTAATAAATGTTCCTTGTTAGACGTTTATTTATTATCTTGTGTTGGTCCCACACCTATGATGAGGCCACGCCCCTCAGTCAAAAGCGCCACATTGCCGCTTACCGCACACTCCCTCGGTCCATGAGCGACTGCCGCCCTTACTGCCGTTATTTTTTTTTTTACTTATTATTATTACCTGTTTTTAAGAACACAAGAACACACCTTCCTTTGTGGTGAGGATCGAAGCTGGCGTGAGATGATGTGGGTGTGTTAGAGTAGAGAAGACTCTGTTAAAAAAAAAAAAAACTAGTTCACTTGATGGTTAGATACCAGCACCATTAAAACCTAATTTCATTTAAAGCGCACACCTGATTCATTCACTATATATATGTATATATGTACAGAATGTTGTCTAATTACAAAATCCTCTTCTCCGTTCCAGGAAGCCGAGATCGCACGTCTCCAAGGGGAAGATCTCCAGCCTTGAGAGAGCCTCCACGCTCATCTCCGCACTCAGCCATCACGAGTCTAGCACTTTCCATCCCCTCTCTCCTCCTCTCAAAGCCCCGCTGCCTAGCCTCCCGCCTTCCCTCGACGACCCCCTCGCTCGCTCCAGGCATGTCTTCCACCTCCTGGCAGGAAGCCTCCTCAGATGAGTCTCTGGAGCTCTCAGAGAGCCTGAAGGCCAGCGTGAAGGCGGCGCTGAAGCCTCTCGGTTCCCCACACAGCGGCCGGCAGGGCCTGAGCCACGCCGAGCTCTCCTCCAGCTCGGACATGACCTTCAACCCGCTCACCTACATGTTGGATGATGAGGAACCCGAGGAACCGGAGATGGACTCTCTGTCAGGCATGCTGAGGTTTGTTAATCAGACTCTGGCCCTGCAGGAGAAACACTCTGACGTACTCATCCAGGCAAGTACACACTCGAATGCGAGCGTGAGCAGGAAAGAAGAGATCTCTTAATGCAGATGTTTCTCAGCGGCTTTATAATTGGACGCTCGGGATTACGCAGAACTTAGTGGTTTCCTTAGAAGGTTAAAGGACTTCTTTTGTTTCGCTTTTAAAGAATCGCCGAGACAACGGCTTTAAAGGGAACGAGCAAAAAGTTTAGTCTTCTTCAGAAGTCCGGTTGTATTTCCTGTCCATCTGTTGCTCTGGTTTCCTCTCACTGGACACTTTTTCATGCATTAAAAACAGTCCTGATCACTTGAAGTTTGAATCTTGTTTTTTTATATTAATGTAAGTCTGTGTTTTACGGACGTTTTGAAATGCTCTTTTTGTCTTCAATAAATAAATCTATTTTATAATTCATGGTTGCTTTTTGATTCGAGTTCATTTACTTCCTCCACTCTTTACTTTGAACAGTGTTAGACCACAGGAAGTGCTGAAGACCGTATGAGTAAACCTCAGACACATCGCGCGACTCTGTTGATGGTTATCTTCCTGACCCTACCATGTTCCAGAGGGTTTGTAGGGCAATAAAGAACACGAGTAATTGAAGTGACCAGCTAGCAAAAGACTTATATATCAGACCGACGCTTCTTTCAGCGAGCCAAACAAGCATGTAATATTCACTCCAAAAGACTTGGAGCTCAAAGCTCACAACTTTCACTCCGAAGGTACCTTTTCTTTTTTTTTTTCTTTTTTTATCGGTTGGCTCTCGCTGTACAGATCAGATCATGTTCACGCTAGGCTTCAGTGCATGACACCACGCCAAATTTCCACAGAAGCTTATCATTTTCCTCAGAACAGAGATTCTAAACAGAAGCCATGATGAGCTCCCGGCTGAGCGGTCCTCTTCTGCAGCGTGGGGTTTGTTACACACTCTGTAGACATTATTACAGGAATAAATAAAATATAAAAAAAAAAAGAAAAGAATGCTATTTGTTCACCTCAGAGCTTCATATCATTTATCAGGCCGATGTGGCATTCTGAACTCGGGCATGTTTGTATTTAATTTAATTAAGGATTTATTTTATTTTATTTTGTATTTATTTATTCACTTATTTCAGAGAATTTTAATTCCCTTCCTATCAATTCAAATGAATTTTTATTTGTCACTTCTTTTCAACTGTCTGTGACTTAAAAAGAGGAGTAAAATGAAACAAAAAAAATAGAAATAGAATTAAAAATAGATTACAATAAAAAAATTAATTATGTGCAAGCAAAGGGAAAAATATGTAGAAAATATAAAGTACAGATATTTATCTAAATATGAACATATGGGGCAGATATGTGCTGTTGTCCTGGTTCTAGTGAGATCAGCATGATTAGGATTAATATTTATATATTTTTTAACTGTAGATCTAGGCCACGCCCACTTCAGTCTTTAGTCTCAACCTGGATATTTGGAGAAATTTATCAGATGGTTTAAGAGATGCAGACGAAGCTTGTAAAAAGGTTCAACTTCCTGCACTCTGAGAGTGTAACGAATGAACACATGCATTATAATTCAGTTGTAACCTCTTATATAGCATACATAATGCTCTGGCCTGTATAAAGGCCTGTGTCAGGTCACATAATGTCGTTATAACATGTTCATTGGAATATTATTAGGTGTAATACCTAAACCATAATATGAGTAATAATGCTTTATCACCTTCATAGATCTGTTATAAACTAAAAGAGATTATAACCTCTTATGTATGCTTTATTCAGCAGAGATGCTAATACAGCCTGATGTTTCATCATCAAAACCCAAAAGTGTACTTTAAAGAGCTTTAAATAATTAAAATAGATTTACACTCGAGATTAACGAACGCTCCAGGATAGCGCATGTACAAACGCAAGAAATCACACAACGCAACAGTGGAGTTTTCTCACCGCGAGCTCGAGCTGATTGTCACATTTATTACACATTCGTGAGTGTGACACGCTGCAGACTTCTGCTTTAGTCTTGCGGTTGTGTATGTTCATGTGTGATTGTATGTCAGGATGTGAGTAAAGACTGTCTTGATTCTTCAACTGAAAGTTAGGTTCAAGCAATACATTTCTTTCAGTACATTACGACGGAGCAATTCTGGCGTTAAATATAAACCGACGGCTTCTACACCAACACGTCCAGGCTGTTTTCCTAAAACGCATTGTAAGCATTTTAACACAAAGCACATTATGCTTAATGAACACATCCCTGGGCGTTGGCAGGAACGCAGTCGCGTGGCAGCTGGTTTTGTGGCTCTGCTGATAGTGCTATTGGAAAGGATGTGGTTTTCTGAAGCTGGCACGCCATCTCCATCTTTACACTACAAAACCCTGCTCTGAGACCTTGATTGTACACTCTGATGACTTTCAGCTCGAGCTGTTTAGGTGGAAAATAGATTTGAATGTTGTCTTTGTCTAACACGACATCGCAGCTTTGCAATTCAAATCCAAAGACAAGCTATGAATCTAATCTGCTCATCCTGTCTGGAGCTCCTGATGGCGACATTATCACCTTTCAGACCTGCACTGAATCCACACGCTTGTTTCGGCATGGGTTGATATGACTGGAAGCTGAAGCTCTTATCTGCGCAGGTTCATGCTGCAGGGCCTCATTCTTGTCCGGAGCTGTGGTCAGAGCTGCACTGATCAGAATCATGGCAACTATTTATAGTGAGCTGAAGAGAAAACCGTGGCCGCATCACACGTGTCCTGTACCTCACACTAACTGTGGTGTCAGTTTGCTGTTATTTCTCTTAGTTGTGAATTGTAATGTAATACTTTCCAACACAAAGACACACATTGCAAAGGCCACGCCCCTTCAACAGGACTTTCAGGCACCGAGGCCACGCCTCCTTCTCTTAGACACAGATGCCATGCCTTATTAAATGCAACATCAGGAACAGAGGCAGAAACACCAACCTTTGTTCCTGGGATTGTTCAAGTCAGGCCACACCTCCTTCACTTGGAACAAATGGAATAGAGAATGAGGCCACGCCCCCTTTCCTGGGCCTGAAAAGAGTAGAAACAGAGGCCACACCTCCTTCACTTGGTTTAATAGGAATAAAAACAGAGGCCATACTGGGACTGACAGGAATAGAGACAGAGGTCACACCTCCTTTCTTGGGACTGACAGGAATATAAATAGGCCACGCCTCTTTTACTTGGACTAAAAGGATTAGAGACAGAGGACATGCCTCCTTTACTGGAGCTAATAGCAATAGAGGCAGAGGACATGCCTTCTGTACTGAGACTGACAGGAATATAAACAGGCCACGCCTCTTTTACTGGTACTGATGGGAATATAAACAGGCCACGCCTCTTTTACTTGGACTGACAGGAATATAAACAGGCCATGCCCCCTTTACTGGAGCTAACAGCAATAGAGACAGAAGCCACGCCTCCTTCGCTAAATCCTAGCTCCCCTGCTATAAGGTATTGACCTCATGGTGCTGACGTTGTTCCACAGGCCTGTTGCTGCTGCTGTTTGTGATTCATTTCACACCTGATGAAGCGTGCACTTCCTGTCTCACTCTAGCAGTTGATTCAGTCTTTTTCTTTTCTCTCTATCATTCATCATATTGGATCATTTTCCTTTTGGTTTTAGCTTTAAATACCTGAATCCTGTTCCTCATGCTAACCTGCATATTAATGTTAAATCATACTGAGGGCTACACACCGTCTCGGCAGCGTTTTTTGGCAGCGTGCTAAATCGAGACATGTGTGATAACAGGTCTCAGTGAGGCCTAAACACGTCCTCTCGGGTATTTCACAGGAAGTTCGTGCAACAGAAGGGATGCTAATCCAAGCTTTAATGTGGGCTGCACAGTCAGCGAGACCTGCTGCCTCTCAGTCTGTGTGCGCGCGTGTGTGTGTGTGTTAATTATCTGTTGGTGAAATGTAAACATGCCCGGCTGAAGCTCTTCATGATTATAATCAGAGTGTGGCTGTACTCTCGTCCAGGCTGTGACACAGATGTCTACTAGTCATCAGCGTGCGCATACAGAGTGTGTGATAACGTCATGCTGCAGTGGACTGATTCATTATTTCCCATCGTTGAAAGGTTTTAGCCTGGTGTCAAACTAACAGGTTGTGCTAAATAAACATGGCTAACTGTCTATATGCCATACAGCTTCGTATAAGACTTTAAAGCGTTGTTATGTGGCCACCAGGTGAACATGAAGCATCCTTCTCCTTCGTGAAATGCTCATCAGATGTCTTTTAAAGGAATAATTTATCCAATGTTGATCATTGTCACTTTTACACTACTCCTTTGCAACTTTAACTGAACTCTGGAGCATTGAGATACAGATAAAAATCATGTTTTATTGTTTATACAGAACTTGATATCAGAATGTTCTTCTCTTTAACCATTTTTCTTTAAAATTCTGCTGCCCTCCCTTCTTTTACACGCTTTATTTTTCTGTAAACACACACGTTTCTGGAAAGAACACACTGGCCTCTGGATGCGAAGTGTGTAAATCTGCGAGTTCTTCAGTGGAACGCTTTCCACTAGCCGTCATCTGATGCCACTTTAAGCGCTCTTTCTTTCCGGCAGGATTATTGCAAACACATGACGGTGGAACAAAACAAAGCAAGCAGAAAGTAGCTGTTTTGAATAATCGGGCACATAAACAAATCGGCGCCTGCGTCCTCGATGTGAAGCGGAGGACATCCGAGAAGGATGTTGAGAGCTTCGAGATCTGGGTGTGCCTTAGAACTGCATGGAACCTGTTTTTTAAGGTCTTTCTGCCAGGAGAAGATGGAAACGTTAACAAGACTTTCTTCATGCCTGTCTTTATGAGAACGATAAATTTAGTCCATGTTCTCGTCTCACCGGATTTTTGGTGCTCATTTCCCTGACAAAATTCCATGCAAATTTTTCAGCAGTCGTTCCAACAAGCGTTGCTCGTGTTTTAACTAATCACCTCAAGAGTTTCAGAGAAATTTGTTTGAAATTAGGTTAGGTTGAATTAGCTTAAAAAGTAAAGCAAGTATCAATCAAACTGTTCATTGACTTGATGTCTCACACACACACACACACACACACACACACACACACACACACACACACACACTTCCTCTGAACATGTACAAAACTCTGCTGTTAGGGCGGCCATGTTTTCTTGCCCTGTACTTCTTCAAAACAGTTTGGTCTGACCCCGCCCCCTTTTGTATCCCCGCCCACTATGTTTGAAGGTTGAATTGTAATGAAAAGATAATTGTCGTTGTATGAAAATATGGTTTTCTTGTTAAAATACTTTTTAAAGAACATTGCAAAAAAAAAATTATTTAGTTAAACATAAACATCGTCTTTCTGTTCTGAAGTGAATAAGACAAAACAACGAAAACAAAAACCCACAGCTTCACGTTACTACAAAACCACGACACGCAAACTACTTAAAGATGTCGGAAAACTTTACAAAAGCCTTCCACGAATGTTTAATAAACGTCTCTTAACTTTAAGGAAACTTCAAATATATCAAAGATATTTTTAGGAAAAACTTCCACGTTGATGCGGAACGTCCGCCCTGTATGAGGTCATGTAAATGCGCCGTTACCATGGAAACGAATTGAATCTAAGGGGCGTGCCGTGTAGGCATAAACCTGCAATTTATTACCTACCTTCTGTGCAAATAGTTCCAGGAAAGTATGGTTTTGTATCAACAGAAAGGATTTGGCTGATTTAAACTTCCGGGACTAAAATAAAAAGCAAACATTTTTATTTTATATATATATATATATATATATATATATATTTGTTGAACTGTTCCTTTACACTATAGAAAGCGCACTGTGCACTATGCAGTTGGATTACACGTGTCTGGGTGTAAAGAGTCATCTATTATCCTTGTGCATGGAGCAGCATTAATTATGCTTTACTGTCCAAATATTTGCTTTAGATGTGGCTTTGTGTTGTGCACACACACACACACACACACACACACACACACACACACACACTGCGTCATGAATAATACACAGCCTGTCGAATACAACAAAAAAGTGTAATGTACTGGCCTTTAAATGTTATATGCATTATAGTTGTGTGTGTGTGTGTGTGTGTGTGTGTGTGTGTGTGTGTGTGTGATAAAAGGCATATTTGCTTGTACAGTTTGCTGGTTTGATCATCAGGCTTATACACGCCTCCATGTCAGGAGTGTGTTTGAGTTTATAGTGTGTGCAGAAGAGTGTGTGTGTCAGTTTGGACAGGAAACAGCCCGAACTGCTCCGCTCAGACTCTCTGTCCTTCTCTCCTTCTGTTTCTGCAAAGCTTATCAAGGTAAGGGTTTTATGAAATATAGTTTTAATGCTTGTACAAACTGGAGCTCGTGTTAGATTTGAGATTGCATTGGTAAAGTGCAAAGCTCTATAGTGCTGAGGAGGAAAATAAAACTATCACAGCACACAGTAATAATCATCCCCTTCTGCTGCTGCAAGGAGCTTGCAAGCACTGGTTTCTGGGCTGGTTCACGCTGGAAATTCCGTGTGTGGTATTGAACACGAAATCCCATTTCCTCTGCTAGGACTGATTTCAGTTCTTTATCTTGTGTTAAATCGAGTGCTTTTCGGATTAATTGGAAAGACAAAAAAATGTAGCGGAAAAGATTGTGCCATACTGCAATGCTGCAGGGGAAAAAAAAATCCTCCTCTGTCGCACACTTCGGGGATCTCAAGTTAGTTTTCTGAACCCAAAATGCTGTTCGTGGAAGTATAAAACGTTAAAAAAAAATTGTGTGTGTGTGTGTGTGTGTGTGTGTGTGTTGAATAAGTACGTAGTAAGTAAGAGTAAACGAGAACCCCAGCCTATCACAGTTTCGGCATTTTCCGTGCATTTTTCCGGAAACACCCGAACTTGTATTACTTATTTAGACTTTGCAAATCAACCCAGCATTTTATTTTGAAGAACTTTCCCAGTAATTGTAAGTATTATTTACAGTGCATTTCCTTAAATTATTCATATGTTTTTATACTTTTTAAGATTTTATCTATAGGATAATAATCTAATAAAAAATAGTTCAATTTTAGGAGGGTTCGGTCACTATCTTCTGAGAGCATAAAGGGGAAGGATATGAATAACAGCTCCATTTTATTTAGAGCCTACACGGTTTGTTCATGATCAAGTTATTATTTTACTTTTTTATTAAGAAGAGGAGGTCGCATGTTTGTTTGTTTTTATGCAGCGTTGTCTAAAACACATTTAACAGTTATATTTTAGTCAAAATATACAAAACTGTGGTTCCTGAAAAGGTTCCCAACATTAAAAATTGTGCTTAGGTTCCGCTCAGACCCATCTGATGATCCTTGGGTTCAACGTAGAACCCTGCAACAGAGGAGTTGTTTTACAAAAGGTTCCAGTTAGAACATCTTGGAATAATACAACCGCTCAAACTTAAAAGCTAAACAAAATTATGTTTTGCAGAACCTTTTTTTAAAAAATATTTTTCTGAACTTTTACTTGAAAGAATGCACTCAATAATGCATAACACGAACGCAGGTTGCTGTATAACATTCCTACAACGTTGTTGCAACATTATAATAACATTACTGCAGCAGAATATTTTAGGAATGCTGTTTTCAGAGCGGTGAGCTGTACATTTTTTAGACTTTCTGTCAAATGCTGGCTGAATGTTCCATAAAACTTCTCAATCGGCTCTGAAGAGTCATTAGTGAAACCCAGTTTTGTATTGAAATCCGTCCTGTAGCCTAGATGGCCTTTTTTGTTTTGGAGCCTAAGGGTGCCAATAACCATTGAGCAGACAGAAGCGAGTCAGCGGGGCCCAGGCATTTTTTTTGGAACTCCGAGTCGACAAGATCTTTACACCTTTAAAAGATCCTGGAAGCTCGGTTAATTTATTTGTCAGAGAGTTTATGTGCCTTCGTAAAGCTAATAAAGGCTCAGCTTCATCAGTACAATTAGAGATGTTTGACCCAGGACTGTTTGGGTGGTTGATTATTGCAAGGAGTGAAGTTAAAACTGATGAAGTTAAATTTAATGTAACAGGAAGTCATCATGCAATAGCTTGCATATTGAGGTTAGGTAAGACATCAACGTACTGAAGACATCAGAATACTGAACAACAGGAGATGGGGAAAATGCACTTATACTCGTTATCAGTAATCTGATTACTGGATATTACTGGATATTTTAAACTGAAAAAATCAGCTTATGTTATGATTTATAATCACATTATCCAGTGCACAGACAAGGACCAGCTCCCTTTTGAGCCCAGTTCCTCTGAAGGATTCTTCCTCATGTCACTTCAGGGAGTTTTTAAATCTTCCCTCCTTGCTGTCTTCCTTCCTTCCTTACTTCCTTCCATTTACATTTACATTTCTGGTAAATGTAAAAAAAAAAAAAATGTCAAAAACAAGAGCTAGTTTAAGTGTTTCAGGAAGAGCAGTTCAGTTTTGCTGGGATTGAGTTTCAGCTGATGAGCTGTCATCCAAGATGAAATGTCCACCAGACACGCTGAGATCCAAGCAGATGCCGTGGTATCTGAGAGAGCGAAGGAGAAGATAAGTTGGGTGTCATCGGCATAGCAGTGGTATGAAAACCCATGTGAGGATATAACTTTGCCAAGAGAGTGAGTATAGAGGGAGAAAAGGAGATGACCAAGTACTGAGCCTTGTGGGACACCAGTAGAGAGTCTGTATGGAGCAGATGTCAATCCCTCCCATGTTACCTGATATGAGTGACCAACCAGGTAGGAAGCAAACCATTGCTGTTTCAAGACTCCTGAGGGTGGACAAGAGAGTCTTGTGGTATATTGTATCAAATGCTGATCTAGCAGCATGTAGTTTTGCAGTGACTGCCAAAAGTGCAGTCTCTGTAGAATGTGCTGGTTTGAAGCCAGACTGGTTGGGATCATGGAGGTTATTCTGCAGGAGATAGTCAGACAGCTGATTTGAACAAAACAATAATTATTCCTTCCTTCCTTCCTTCCTTCCTTCCTTCCTTCCTTCCTTCCTTCCTTCCTTCGTGCCTTTTTCACTTAAACGCCTCATATTTTGCATGAACGCAGACTGACCTGCTCTTTACCAGTTGTTCTGATGTTAAATCTGTCCTTTTCAAATGTCCAGCTCCAGCTAGCTCTTATTTCAGAAATGGACACACCTGGATGTCCGCTGTTTAACCGGGTTCTTCCTGTTGCAGGCATCATGGTGGCCCACAAGGAGTTCGCTACAGCTGGGAAGGCCCCTGGTCTGCAGATTTGGCGTATAGAGAACATGGACCTCAAACCTGTTCCCAAGAACCTGTATGGAAACTTCTACACCGGAGATGCCTACCTGCTGCTGTACACCACAACTGCACCATCCTACTACATCCACATGTGGCTTGGTGAGTGCCGTTACTCCGTCTTCAGCCGTGCTCCAGATGTGTTTATCAGGTTGTAGCAGCAGTGTGAGGAACTGATGACGGTATTTTGGGAAGCAGCTTTCAAAAATACATCATCGCACTTTCTGAGAGAAAGTCGCAGCTTTTGGTAAATTACAGAGTAATTAAAGACAGTTGCAAAACTGATTCGTCATAGTGAAACTCTGAAGAAGGAAGTGGTTAGCTCACTATTTTTGTGGCGCTAATTTAATCCGCTTCCGATGTTGAAGTTTAGGACATTGTGATATGTTCAGATATAAGCTGTGTCCTTTGCTTTATCTCTCTTAAACACACCTTTGTATTGAAGATGTTCCTGAGCACAAGAACAAGGTTTAATTCATCAATCAGCATACTTTTTATCCGTTTATAGTTACATTTTATGTTATGGAACAAGTTGATCCACAAAACAATTTGGTTATCATTCTCACATTCTCACGCAGCTATAAACAGTCATCAGCCTCTTTTTTTCTCTCTCTCTTTGTCTTGTTGTCATGTTACTATAAAAGCATAAAACCACAAACTCTATACAAAATGGTGGGAACCTTAAACGTACAGGTTTACATCTGAATTTCCCAACCCACCCTGCTCCAGGGGTGCTGTGTTGTGGCTGACCCTGTTCTCTGACCCCAACCCCCAAGGATGGGATATGTGAAGGAAAAATTTTACTGTGCAGTAATGTACATGTGACAAATAAAGACAACTTAACTATCAGGGCCGATAGTCTAGAAAACGAAACGCTTCGTAGTTCAGAATCGAGATTTTGAGCAGCTTATAATCTCATTTCAGACCTTTGTGTTTCACAATTCTCATCTAACGCCTACTCAATGTTCATGTAATTTTTCCTTCCCTTTTCTTCTCGAGTACACAAGCTTCTCAATCTCCTTCACATAAGACGATACAACGATTTACTGTCCATGTCGTGGGAATCATAATGACCGCAACCGAAGTTCTTCTTCTGTGACTCATCCGTTAGGAATCCCACACAGCAGAAAGCAGAACTGGTTCTTGGGTTTTTGTTCTTTAATGTTGTTCTGTTCTCCACTCTGTAGACTTTACTTATTTACTGCTTTCATGCAGAGTGTATGTGTTTGTGTGTGTGTCCCTTTCCAAGTCTATGGATGCTCAGCATTACCCGAAATATCCAGAGTGGAAATTTTCCTAACTTCTCTGCATGTCTTTTCTCAGGGTTACCATGTGGTTTTTATAACTCCATAAACAAATCCAGCCAAGTTTTCTTCTTCCTGGCATGTCCCAGTGTGGTTCCACAGCTCTGAGGTCTTACAGTTCGGACAAAAAAACAAAATAAAACCAATTTCCATTGTTATGATCCGAGTTACGATCGTGATTTGTTTTGAGACTGAGTTCATTTATCAGTCTTTAGTAACTGCTCAAATTTGGGTCAAGACTTGGTTTGTACAAGTGATGAGTCACTTACAAATGAGTTGACTCTATGAATTGGCTCTTTTAGGTGAGCTTCGAGAGCAGACACTAGCAGATGAGACAGCTTTGTAACTGTAAACGATTCAATAGTTTATATTTTGCTCAAGTTTTGGTCTGGACTCTGTCTGTACGAGTGATGAGTCATTTAAAAATGAGCTGACTCTTTGAATTGGCTCTTTTAAGTGAGCTTCGAGAGCTGACACTTGCAGATCTGGTCTGGTCTTTGAGCCAGAACTGGTCTGTGCAAGTGATGAGTTGTTTACAAATGAGTCGGCTCTTTTAGGTGAGCTTTGAGAGCCGACACTAGCAGATGTGACGGCTCTTTCTGGATGTAAGCAGTATTATTGCCGTTTTGGTGTATTTATAATTAATAAGTTTCAATGAGAAGCTTTTTTTTTCCAACATCTGAGCCGTTTGTTAGTGTGAATACTGAGCAGTGTGTCTGACTCAGCAGCAATGCAATAACATTAATGCAAATGTAAGAGCCTCTGATATATTTTGCACAATGTTGTTTTTGAAAGTTAAATTGTTATTGGCTGTAATTAGCATGGTCATGAAACAATAATGCCATAGTGTCTCTGGTTAAGATTCAAATGGAATGAAAGCTGAGTGAGTCGACTCCTGTCGGCGAACTGATTCAAATGATCTGATTCACTGGAAGAAGTAAAGTAAAGAGTAAAGAGTCTTTATTGTCATTGTAGTGATACAACGAAATTTGTTTGGTAGCTCTCAGAGACCAGCAGCAAAAGGAAGTAAAAATTCTACAATATAAAAAATACTATATAAAAATACAAAGAAAAATATTCAGAGAAACTAAAGAAGATAAATACCTATAATATAAAATATAACAGTATATATCAGTATATACAGGGTGAGCAGTACAGTTCTGGGTGTAAAGGAGTCAGTATTCCCAGCATTAATCTGCAGGAGCATGGTTTACACGACCTCTAATTCACCATGTAACTCGGATTTTATAATCCTAGTGATGATTCACTGTTAATGAAGACGAGGTTGGGGTTCTGGTGATGTTTTTCAATGTTTACAGGTTTTTATCAGTTTCTGTGTGCAGCTTTTTGTGTAAAACCTGCACCCTAAACACCCTCCTCCTCTCTTCTGATGATTTCTTCTTACAGGAGGTGAGTGCTCGCAGGATGAGAGTGGAGCGGCGGCCATCTTTGCCACGCAGCTGGATGACTATCTGGGCGGCGGTCCGGTGCAGTTCCGTGAGGTCCAGAATAACGAATCCATCACCTTCCTGGGATACTTCAAGTCCGGCATTAAGTATCAGGTGTGCATCAGATGATGCTTCTTACAAACCCTCTACAAACAAGGGGTTTTCTCACAAAACAGGTGTCAGTCATAATCTGGCACGTTTCCTTTTAAAAGTCAAGCCAAGTCACGCCTACTTTGACAGAAATATCACGTTTGATTGACATGTCAGGCGACCAACCACAGACATTTTCCCTAAAAATGTAAACACACAGTATTCTGTTTATTCCTGCATCTTTAATACATTATAAAGATGTTAAGAAGTTGAAAAACCTTTTTTTATGCATCATTCTGAAGTTTGTGGACAGAAAAGTAAACAATGAGATGCTCCGTGTCATTAGAGGCGTTTTTGTGAGACTTTTTAGACTTCTACCTTCCGATATTAATTTGTACTTTAACATTACAGCAACTTTTGCTGATTTTTGTGCAGTATATAGTGTGTGTGTGTGTGTGTGTCCATGGAGATGTGATATTCATGTGCAGAGAGACAGAGAGACCATGCGAAGAAACAATTATGAGGCACTCAGTACTTCAGTTACGCATTCTTTCCAACACAACACACCAATTTCATTACCGCAGCATGTTTACTGACCTCGACAGAAAAGCGCCTCTGTTTTTCATTTCCTGCAGCTCGCTAAACCCTAGTCTAGTCTTCTAGTCTTTATTTTTAAAGCGTTTTTCAGAGCACATATAATGACAGAACGGCTCGGCTTTGTCTCATAGATGGTAAGGATGCTGGAAAATCTGCTTCAGTGGTGTGTTTGTAGTCGTCTTTGTTTAGCGGCAAGCAGAAATTTGTGTCTCTGTTTTAGAGATAATTCAGTGTGTGGATTAATAGATGATCATGGAAGATATTTTGTTCAGTAGGATCCAATTTTACCTGTGTAACTGTAGAAAACTGGACTGTAGATGCTACACCTCCTTAATGGTCACTGACACACAGAGGCCACGCCCCCTTAACTGTCACTTACACATAAGCCACACCTCCTGTACTGTGACTGAGCCATGCCTCCTTAACTGTGACTGATACGCATAGACACCTCCTTTATTGTGACTGACACACAGAGGCCACGCCTCCTTAACTGTCACTGGCACACAGAGGCCATGCCTCCTTTACTGTGACTGACACAGAGGCCAAGCCTCCTTTGTGTAAAAGGCGATGTCTCCTTTGCTGAAACAGACAGCTACAAAGGCCATGCGCCACTCTCTCTGTGACTCTGTGACAGACCAATAGAGAGGCCACACCCCTTCTCTGAGAATGATAAGTGCAGAGGCCACACCTCCTTCTGTAATGGGCAGATTGAGATGCCACAGCAAAGGCTGTACAATGTGAATAAATATTTTTTTCTTCTGCTCCCTCCCTCTCTCTCTCTCTCTCTCTCTGTCTCTCTCTCTCTGTCTCTCTCTCTCGTCTCTCTCTCTCTCTCTCTCTCTCGCTACAGAAAGGTGGTGTTGCATCTGGTTTCCAGCATGTGGTGACTAACGAAGTGAATGTGAAGCGTTTGCTGCATGTGAAGGGCCGGAGAGTGATCAGAGCCACTGAAGTCAACTTGTCCTGGTCCAGCTTTAATAAGGGCGACTGCTTCATCCTGGACCTGGGAAAGGTAACGTCCACATCCTCGACTTCCTCTCAGGAAAAGAAGAGACTCTGATATGTTGACTGCTGCAGAAACTCCTCTTTTACCTTTTTATTTTTGATTGCATTAGTTTCTAACTTTGCCTTTTTGTGCAGGAAATCTACCAGTGGACTGGCAGCGAGTGTAACCGCTTCGAGAAGTTGAAGGCTTCTCAGATGGCCATCGACATCCGTGATAACGAGCGCAACGGAAGAGCCAAGCTGTCCATGGCGGATGAAGGAACAGAACCAGAGGAGTTTATTGCTGTGAGAAGATTAGAGATAAAAAGAAAAAGAGAATAGAAATACTGTGTTTGTGTGTTTTTGAAAACACTCTCATGTCCTTAATCACCTCCAGGTTCTCGGCCCCAAAACGAGCATTGCCCCTGCCACGCCCGATGACGAGAAGGTCGAGACGTCCAACAAGAAAAAGGGAGCGTTGTACCTGGTAATGCAGAACGTCCACACACTTTGTAAACTCTCTGCTCCAGAGTAATAACCCGAGCAGTGAAAAATCCCACTCCAATAATCCCGCTCTAATAGTTCTTTTTGAATAATGCTATTTTATTAATCCCAGTTGGTAGTTCCACCCAAATAATCCTGTTTAAATAATTCTGCTCCAATAATCCAATTTAATAATCTCACTCTAATATCACTCGAATAATCCTATCTCAGTAATATCATGCTAATAATCCCACTTGAATAGTTAGAGTTGAATAATCTTACTTGAATACTCCCACTCTAATATCACTTAATAAATCCTATTTCAGTAATCCCACTCAAATAATCCTATTTCTGTAATCTCACTAGAATATTCCTATTTCAGTAATTTCACTATAATCCTATTTCAGTAATCCTACTCAAATAATCCTGCTCCAATAATCCTATTCGATACTCTCACTCTTATATTTAATCTAATATCACTCAAATAATCCTAATTCAGTAAGTAATCCCACTCAAATTATCCCACTTGAATAATCCTTTTTCAGTAATTTCACTTAAATATTCCTGATCCAATAATCCAATTTGATAATCTCACTCTAATATCATTCAAATAATCTTATCTCAGAATATATCATGCTAATAATCCCACTTGAATAGTTAGAGTTGAAATACTCCCACTCTAATAATATCACTTGAAAAATCCTATTTCAGTAATCCCACTCAAATACTTCTACTCAAATAATCCTGTTTCAGTAATCCCACTCAAACAATCCTATTTCAGTAATCCCACTCAACTAATCCCATTTCAGTAATCCCACTCAAACAATCCCACTCATATAATCCTATTTCAGTAATCCCACTCAAACAATCCTATTTCAGTAATCCCACTCAACTAATCCCATTTCAGTAATCCCAATCAAACAATCTCACTCAACTAATCCTCTTTCAGTAGTCCCACTCAAACAATCCTATTTCAGTAATCCCACTAAACTAATCCCATTTCAGTAATCCCACTCAAACAATCCCACTCATATAATCCTATTTCAGTAATCCCACTCAAACAATCCTATTTCAGTAATCCCACTAAACTAATCCCATTTCAGTAATCCCAATCAAACAATCTCACTCAACTAATCCTCTTTCAGTAGTCCCACTCAAACAATCCTATTTCAGTAATCCCACTAAACTAATCCCATTTCAGTAATCCCACTCAAACAATCCCACTCATATAATCCTATTTTAGTAATCCCACTCAAACAATCCTATTTCAGTAATCCCACTCAACTAATCCCATTTCAGTAATCCCAATCAAACAATCTCACTCAACTAATCCTCTTTCAGTAGTCCCACTCAAACAATCCTATTTCAGTAATCCCACTAAACTAATCCCATTTCAGTAATCCCACTCAAACAATCCCACTCAAATAATCCTATTTCAGTAATCCCACTAAACTAATCCCATTTCAGTAATCCCACTCAAACAATCCCACTCATATAATCCTATTTCAGTAATCCCACTCAACTAATCCTATTTCAGTAATCCCACTCAACTAATCCCATTTCAGTAATCCCACTCAAACAATCCCACTCATATAATCCTATTTCAGTAATCCCACTCAACTAATCCTATTTCAGTAATCCCACTCAACTAATCCCATTTCAGTAATCCCACTCAAACAATCCCACTCAACTAATCCTATTTCAGTAATCCCACTCAAGCAATCCTATTTCAGTAATCCCACTCAACTAATCCCATTTCAGTAATCCCACTCAAACAATCCCACTCAACTAATCCTATTTCAGTAATCCCACTCAAGCAATCCTATTTCAGTAATCACACTCAACTAATCCCATTTCAGTAATCCCACTCAAACAATCCCACTCAACTAATCCTATTTCAGTAATCCCACTCAAGCAATCCTATTTCAGTAATCCCACTCAACTAATCCTATTTCAGTAAACCCACTTGAATAATCCTATTTTCAGTAATCCCACTCAAATAATCTTGCTCTATAATTCTGTAATAAAATAATCTCACTCCAGTAATCTAATTATAAATAATAATAATACAGCTCTAATAATCTCAGTCGGTTATTTCCATCATTATAACCCCACCCTGCTAATCCCACACAGATCTCCGACGCCACCGGCTCCATGAAGACCTCCATGGTGGCTCCTTCCAGTCCGTTCAAGCAGGAAATGCTGTTGCCGGATGACTGCTTCATCCTGGACAACGGCTTGGACGGCAATGTGTTTGTGTGGAAAGGTGATGAGAAAGTAGGGTTTATTATAACGGCTGTGTCACGTGATACAGCGATAACAGCGCTAAAACAATTCAGGACACGCTGTTAGCATTTTTTATTTATTAAAGGACACGTCAGAATTTTGTTTGTTTGTTTTACGGTTTGTTGCGTGTTTCGCTCTCAGGTCCGAACGCTAACACGGAAGAGCGCAAAGCTGCCATGAAAGTGGCTCAGGAGTTTATTAAAGGGAAGAATTACTCCAATAAAACACAGGTACGCTGCGTCCTCCTGCAAAAATATCCGACAAAACACAACATGACATTTATATGCTTTCTCAATCCTTTTTTTTTTTTTCATTTAAAGGAGATCATTTTACTGATTTTTATTCTGATTCTGGAGATTTTGTTCTAATTATAAATTATTTAAAAACTAACCTCAAAATTCTATTCCATCCAAGTTATTATTATTTTGTAAAAATATATATTTTCTTTTGAAGGATTAAAAAACAAACACACACACAATAGACTAAAAAGAACTTTGACCAAAGTTGAACATTTTTATTCTAACCAAAATATTAAACTCTTCCTATTTTATACAGCACAGTGTTACAGCAAACATTTGCATATTTTTATGATGAAACAGTGATTTATTATTTACATTAAAATAATTGAATAATAAAATGATTTGGATCGCATGTTACAGCTTTATTACGGTGTAATCTTTGTGTTTGTGTGCCTGCAGATCCAGGTGCTGCCTGCAGGGGGCGAGACGACTCTCTTCAAGCAGTTCTTCTCTAACTGGAAGGATAAGGACCAGACGACGGGCCCTAGCAAGGCCTACACCATCGGCAAGATCGCAAAAGTGAAGCAGATTCCCTTCGATGCCTCCACGCTGCACACCAACCAGGCCATGGCGGCGCACCACAACATGGTGGACGACGGATCCGGGAAGGTTCAGGTACGGCGAGGTTCTTCCTGATCCTGACGGTTCTGCATGGTTCTGGAGTTGTGTGAAGCTGGATAAGGAAATGTGACAGAATTTACAGACTTAGAGATTGAGGACTGAGTTTGGAAGGAAAGAAAGAAAGAAAGGAAGAAGGTAGGAATGTAGGAAGGAAGGAATGAAGAGAGAGAGAAAGAAAGAATGAAAGAAAGAAGGTAGGTAGGAATGTAGGAAGGAAGGAATGAAGAGAGAAAGAAAGAAAGAAAGAAAGAAAGAAAGAAGGTACGAGTGTAAGAAGGAAGGAATGAAGAGAGAAAAGAAAGAAAGAAAGAAGGTAGGAATGTAAGAAGGAAGGAATGAAGAGAGAAAGAAAGAAAGAAAGATGCATGGCTAAAGACAGGTCATGAAAAGGGGAAATAAAAAAAGAAAGACAGGAATGACAGAAAGGAAAAAATGGACAGATGAAAGAAAAGTAAGAGAAAGAAAGAAAGAAAGAAAGAAAGAAAGAAGAAAGAAAGAGTGAAAGCATAGAGGAACAAAAGTATGAAAGAATATACTGATATATGCAAAAATAGATAGATAGATAGATAGATAGATAGATAGATAGATAGATAGATAGATAGAAAAAGGAAGGATAAAAGAAAGTAATAAAGAATTGATGTGTGGATGAAAGTCATCATTGTGTGTGTGTGTGTTTGTGTGTGTGTGTTTGTGTGTGTGTGTGTGTGTGTGTAGATCTGGCGTGTGGAGGGTGGAGCTCGTGTCCCCGTGGATCCCTCTTCTTACGGTCAGTTCTTCGGAGGCGACTGTTATATCATCCTGTACAGCTATAAACAGGGCAGCCGAGAGCAGCACATCATCTACACCTGGTGAGTCAGTCCACACTGACCACGCCCACACACACCTCCTGACCAATCAGAGTGGAGAGAGAAGTGGCATGTCATGGTTTTGTTAATGCGACTGTTTTCTCAGGCAGGGATTAAAGAGCACTCAGGACGAGCTGGCCGCCTCCGCCTTCCTGACCGTGCAGCTGGACGACTCCATGGGCGGAGCTCCTGTCCAGGTGTGTTTGTGTGTGTGTGGTTTATATTTCCAAACCTCAACGTGAACACATGAAGGTTACTCCAAACGAGTGTCATATAGTGGCATGCAGATTTCCTACTGAACACCAGGGGGCGATGTTGAACAAACTGTTTAAACGCAATACAGCTGAATGCACTGGGAATGATGAAAAAAAACACATTCTACAAATTCTACAACAACTGTTAATAATAATAACAGTTAACAATAATTTTCTGCATCACAAAGTCTTTCTTAACAAATAGTAAAAGGATTGTTTTATGGATTATTTCTCGCTCAGGTGCGTGTCACTCAGGGTCAAGAGCCTCCTCACCTGATGAGCTTGTTTAAAGGAAAGCCCATGGTCATCCACAGTGGAGGAACGTCACGTAAAGGAGGGCAGACGCAGGTGGGAACCACACGTCTCTTCCACGTCCGCACCAGCACTGCCAACGCCACACGGGCTGTCGAGGTGAGTGGGTGGAGTCTCGCACTTTCAAGGTTTCAGCTGAATAGAATTGGTTCTTACTTCCTCTCTCTCTCACTCCCTCTCTCTCTCTCTCTCTCTCTCTCTCTCTCTCTTTAGGTGAAACCGTGTGCCTCCAATCTCAACTCTAACGACGTGTTCGTGCTGAAGTCTCCTGATTCGCTGTTCGTGTGGCGGGGCGTCGGTGCCAGTGACACGGAAGTTATAGGTGCCAAATTCGTCGTCAGCTACCTGGGAGGGAAACCCGTCGATGTCACCGAGGGCAAAGAGCCAGGTCAGGACTATTTGGTTTTGTAGGCTCACATAAAAAAATTAATTCTGTAAATGACCGTTGAAATTTTTTTTGTTGTTGTTTTCCATCTTGATGATTGAGCGTCTTTGTCATGTTCCACTCCACAGTGGAGGTTAATATGAAGCTCATATGAAAGTAGACACTCAGAACTTTATTTTAATTCATCGGTAGTGTTTTGTTTATGTATTTGTTTTTCCGTAGCCTACTAGGTGTGATATATTCATAGAAATGTTCCCAAAACCATTTTTTTTCCACAGAAGTGTTTGTATCTTCAAAGTAAATGTTGATCTCAAACCCATTTCTGCTCTCTGACTTGCTCAAAGTGTGTGTTCATCTAAAAAGCAGCTCAGATTTCATCTTCAACCAGGAAAATTCTGTGTCCAACAGAGGGAAAAACACACGTCTAAAACACACTGAAAGCTAACAGACTCGTTTTCTATCAGACTCACAACATAAAATTATTATTAAATGATAAAATTGTTTGTTTATTTTTATTAATTAAAAACATCCCATTATTCCTGTTCTGTTCTGCCGGTAGACTGGAGCGCCAGCGTACTGGGCAGAAGGATTAACCGAATCAGTATCCACTGAATTTCAAAATATTTCCCCATTTTCAGAAAGTACAATAAGATTCTTCACTCCAAACTCAAGTCTAAAGGCAGTTGATGTTTGTTGTTGTTGTCAGGAAACATTTAAAAAATGTCACTATAAACCGATCAGGCATAACATTATGACTAGTGAAGAGAATAACTGATGATCTCCTCATCATGGCACCTGTTAGTGGGTGGGATATATTAGGCAGCAAGTCAACATTTTGTCCTCAAAGTTGATGTGTTAGAAGCAGGAAAAATGGACAAGTGTAAGGATTTGAGCGATTTTGATGAAGGGCCAAATTGTGATGGCTAGACCACTGGATCAGAACATCTCCAAAACTGCAGCTCTTGTGGGGTGTTCCCGGTCTGCAGTGGTCAGTATCTATCAAAAGTATCCTTTAAGTCCTGTAAGTTGCGAGGTGGAGCCCATGGAGGCCAACTTACAGGACTTAAAGGATCTGCTGCTAACATCTTGGTGCCAGATCCCACAGCACACCTTCAGGGATCTAGTGGAGTCCATGCCTCGACGGGTCAGGGCTGTTTTGGCAGAAAAAGGGGGACCGTCACAATATTAGGCAGGTGGTCATAATGTGATGTGGGAGCTTAGCAGTCAAGATGTTGATTTACTGATCAGAAGGTTGTGAGTTCGAATCCCAGGTCCACCAAGCTGAGCAAGGCCCTTAACCCTCAGTTGTATAAAATGAGATAAAATGTAAGTCACTCTGGATAACAGTGTCTACCAAATGCCAGAAATTTAAGGGAATCCTAAAGACTCTAGTTTTTACTGTTACACTTTTCTACAGGGTCTCTCCTCAGACTGCCGCTTTAAGCAAATGATGTAGTAAGATGTAAACAATTTACTAATTAAACAAACTTTACAAAGAAAATATTTCAGAATTTTTGTCTGTAGTAATCACACATGCCCTACTGATGCAGTGGATAGAGACTAGGTTCAAAAAAATACTTGAACGTTCTTTTAAAGCGTCATTTCATGAACTTGTAAGTAAAAAATGAATTGTTTAATTTTCTTGTAGCGGGATTCTGGGCCGCTCTGGGAGGAAAGAAGGAATATCAGACTTCCAAAACTCTGAAGAACACCATCAAACCTCCTCGTCTGTTCGGCTGCTCCAACAAGACCGGCCGGCTCACGGTAACAAGCGAACAAACAAACAAACAAATAAATAAATAAATTCTTTCTTAATATTAATGAGAAGTGATTGAGACAGTATGATGTGTGTCCTTGAATAAATTCATTACTGCTTTTTTTTTGTCCTTTCTCTCAGGTTGAGGAAGTTCCCGGTGACTTCAGCCAGGCTGATTTGGCCACCGATGATGTCATGCTGCTGGACACCTGGGATCAGGTGAGTGAATTTGGTCCAGGAAGAGACATGAAGTAAAGCAGGAAGCTGAAACAAATATGACAGTAGAGTAGATTTAATGCAGTGTGCACAGGATAAACATTACAGCGTGAAGTTTTGGTGGGAATTTCCACGAGCTGATTGTGAAACTCTGATGTGTAGATTTTCCTGTGGGTGGGCAAAGAAGCCAATGAGGTGGAAAAGACCGGAGCTCCGAAAATCGGTAAGGTTTCTGTGAAGATTTCTATGATGTGTGTTACCTGTGCTGCGGGACAACTCTGAACATGGATAAATAAATGGATCTTCTTCTTCTTCTTAATCTGCTTTTTCTGCTCCTTCTTTGTCTTCTTCTTCATTTACTTCTCCTTTTCTTATGCTTCTTCTTCTTCTTCTCTACACAGCTAAAGAGTATGTGGACACAGACCCGTCCGGCCGGCGCGGTATCCCCATCACCACTATCAAACAAGGCACCGAGCCTTCGACCTTCACGGGCTGGTTCCAGGGCTGGGACGCCCAGATGTGGGACACCGACCCCCTGGAGAGAATCCGCGCTAAATTTTAATCCATCAATCATCATCCTCTATCTGCTGTTTGCACTTAGCAGGCACTGATGCACAAACAGCCAGTTTTACATATTTTTCCTTTTTTAACTCTTATTATCGTCTCACATAAGAAAGCTAACGCAGAAAGGAAGCTAACGCAGCTGAAGCATTACGCAGACGTTTGTTTTCTTTAATAAGTCTGTAATAATAACCAAGAAATTCATTTTACATCGGTGTTTAAAATCTCTCTGAATTTCTCACTTCCTGGTAAACTTTACATGATATCAACGGTTAACGATGTGATACTCTCATCACCGGACCAATCCAATGTGCTTAAGTCCTGCCTTTATAACAGATTTTTACCAGTTATCAATCTAGCGATCTAATAGCAGCTTGCTAGCTCAAATACGTTCCAGCGAACGCTGTGTAAGATGCTAGGTGCAAATATACTTTAACTTTAACTATTTAGCGTGTGTGTTTGATTTCTGAAGGGTGTGTGTTATTCTGATCGCTGTCGTTTGGGAAAAAAGTCATCAATCCGAATTAAATCCTCATCTTCACCTTTCCATTAAAAAAAATGCTACACTTTGTGTGGAGTTTATTCAGTTTCTAAATATCATCAGAAATATTAAAGTGTCTATCACAGCTGATCCTCTTCAGCAAACAGGGCATGTGATCGGTTGAATTCATGAAGTCCATGAGTCATGAGTTAAATCCAAAATGTTTTAGGATATTAAACAATAAATCAGACATGGAGTCTTTCCAATCTCCGGCTCTCTTCTGCCAGCACGGCTTCTGTCTCTTTCTTTCTTGTTTTATGACCCAAAGTGCAAATGGACCAGCCTTCTATCGATATTTTTCATTACAAATAATAAATTTCTCTGTTTTATATTTCTGGCTTTAATAAAATTCTCCTGTTTTACTCGGGATGAGCTTCTAGTCCGATTACTTCAGTCATACAGCTACTACTGACTCCCTTTTAGCTCACTTTGATTCCTGATCTCATTTATAGCTTTTCTCTCTCTTGAATTTAATAATTTAGAAACAGAACAGAATCTACAAAGCATAAAGTCTTAAACATTGCAGCTTTTCCCCTGACTGTTACAAAAGCACTAAAACTGGAGACTCCTTCCATAAAGAGCCAAGATATTTAATGTGTAGCATCTGCCACATGTTGCTATAGAAAGGATAACGTATCAGAATGAGCGCATGAATATAATCCTTCACTGCTGTCCTAGAGAATTAATCAACACCTGACTCAACAGCACTGTGGTATAAACAACCTAAAGGTCCCTATGAACGCCCTGTCGCTATAGAAACGATAACGTATCAGAAGGAACGCATTAAGATAAACCTGCGCTACGGTCAGAGCTGCTGCTATAGAGAATTAATCAACGCCTTCTGACCATTCAGAATCCAGAGCTCAACAGCGCCTTGGTATAAACAACATAGGGGTCTTGTGTTCCTAGATTATTTTACTTTAAAACATGTGGGTTGTCCTAATGTGAATCAGATACGCCCACTGTTTACACGTAAACAAAAACATCTCAGACATTATACACAGCAGAATTCTTTTGCAGAAGGAACGAATTTCAGTTCTTTTTTAAACAAAATAATCGTGGAAGCTTTAAAATGGGTCCATGTGAAGCCATGTATCCATCATATCCATGATGATAATCCTCACTGAAATATTTGAAGAAATTCAAATGGAAAAATATCATGAGGAAGTCTTAAAAACAAACAAGAGCTTGTAGAATTTATACAGTAAATATCACCAAGCAGAGACACCTCAGAGTTTCATCCTTCATCCTGCCTCTGCTTTAGCACATGCTAAACTGGAGGAAGTCTTGTATCCTGGCGATCTTCCATTTTCTCTCTCTCTCTCTCTCTCTCTCTCTCTCTCTCTCTCTCTCTCTCCCCTCTCTCTCTCTCTCTCTCTCTCTCTCTCTCTCTCTCTCTCTCTCTCTCTCTCTCTCCTCTGTTCTCCTGCCAGCTTAAAGCACTGTGTGAAAAATTCATAGTGCAGCATAAATTTAGCCGCACGAACCCAGGAGCCTCAGACTGACAGACTTAGCCTCGTTTTAGCTAAACTACACACTCTTATTCAGGACGAACAAAAGTATTGGCACCCTCATAATCTATTACACCCACTGTCATACCTTTGAGTCTGTATTTAGGCATAAAACACACACACACACACACACACACACACACACACACACAGAGTGCTTTTCTGTCATCAAAACAGAATAATGCTAATTTATAATGTTGTGGTGTTGCTAATGTAAAAGTGTTCACTTTCTGGAACTTTGTAGCATTAAAAAAATTATGCCTAACCATTTAAAAGCGATTAAAAAAATTCTCACAAATATTAAATAAAAAAAAAAATGTTGCATAAGTATTCACCCCCCCGTAATGTGTCATAAATGAGTATGTTTTTATTTACGTGTTTTTTTTTAATGATTTAAGTGATTTACATCTTTTACATCTGTTGTACGATTAAGTTCTAAAAATGTACTCATCTGTTCATCTTTTTTTTTTTACGATAATGTAGACGTGCATGACGTCATACGGATAATTCGAGCCACGTCTCTACGCATGCGCAGGCTACTTTCTTTTTTGGGAAAAGAAAAAAAAAAAAAAAAAGCAGACTTGGAAGCAGGGATCATAGTTGGATCTGGCAACCCAGGCCGGCTCAGCGGGCTGCTCTCAGTCTCAGTCCGGATCTCAGTCCACCTGGATGCGGTTACTTCTCTGGCCTCTGCTTTAACTTTCCCTTTTTTTTTTCCTTCTCATCGGGACGCAAACAAGGCGCAAAAATGGCCGGAGCGATCATCGAGAACATGAGCACCAAAAAGTTGGTGATTGCGGGAGTTGTTCTGCTGCTCTTCCAGGCTTTTGCCTTCATGGTCGGAGGGCTGATCGGTGAGTAATCAGGAAACTCCGGAGATCCTCGGGCTTTTTGAAGATTTCCTAAAAAGCTTTTCTTTTATTATGATTCCCCCCCACCTTGATTTCTTGATTAATTCCCCCAACACACACTGTTTATGCATCGCAGCTTTGAGGAAGTGATCTGAACATGCAAACTCGATGGAGTTAATGGTTTTGGAAATGGATCCAGAAAAAAAAAAGTTGTGTTGGAAAAACTAGCCTGCTGATTTACATTCTGCATTTTTCCACCTTGTATTTGTTTTTTGTCCTTTTCTGTCTACATGAAGTCCTAACGTGCGTATTTCCATGAAACACAAACTTCCAGTCTGTAATCCATGCACTGATCATTTAGATTAAATCACAGCTTGTGAACTTCTAATGATCTGATCAAATCTTCTGTATCTTTACATGCCATGGTTTCATCTCCTGAACTTCAAAGTGTGTGTGATCTCAGGAGGACAAAAGCTTCTGCTTCTTTTCCCCCTCCTTCTCTCTCGTCTTGCCCTCCAGGCGTTTTCACGTCCCACCTTCTTCCAGATCCCCTGGATCTTCTGTCTTCGCCTGTATTCGGCTTGTTTTCCGCTGCACTCGGATACCCCCCTCCTTTACCCCCAGGCTGGTTCTCCAGTTTAAGAACCTGGATAGAAATATTTCTGGAATGCATTAGTGTCTGAGCTTGCCTTCTTTTTAAGTTTGCAGTCTTTGTAGTTGAAGTTTAAGGAGGAAGTAGGCCTGAGCGTGAACCAGACAGACAGTGCTGAGAAATTAGCTTGTTTGCCTGCAATTGATTTAATGAAGCCCGGATTCCTTTGTGTTTGCTCGGTGGCCGGTGGCAGCAGGGGTAATTGGGTAGAAAGGCTCACCGCTCCCCTTGTTATTGGGCAACTTCAACACGGCATGAGGTCACTCAGTCCGGAACCTTCCATTATCTCAGATCCTTCAGGGTGGAGATTTGGAGAGTGTTTGCTCCACAGACTCAATGCCTGAACTTCAGAGATAATATAGTTTGTCTTTGCGGGATGGGCCGAGACCGAACATGAGATCCTCATCTATCCTTCTGTCTGTCTATCTATCTATCTACATGATGATTACACTTGATCCCAAAGAATCTGCAAATTTTTTGATTATGTATCTACAAATCCCAGCTTTATATGATAGTTTCCATAGTAACAGCACGAAGAAATTAATTTGTAATCTTTGATATGGTGTAAGGAGACGTCAATTAATCTTTTATGGAAGGAGTCAGATGGAGAGATTGTGAGGGAATGACCATTTATAGCTGCTATAACATAAGTGACGACTGGTTTCATGGACGTTTTAGCTTTGGCTTGATGTCACTCGTGTCGCTAGAACATGATAGATATTTTGATATGCTTTTCTTTAACTAAATATTTTGGTTAAACGTTTACATTTGGCCAGAAATACCTCAAAAATCCAATCTTTTTACCTTGGAAGTGGACAAACGCTGCCCAAAACGTGCTCCTAACCACAGTGAATTGTTAAATGTCCGATAGAGTAGTGCTGATGCTTTGACGTCTAGTCTAATCTCATAATGAGAAGTGTTCTGCTGTCTTGGGACTCCAACATTAAAGGAAGCATCCGTGTCCTGCTTTGGGAGCTGTTGAATATTCTGGAAAGTTTCCTCTGAGTCACTTTGGCTATTGTGCTTCTTAGGCCCCAAGCGCATAAACGGGTTCCGATTATCTTCCGCTTCCTGCTGTTTTATAGCCCTCAGGTGTCGTCGGTGATTCAGGAAGAGTTCCAGCTGCTTTTTCACACTCTCATGAAGTGCCTGAGGAAAGGATATTCTGAGCTAGCATGCTAGTCACCACATACCTGCCTGGGATCGACGGGGCTAATTTATAATCTGTCTTTTCCTGCCGCACAAACAAAAACAAGATCTGAGAGTTGGTCCACATGAGCGTTAGTGGAACTTGAAGGTTCTAAAAGCAACATCATGGATCTGATGTGTAAAAGCAGCTTTTTAAGCTGAACACGAACATGCTAGGTTTAACATTATCTAAAATGTCTTTAAATGTTTCACGATTTTAAAAAAGTCAGCCATGAAAATCATGTTCAACACAAGACTATGATGTTTAAAGGTCTTTATCATCTGTGTATGGAAAGAAAAACACAGCAACACTAGACAATTATAGGCATACCTCTTGTATGCAGAAGTATTCCTCTGACTTTACTAATGATGGTCATCGCATCATATCCATAATCTAATATTCTGTAGTTATAAATGTCTATTTTTGTTTTCAGCTTTAATAAACACCTTTTCTCTAATCTTGCATCCATCTCTTTCCATCTCCAGCCCCCAGTCCCACCACTGCCGTCCACTACCTGGCTACCAAGTGTGTGGACAATCAGAAGGGACACCATCAGGGCCGGAAGTGGTTCATGCCCTGGGGTCCGAACCAATGCGACAAGATTCGAGACTTTGACGAAGCCATGGCTAAGAGGATCGAGGCCAACAACATCGTCTTCTCCGTCCACATCCCTCTTCCCAATAAAGAGATGAGTCCCTGGTTCCAGTTCATGCTGGTCATCCTGCAGTTCGACATCGCCTTCAAAATGTACAACCAGATCGGTGAGTCAGCGGAGTTTAACAATAATAAACAGAGCCGTCTGCAAGAATTAATTATTACTAATAAAACAACTGATTGCAGGTTGTTAAAGTGGACTTTTAATTTATTTGCTTTTATTATAAAAAATTCTGTCGTTTTCTGGTTTGCCCGCTAGTCAGGAAGATGCTACACGATTGTAGGCGTCTATGACCTAATGTATGTTATTCAGCTGCTTTTCAAATCATTTCACACACCAGATTCTTATTTTTAAGAAATATATCCATGTTTACATCTTTTATGTGTAATCATAATCCACATCACTGCTGCAGTTATACCTCGTTGATAGCCTCGGGCCTACGGGGGTGGAGACGGTGTGGTCAAATCCTGCTAAAAACAAGATGGCTGCCTTCTTAATGCTCCAGTCTTCAGCGTTCTCGAAGGCTAGTAAAGCTTACGTGTAATCTTAATCTTACTGGATGGATTTTTAAAAAGTGTTGCTGTTGAAATTTTCATCAACGTGGAGCTTTTAAAGCATTTCTTGAAAAAAAAATAAATTTCTGATTGTTCAGATTAATTCAAAACTGAGATCCGATCTGGTGTTTATTGCCATCTGATGTCACTGTCCAAGCGCAGTGTATAATTAGCTCTGTTTAATGTTAGGAATTAGACAACACTTAAGGAAGTGAAACTGTATGTGGAAAAGTTTACACAAATTTAATACATTTTATTTAGCTATGTTTAATCTTGGGTGATGGAGTTTCAAGATGGGGTGAAAAGTGTGTACTTTTTAAAAATTTTTCCCCCCAACAACTAGCATCACGTTACTTTAAACTTGACGCTAAGGTTTGCTGCCTTGTTGTGAAATTGAATCACGTTGTATATGACAGGGAGTTTCATTTAGTGCTAAATTGCTAAAAGATTGTTCCTCCATTTCCATTTTCTTGAAGCAGATTGAGTTTAAACAATGATGGATGAACCTCTGTGACTGGGATGTGCTGGTGGCTTAGGGCTCCCTGCTAGGACTTTATATACACACACACACAATGCCAATTACTGTGGTTCCTCCATCTGGTTAAATTTCTGTTCATTCCTTTGTTCATTTTCATCGTATATAAAATGATATAAAGATGAGACAGGGCGTTTTTTTTTGTTGTCTTTTTCTCTGGTGAAATTGTGTTCCAACTCATTGAGTTTCAGGAATTCACTGTTAGGGAAAATCACCAAGATCTGTTCCGTTTCGCCGATTGTGATACTGTATCCGTGTGAGCCGTGTGAGCGCTTCAGGCTGTGTGAGGGTGAAAGGAAGGATTAACGGGATAATACGGCAGATTAATCAAGAGTTTTTGTTGGACTGAAGCACTCTGGGAAAAGGAGGAGCGCCTTTCTCCCTCCTTTATAACTTTAGCAGCCTATGGAGGAAACAGAATTGTGTTAGAAATGTCATTATTGTGTATTTTACTGTGTATCCTAATGTTAGATGTTAGCTACCTTGCTAGAGCTTTGTTTTATTGTTATTAGCCTACCATTACCAAACTTGACTAACTATTAAAGTCTGCTAGAAAGGGGACATGCCTGATTAGCTTGGCTAAATTTGCTAAATATGGATTGATGTGTTCTATTGCACACTTCTTTGTGTGTGCGTGTGTGTGTGTGTGTGTAAATGAAGTTGTATTGCTACATTGCTATTGTAGCTAAACAGACATAAAAACATATTGCCGTTTTTTGTGTAAACTACATGTTTAAATCATTGTTGTTTGTTATACATTGTTATGATAGAACAAAAAACATGACCGTGAGTCAGACTAGTTACTGAGAAAGAAAGAGATTTGAGCCTATGATGGAGCTGCAGCTGCTTTAGCTCTGTGGACATCCTTTTGTCCATTTATTTTATTTATTTATTTATTTTTATTTTTTTAATAGCTTACTTTTGTCAGAAACCACATCAACATCATCTGAGGCACTGAAAGCTTTCTGAGGTGAAATGACTACGATTTTTAGAAGTGCGGTTAGCATAATGCTAAACTGAAAGTCTATGATCTTTTCTTGGAGGTTGGCCATGCTAGCCTCTTTAGTTGTAGCACAAAACTAAAGAACTAATATAAATAGATTAGGTTGGTGAATGTACAACCTAGCCTGGATACAGTTTTTGTTTTGGTGAGCCATGTTTGCAGCATGCTAACCCTGCTAAAAAGAATTAGTATACAGCATTAGCGATTTCTACTGGATTAAAAACTCACAAGGTTTCTGACTTCTTATCTCGAATTTCTCTGATAGTTGCCTGGTAGTCTAGTTTGTACGCAGGTTTGTTCCTTGCTCTGAGACTCTGTATCGTCATCTTCCTGGAAGTTCCTCCTCTACAGATGTTGATGTTTACTGCGGTGTCTGTATGAAGGCGTTTGATCGTCTGCCAGCTCAGTTCCTCTGTGGTTCTCTGCGTCTGAAAGCGAGCTCATTCAGGAAAAGACCTCGTTCCTCATCAGGCTGTGTGTCAGAGTTCATGTGACTCCGCTGCTGATCAGGAAGTAAAACAGATGTTTTATAGACACAACATCTGAGGTTTTGTCAGATTAGAGTTACGTTTAATAATGAAAAACAAGTTACTTCCTGTTCCTGTTCCTCCACTTGCGTTAGAACAGCTATAAACCTCGCCTCCATCACCAGACTTGCTTTTTTTTTCTCTCTGTTCGGATATTAATTAATTAATTCTGAGTTAAAAAAAAATTTTTTTTAAATAATTAAAATGCAAACACTACTCAAGCTCAGTATATTTGCCTAATTTATACAGATGTGTTTTTCTTTATTTATATGTAGTTTATTATTGATTCTGTATCTATTTGGGTTTATGTTTAGTGCCTAAATGATGGATTTAGGATCAGTCTCGGTGAACAATGTGAAAAAGAAAAATTCTATTTTAGTTCTTTTTGAATTTTGAAACTGATGACAGAGCAATGAATTTATTATGCTTTTAAATGAGCTGCTGATCATTAATTTATGATTATTGTTTGAGTCATTATCATACAGGCTCTTGCTATACCTTCTCTGGAAATGTTTTATAAAAATAAAATTTTAAATATTTAAAAATGCTTAGTTTATTGATTTATAATAATAATATTCCTCCATTTTCATTTAATTAATTAATTAATTAATCTATCTATCTATCTATCTATCTATCTATCTATCTATTTATTTATTTATTTATTAATAAATAAATAATTTATTATTTATTTAAAATAAATAATAAATTTATTTTATTATAAATATACACTGGTATATGAGGTGTAGCAGAATAGGTGGTGCTTGGACAAAGAGAGAGAGTGTGTGTGTGTGTGTGTGTGTGTGTGTGTGTGTGTTTAGCTGCTACTTGTTTGACCATGTCATCATTTTGCTCCTGTCTGAAATCTTCCACTTATATTTATTAAAAAATGATTCATGGTAAAAAAATTTGGAAAATTAAGTCTTATCATGAAGCTGGTACCCTGACGCTCACTGACCCTCCTGTGTGGGGTAATAAAGCATCGCGGTCGTGCCCTGAATGCCCCCCTGCCTGGCACAACTCCAGCAATAACACAGCTGTTGAAAGGGATTAGTAGCCGGGGTGATGGCTGCTGCGATGGTGAAGAATGTTTGTGTGCTAAGCTGACATTCAGAGGTGTGTGTGTGTGTGTGTGTGTGTGTGTGTGTGTGTGTGTGTGTGTGTGTGGCTGATGTACTGCCAAAAGTGTTTGTGAGAGACGACATTGCTAATAATGCTTTCACCCTGCAGTCCAGGTTCAGCTTTCTAATCTCTCTCTAAGCTTGTCAGATTTTATTTTATTGTTTTTTTTTTTTTTTTAAATTTAATTTTGTTTTATTTTAGTTTATTTGAGTTTGTGTAATCGCCATATTATTTGCACCGGAGGTTCTAAACATTAAATGATGTCAATGATGTGTACAAGTGTGCAGCCGTTGCTATGGTAACTTTTTATGTCAGGAGACTTCTATTTTGCATTTATGTAAGGAGTCATTGGTGTCAGCGCTTTGGATCAGTCAGAAATCAATAAAAAGTTTTTATTTAATGTTTTTAGAAAACAGGAAGCCTTCAGGAAAGAGATGTTTGCGATCTTTGCACTTCTTCAGTAACGTAGATGTTAAATGTAGCTAGAAATGGAGAAAAACTATATAATGTCATATAAGAAATCTTCAAAATATCAGGCTGTGGTATACTTTATAAAATATTTTCCTACAACAGAACGACACACAGAGTGCCATTTTACAGATTAAATAAGATTTAGTGTTGTAGCTAGTCTAGCTATATGCAGATTTAACCGCTAGCTTGCTAAAGCTATTGAATTTAGCTAGCTGTCTGTAAACATTTTAGCTAAATAGCTGGTGTCTTGGTAGTTACACACTATTACACTATTAAATAAAGTACGTAATTCAGTGATGGCGCTCTTTTGGATCACAAATGCTGTAAATGTAAAGTATTTAAAAAAAAAAAAAAAGTATTTAAATCAGTTTAAATTAGCTAGTTTGGCTATAAGATTTTTTTTTGCCAGTTTGGTACCTCAGAAACAAACCAAAAAACCTTCCTGTACCTTTAAAACGTTTATTAAAACAGAGTGTGTGAGTGTGGAATTGGAAATCTGTGGTGTGTGTGTGTGTGTGTGTGTGTAAACTGACATGATCTCTAATGAATGCCTCCTTTCACTGCTCGTGTTTCAGCGTCTTCTACAAACGTCTCGGCTGCACGTCGTTCATCAGAGTTTCATTTCAGTACCCAAATATTAGCCTGTACATTAGCCAGTGTTAGCATTGATCTTCAGTAACTACCTTGTTACATGTGTGTAGTTAGAGCTAATGTTTGGTGCTAATGTACTTTTGGAGCTAATGTTTATTTAGCTAAAATTCCTCTAGACAGTGCTACATAACATTTTATCTGCTAATCTGAAGCATAAAGTTTATTAAAGCTAGACAGCAGATGTACCACATCTGTGGAATTGTCTGTAGCTAGCAAAGTAAGTGACTAGCATGCTAGCATTAGCTTCCATTCTCTGTACTGCACTGGTTTTCTCTCCAGTCTTTTATCATACAAACATCTAATTTATAAAAACTAGCAAAATAAAGCTGCATTTCTTTTTCATGAGGTGATTTTATGTTGCTTGATGTATAGATAGACTGTTAGGATCATTACCTTTTAGGGAAAATGACAATTTATTAGGAACATCTCTGGTTTCCATTAGGAGTTTAATAATTGCTGTTAAATGCCACTAGAACCCAAGAGCTTGAGGGGGGAAAATAAAACCGCAGACTGGTTGTGATTCTTGCTGAAAGGTTATGCTGAATAGTGTGTGTGTGTGTGTGTGTGTGTGTGTGTGTGTGTGTGTGTGTGTGTGTGTGTGTAGAGGACAAAGCCATGGCCACCATAGATGTCAGCCTGGCCTACAGAGATGACACGGTGAGCGAGTGGACGGAGATGGCTCACTCGGTGGAGCAACGTAAACTCAGCTGTAACTTCACTACAGCCAAGGTAAACAACACACACACACACACACACACACACACACATACATACAGAGCAGTGCCCCAAGACCCGCTGATGGTTTTTAGTAGAAACGTGACCTTTGGATGAAGCCATAAAGTTTCTTCACACTGGTCCTTGTCTGTGTGTGTTATTTAATTACATTTACCTTGTCATTTGTTCCTTACAAAATGAATCATGATTCTGAGACTTTAAATGATTCCTTTGATTCACTTTTCTTTCTCTTCTCCAGATAATAGAAAACGAGGGTCGCTACTATGAGTGTGACCTTTTGCCCTTCATGGAGGTCGGCACTGTGTCCCACAAATACTACCTGGTGAACATCAGGCTGCCGGTGAACGAACGCAAGAAGGTGAACGTGGGAATCGGTGAAATCAAGGACATCCGTCTGGTGGTGAGGATACGATCCTTTGCGTTTGTGCTAAATTTCCATTATTTCTTTCCTTTTTTCTCTTAGATCTTCTCCACACTTTCATCTAACGTACGTCTCTGAGCGTCTGAGATTGAATGTACGCTGTTTTTTTTGTTCTTTTAGGGAATCCATCAGAATGGTGGCTTCACTAAGGTCTGGTTTGCCATGAAGACCTTCCTCACTCCCAGCATCCTCATCATCATGATCTGGTATTGGAGGAGGATTACCCTGATGACGAGACCGCCCGTCCTGCTGGAGAAGTAAGATTCCCTCTACGTACCTCTACCTCAATACCTTTTATATGTACCATCCTCAATACCTACCTTCGTCCTCGCTACTCTATCCTCAATCGATACCCTGTCCTCAACACCACATCTTCAGAACCTTTACCTCAGTCCCTGTCTCTCGCTGTATGCCTCATTGAGATACACTATATTGCTAAAAGTTTTGGGACACCCCTCCAAATCATTGAGTTCAGGTGTTGTTTTTCAGGGGTTGGGCTCGGCCCCTTAGTTCCAGTGAAAGGAACTCTTAATGCTTCAGCATACCAAGACATTTTGGACAATTTCATGCTCCCAACTTTGTGGGAACAGTTTGGGGATGACCCCTTCCTATTCCAACATGACTGCACACCAATGCACAAAGCAAGGTCCATAAAGACATGGATGAGCGAGTTTGGTGTGGAGGAACTTGACTGGCCTGCACAGAGTCCTGACCTCAACCCCATAGAACACCTTTGGGATGAATTAGAGCGGAGACTGCGAGCCAGGCCTTCTCATCCAACATCAGTGCCTGACCTCACAAATGTGCTTCTAGAGGAACGGTCAAAAATTCCCATAAACACACTCTTAAACCTTGTGGAAAGCCTTCCCAGAAGAGTTGAAGCTGTTATAGCTGCAAAGGGCGGGCCAAATCCATATTACATTCATGTGCATGTAAAGGCAGATGTCCCAAAACTTTTGGCAATATAGTTTTTTTCAATGAGGTTGGAAAAAATTGCTGATGGAATAAAACACTTCCGGATGTGAGTTATGGGAAAATAATCGACATTGTGGTGTTCACACTAACCGCATGAGACGGAGTGTTTTGTTCTTTCCTGTTATTTTCACTATCTCTCTCTCTCTCTCTCCACTCGTCCTCCTTGTTACGCTCCAACACCTTCATATCCAGTCTGTCTGTCCGCTGTTCTGACTTGCCCCTCGGCAATCCCGGGAGGCAGGAAGCTTTCAGGCAGTCACGGGAAGATGATTTTTTTCATGTTGTCAAAGCTGGAGCAGGCGAGCGTGCCCGCTGTTCCTCAGGGTGCCGAGATGGAAAGCGAGGAGAAACTTCTGGAAGCGTGACATCAGAAGCTTGCCAGGCGGTCTTATCTTTAGGCTTTTAATATAGGTCACGCGGACATCTGTCTGTGTGTGTCTTTTATATTTTATATATATATATATATATATGTGTGTGTGTGTATGTGTATATATACATAATGTGTGTGTGTGTGTGTGTGTGTATATGTATGTGTATGTGTGTGTATATATATATATATATATATATGTATATATATATATATATATATATATATATATATATATATATATATATATATATATATATAATGTATGTGTGTTTTATTTTTTCCCTGACAATATATATTTTATTTGGGAATCTGGAAATGCATCAAAAATACAAAATTAATTTGATCTGGAATTTTTTATTTATTTATTTATTTTGTGTGTGAGTTTTTTTTCCTCTGTTGCTTTTGCTTGCAGGAATAAGAAAAGGCATGTATTTGAGGATCTGACTAATCTTTTTACACATGCACACACACTTTGATGTGCACTAGTGTTTAGAAGACCAGAACATTCTCAGCATACCAGTGTGATGTGGTCTCTCTGGCTTGTCGTAGCAGAGCATGCTGGGATTGTTCAGGCCGCAGAGCTGCTGGAATGTGCTTTATGTTTTTAGAGTCAATGTTGTTTCCCCTCCCTCCGTCCTTCACCTCGTCCCTGCACGCACGCACACATGCACGTGTGGGGGTGTGTGTGTGTGTGTGTGTGTGTGTGAGACAACAGTACTACTACTTTACCAGTATATTTAAACCTTTTTGTTCATTACTAAAGTGAAGTTAAAAAAATATTTTAAAAGTAGATAAACTTGTCATTTATATTTTTTAATATTAATTTTAATTTAATAATAAGAATTAATATATTGCATCTATCCTAAAGTATATGTAATGTAAAAATATAAAGAAATGTAACAGATAAATAGAAATATTAGTTAAATAAAATTAATTATGGAAATAATTAAATGATTGAATATTGATTTTTTTTTTAAACATATAAATATAAATTAAATAACACTATCATATTAATAGCTTTGTTACTGATGATTGATTGATTAATAGGAGGAGGCTGGATGATGAAGATGATGAAGAGGTGGATTGATGATGATGAGGTATTAGAACTCTGAGGTGATGTTTGTCTGTGTTCAGAGTGATCTTTGCGCTAGGGATCTCCATGACCTTCATCAACATCCCAGTGGAGTGGTTTTCCATCGGATTCGACTGGACTTGGATGCTGCTGTTCGGAGATATCCGTCAGGGAGTCTTCTACGCCATGCTCCTCTCCTTCTGGATCATCTTCTGTGGAGAGCATCTCATGGTGAGGGGGACCTTGACTGGTTTTTATGTATATACTCGACCACCGGCTCCGGTGGATTGTTACTGACATGTAATGGTGTTTGTATAGAGTAGTGAAATGTCTGCACCTTGCATGCTGTGGTTTGTCCTACAGGACCAAACGGAGAGGAATCGCTTCTCCATGTACTGGAAGCAGGTGGGACCCATCGTCTTCGGCTCCTTATGCCTCTTCATCTTTGATATGTGTGAGAGGTGAGACATGCCACAGAAAATCCAGCTCTCTGTTATCTGATCAGTTCATCTGATCCCACATAGATGGATAGAAAGTTGGATGGGTGGATGGATGGATGGATGGATGGCTAGATGGATTGATCGATGAATGGATGTGTGGATGGCTAGATAGATTGATCGATGGATGGATGGGTGGATGGCTAGATGGATTGATCGGTGAATGGATGGATGGCTGGATGGTTAGATGGATTGATCGATGAATGGATGTGTGGATGGCTAGATAGATTGATCGATGGATGTATGGGTGGATGAATGGCTGGATGGGTGGATGGATGGGTGGATGGCTAGATGGATTGATCGGTGAATGGATGGATGGCTGGATGGTTAGATGGCTAGGTGGTTGGATGGATGGATTGATTGAATTGATGGATGGGTAGATGGCTGATTGGATGGATGGCTAGATGGATTGTTGGATGGACGGAGGAATAGTAAGAGAGAACGAGAGAGACAGAAAGAATGAGTGACTGAGTGAGAGAGGTAGATGGATGGATGGATAGAGACAAAATGTATGTTCTTTAAGTAATGAGAGTTGTAATCGTTGGCGCTTGCTCTTGTATAAAGTGAATAAAACACTTCAGCGTGCGATCACCCCTCATCCTGCTGGTGATTATTTTCCTGGAGCTTCTCCACACAGTGTGATAGTTATTTAGTGTGTAAGCTGATGATATTTGTGGATGAAGGTGTTTTAAAGATTTCTTGTTTTCCAGAGGAGTGCAACTGACCAACCCCTTCTATAGCATCTGGGCTTCAGATGTTGGCACCGAACTGGCCGTATCCTTCCATTACACACCTCCAATAATCATGACACAATAAGGATCATAAAAAAAAAAAAAAACATAATTAGAATTTTAAAAATGTTTATTTTAGTTGTATTTTATTTTAAATTTAATATTTATTATTTATTTATTTCTATTTTATTTTATTTCATTTTATTTTATTTTACTATTTAATTTAGTTAGATTTAATTAGATTTTTATAATTAATCACAAAAACATTTTTTAAAGTGGTCTTTTATACCCGTGCCAATAATTTTGGAGCTGACTGTATAAATTTACATAATTTTACATAATTATCTGTGACATCACTGAGAGTACTCTTTGACAAATGGGTTTAGGTGTATTTACGAACAAAATGAATAAAAGTAAGATAAACAATTGTTTTGCTCTTTATTTTTTTTAGGCTTATTGATTAAATTTAGCATTTTTGATTTTTGATTTTTTTAATTATTATTTTTTTTACACGTTTTATTATGATTTGGCCAAAATTTTCCTTGACAGAGTTTATTCCAGATGGCGTTCATCATCGTGGCTGGAATATGCGCCTGCCTCTACTTCCTCTTCCTGTGCTTCATGGTGTTCCAGGTGTTCAGAAACATCAGCGGGAAAAGAACGTCTCTGCCGGCGATGACCAAAGCTCGGCGTCTGCATTACGAGGTGCTTCACGTTCCACGCTAAAAACCTTCACTTCAGATCAGTAACGTGAGCCGAGATCAACAGCTGAAGCAAAAAACATTCACGGTTTCTTTATATTTCCGTAAAAATCCTAATTAGCTTAAATTCAGTGTAGGTAAAGTTAAGAACAAATCCAAAATGGCTTCCTTTTGGTCATGAATTGAAGAACCAGTACCAGTATCCTGCACATGTGAGTGTAAGAAATCTGATAAATAATGTCACGACACTCAAATCTCACCTCACTTTTTAAAAAAAATTTTTTTATTTATAAATTTAAAGCTGATTTATTGTTAACATTTTATATAGAATTTGTTTACACTGTAACCTTTTTTTTTTTACATTTATTTCTATTTACCTTTTACTAGGATTATTTCTTTTTTTCCTTATTTTTACATTAAAATATTTGATTTGATTTATAGACATTAAATATAAAATAAATAAGAAAAAATGTTTATAAACATTTAACATACAACATATATAAATAAATGTATATAGAATATGTTTTGGATTATACTATTTTTATTTACATTATATATTTTTTAAAAAGGTAAATTATAAATACGTAATTTAAAAAACTATTTTATACAGAATCTATGTACATTGTCAACTTTTTATTTATTTATTTATCTTTTTACTAGAATGATTTCTTTTTTTCCCTCATTTTTAGATTTAAATTGTTCAATTTGTAGACATTAAATAAAATAAGTGTAATAATACACGTTTATTAAATAGATAAATAGTTTTATAAACAAATAAATTAAATTAGATAAATAAAAAACTGTATGTATGTATGTATGTATGTATGTGTGTGTGTGTGTGTGTATATATATATATATATATATATATATATATATATATATATATATATATATATATATATATATATATATATATATATATAAACAAATTAAACAAAAAC
>JAUCMX010000022.1:1704728-1802228 GCA_033459395.1 Hemibagrus guttatus | reverse complement strand
TGGAGGGAAAGGACTAGGATGCCAAAATTGGAGGGAAAGCGATCCACTGAGCTCATTTGCAGTGCATTATGGGAAGAGTAGTTCTCTCCTTTGGTCTTTTGGTCAATTTTTCTGTTGCTTTTCCTAATAAAGATACAAACCAGGAGAAGACCCATAGTGTTTCGTTGAAGCGTCATTGTTTTTCTTACTCTCTGTCGCCCCCTAGCGGTCTAACAACTTTCTAATAAAATAACACAAAGCTTATGCTGAGTCTGGATATATATTTTTTTTATCTTCTTGATGCAGGAGATCAGGGAGGGAACAGTGGTGAGGACATCCAGCTCACCACCACCATCACCCACGCTGACGGACCGACTGAGGTGTACAGAATGATGGGAAAGGAGTCGCAGGAGTAGGCGGAGACGACTTGTATCTCGCTTCCTTCCTCCATCTTCTGAAGTTTTACAGCCATCGCTCTTTTATACCCCCCTCCTGATGTGCGGTGTTCAGGCTCCTGCGATGCTGCCTACTTAGGCCACCTTCTTCCAAATTAAGATGAAAGGATTGGGAATTTTCCCTGCTGAATTCCTTAACGGCTTCATGTGTTCCGTTACGTCATTAAATTATAATTATTATCGGAAACCATTAGGATCTTTTTCATGAGGAATTTCATAACATAGCAATACTGTATGTACAAAATATCACAATATTTTATACCAGTGTTTTGTTTTTTGTTCATATTCCCTTGCTAACTAGCTAGCTAACTGGGTAGCATGCAAGCTAAAAGCTCAGCTAGAATAGTGACAGGATTACCTTTGTTTTATTTACCCGCCATCTCTCCCCAAAGCTCATCAAACCAAATTTACATGATAAAATGAAATATTAAGTTACACTTTTAGGAGGGTTAAATGGCAACGAGGAAGTCGATAAGCAGAAGTTAAAAACCCATTTTGGATCGTAACCTCAGACAGGAACCGCTTCTGCAGAGGAGGGATTAGTGAGATGGAATTTGGCGCCATCTTGTGGACGGAAGAGGAATGGTGGTTACGAAGTGTATGGCGGTCAGTCGTTAGAAAGAAAATTCTTGTTCATCACCAAGCAGGTATTTTTGAAAAACTTTTTTCATCTGTAGTGCAGTATTCTTTCATCTAGCATTGTGTGGATGATGATCATGGGGTAGAGTATCGCAATACTAGATTACAAAACCTTTCCTTAACAGCTTTTTTTTCCCTTTTTTATGACGATGAAGAAAGACAGGAAAATTCTGTAAAATAAGGAAGTATCCTATGTAAATGGTGCATCACTGATTTGGTCACAGGATATTACCTAATGTATCTTTTCATCTTTTGCATTTCGTGTGATTTAAAACGAAGCACCATGTCAGCCTTCTTTTTAAAAGCTTGTGATCGAGTATACACCCTTCCTCTCCTCCACACACCACGTTCATAACACCACAGTGTTCAGCATCTTCACTCCATCATGTTTTACACAACACTCATCCCTAGTATTTTATGATGTAGATATATTTTTTATAAAGTGCTTATTTTCAACTGTGTTAGCTGTATCACTCTCTGTTGTATAATAAAAGGACTTTTTCACAACCATTGTACTGTGGAGACATGCTTCATTTAAGAAGGAACAAAACACTCGCCTCATGCTGTGCTGCTACAGGGTGGAGTGATGAAGCTGTTTACTGATTGATTATTTTCCTATAACAGCACTTCCTGGAGTGTTATATTGCAACATGCTAATGTTCTCACTTGTGTTACAACTACACTATATTGGCAAAAGTTTTGGGACGTCTGCCTTTACATGCACATGAATGTAATATGGAGTTGTCCCGCCCTTTGCAGCTATAACAGCTTCAACTCTTCTGGGAAGGCTTTCCACAAGGTTTAGGAGTGTGTTTATGGGAATTTTTGACCGTTCCTCTAGAAGCGCATTTGTGAGGTCAGGCACTGATGTTGGATGAGAAGGCCTGGCTCGCAGAGTCCACTCTAATTCATCCCAAAGGTGTTCTATCGGGTTGAGGTCAGGACTCTGTGCAGGCCAGTCAAGTTCCTCCACACCAAACTCGCTCATCCATGTCTTTATGGACCTTGCTTTGTGCACTGGTGTGCAGTCATGTTGGAACAGGAAGGGGTCATCCCCAAACTGTTCCCACAAAGTTGGGAGCATGAAATTGTCCAAAATGTCTTGGTATGCCGAAGCATTAAGAGTTCCTTTCACTGGAACTAAGGGGCCGAGCCCAACCCCTGAAAAACAACACCTGAACTCAATGATTTGGAGGGGTGTCCCAAAACTTTTGGCAATATAGTGTATAAACAGTCATTCCCTCCCCCCCCCCCCCCCCCCCCCAAAGTGTAAACTCATCTGTCTTGTAACAATATGACGTTAAGATCCATCTTTTCACAGAGTAAAAGTTTTTCAATAAAGAATTTTTAAATGTTGATAAGAAGTAGTTAAAAAGGGAGAATTGCTACCTCTCTGGTAGGAACATGGTACTGCACCTGCCTCATAGGGGAACATAAGATACTGCATACTAGCCGCCTGACCAACAGCCGTTTATATAATTTCGGCCATTTTCATTAGTTTGATACTGAGGGACTTGGACACAACTAACACGAAAGACATTTAAATATTCATATGATGCGTTAAAAGAGGGAAGGGATGTAAAATTTTGAACAGGAAGTTGTTTGAAAATGGTTATTTTGCCTGGTGGGAAATATGTGAATCTCTCATGTAGCTTTTACTAAATACACCCACCATCCTGTCCAAAAGTTTACATCAAAACTCAGACATCTTCGGTCAGGCCAAAGAGGATGCCTTCAGGAATGGGGACAGAGTCTTGTACAATCAGGCCAGAAACACATTGAATAAGGAGATTAGGGTGGCTAAGAGGAGCTATGCTAAAAAGCTGGAAAACCAGTTCTCTGTCAACGACCCTGCTTCAGTGTGGAAAGGCCTGAAATACATCACAAACTACAAGACACCATCCCCCAGCACTGAGGCCAATCAACAACTTGCTGAAGACCTGAATGAGTTTTACTGCAGATTTGAAACTGCCGGTCTAACACCCCACGCCCCATCTGAACATCTCTCTATACAGCCATTAACACCTCCAGCAACCCCCCTCTCCCCCCCTCCTGCACTTCGGATCAGTGAAGATGATGTGCGTCAGATCTTCCTGAAGCAGAAGAAAAGAAAAGCACCAGGCCCAGACGGTGTCACACCAGTCTGTCTGAGAACCTGTGCTGACCAGCTGGCCTTCATCTTTTCACAGATCTTCAATAGATCACTGGAGCTGTGTGAAGTCCCTGCCTGCTTCAAACGTTCCACCATCACCCCCCATCCCAAAAAAACCCAAGATGACAGGACTTAATGACTACAGACCTGTTGCTTTAACGTCTGTGGTCATGAAGTCGTTTGAAAGACTGGTGTTGGCTTATCTGAAGAACATCACTGGACCCTTACTGGACCCCCTGCAGTTTGCTTACCGAGCAAACAGGTCCGTGGATGATGCAGTCAACATGGGACTGCACTTTATCCTACAGCATCTGGACAAATCAGGGACTTATGTGAGGCTCCCTAATTTTGGAACTTTATTTGGTTCAACAGTCTTTCCCTCCCAACCCCCCCCCCCCCCCAAGATGTAAACTCTCTGTCCCTGTCTATCTGTCGTTAGATCCCATCTTTTGACAGATAAAGCAAAAAAGAATTTTTAAAGGGTTGAAATTCAAGTTAAAAAGGAGAATTGCTACCTCTCTGGTAGGAACATGGTACTGCACCTGCCTCATAGGGGAACATAAGATACTGCATACTAGCCGCCTGACCAACAGCCCGTTTATATAATTTCGGCCATTTTCATTAGTTTGATACTGAGGGACTTGGACACAACTAACACGAAAGACATTTAAATATTCATATGATGCGTTACAGAGGGAAGGGATGTAAAATTTGAACAGGAAGTTGTTTGAAAATGGTTATTTTGCCTGGTGGGAAATATGTGAATCTCTCATGGTAGCTTTTACTAAATACACCCACCATCCTGTCCAAAAGTTTACATCAAAACTCAGACATCTTCGGTCAGGCCAAAGAGGATGCCTTCAGGAATGGGGACAGAGTCTTGTACAATCAGGCCAGAAACACATTGAATAAGGAGATTAGGGTGGCTAAGAGGAGCTATGCTAAAAAGCTGAAAACCAGTTCTCTGTCAACGACCCTGCTTCAGTGTGAAAGGCCTGAAATACATCACAAACTACAAGACACCATCCCCCAGCACTGAGGCCAATCAACAACTGCTGAAGACCTGAATGAGTTCTTACTGCAGATTTGAAACTGCCGGTCTAACACCCCACGCCCCATCTGAACATCTCTCTATACAGCCATTAACACCTCCAGCAACCCCCTCCCCCCCCCTCCTGCACTTCGGATCAGTGAAGATGATGTGCGTCAGATCTTCCTGAAGCAGAAGAAAAGAAAAGCACCAGGCCCAGACGGTGTCACACCAGTCTGTCTGAGAACCTGTGGTGACCAGCTGGCCTTCATCTTTTCACAGATCTTCAATAGATCACTGGAGCTGTGTGAAGTCCCTGCCTGCTTCAACCGTTCCACCATCATCCCCATCCCAAAAAAACCCAAGATGACAGGACTTAATGACTACAGACCTGTTGCTTTAACGTCTGTGGTCATGAAGTCGTTTGAAAGACTGGTGTTGGCTTATCTGAAGAACATCACTGGACCCTTACTGGACCCCCTGCAGTTTGCTTACCGAGCAAACAGGTCCGTGATGATGCAGTCAACATGGGACTGCACTTCATCCTACAGCATCTGGACAAATCAGGGACTTATGTGAGGCTCCTGTTTGTGGACTTTAGTTCGGCCTTCAACACCATCATCCCAACACTCCTCCAGATCGAACTAACCCAGCTCTCTGTCCCTAGCTCTATCTGTCAGTGGATCACCAGCTTTCTGACAGATAGGCATCAGCTAGTGAAACTGGGGAAATTCAAGTCAAACAGCCGCACCACCAGCACTTGGGCCCCCCAGGGTTGCGTCCTCTCCCCACTGCTCTTCTCCCTTTACACCAATGACTGCACCTCCACTGATCCATCTATCAAGCTCCTGAAGTTCGCGGACGACACTACAGTCAATCGGCCTCATCCAGGACGGTGATGAGTCTGCTTACAGACAGGAGATTGAGCAGCTGGCTTCCTGGTGTAGTCGTAACAATCTGGAGCTCAACACGCTCAAAACAGTGGAGATGTTTGAAAGGGATGAAATGCGCAGAAGATGCTGGAAAAGCAAAGAAATGTGCAAGACCTGCAGGAATTATTTTGAAGAACGGTGGTTCAGGTTAAACGAAGGACTCTTGAACAACCGTCGGAAAATACAAAAAACAGTCGTTGATCATCCAGGTAACAACCCACTGGATTAAGAATCTAGCAGCTTTAGCAAATTCTCAAATTCAGTTATTATTGTGTCTTGTGGACTAGATGTATCTGTTGTTATGCAAATTTTACGATTTTAAAAATGAACCTTTTGCGGATTTTTCTAGGCGAATGTAATCTTGTGTATATACGAGGAATAAAACACCATGCTGTGCTGTTTATCAGGAAAATAATCAACTTTGACGTAAACGTCGTCAGTGATTACATTCCCTGACTTACCTGCATGCCACAAAGTGTTTCACTACTTACTTTACGTAATGTAAAGATCTTAAATGATAAAACTCATATAATAACAATATAAAAAACATCCACATGACTGTTCAAACCCACAAGACTTTATATAATAATGTAAACATGTTTACAGAGGTGTATAAGATCGTCAGGTCGGAACGTTTACCTTAAACCTCAGCTACATTCCATTATCCTTGTGCTTAGCGATAAAGTGTAGATAATGACGGTGAATTTCACAGTTCAGAAGAAGTCTGTTACATATATTAATTAATATTTGAATGTGTAAGACCTTCAATGCAAGTTTGTGAAAAAGCTTATTTTACATAATTTCCAACATGCTTTTTTTTGTGTGTTAAAGTGTTAAATTGGAAGGAAGAAACAACGGTGCAAAAGACCAGATTCTGGTGTTTAAGCAGCAGAAGAAAGCTAAGTTTAAACTAAGCGTCAACTTGAAGTAATAATACATTCATTCATTGTCTACCACTTATCCGATCTATTCTCGGGTCACGGGGAGCCTGTGCCTATCTCAGGCGTCATTGGGCATCAAGGCAGGATACACCCTGGACGGAGTGCCAACCCATCACAGGGCACACACACTCACACAATCACACACTACAGACAATTTAGAGATGCCAATCAACCTACAATGCATGTCTTTGGACCGGGGGAGGAAACCGGAGTACCCGGAGGAAACCCCCGAGGCACGGGGAGAACATGCAAACTCCACACACACGACGGGAATCGATCCCCCAACCCTGGAGGTGTGAGGCAAACGTGCTAACCACCAAGCCACCGTGCCCCACAGTAATAATACATTGAATGCTGAAAGTATACATAAAAATGACAAAATATACAAAGGAATTATGATTTTGCGTTGTTGTCATGTTTATTATCATGTCTACCTGCTGCAAATCTTCATTCAAATACCAAACAAACAAGAAAAGTGGCGTTACCATAAATATACGTAAGGAAGTTCTACCTTGAGCCGTCACATTAAACCTCGAGTCCATTTGAATGGATGAAAAGATATGCAAAATGAGAAATACAATAGTTTGCCGATGTTCTAATTCAATTCTAACGTAGTTTTTGCATTCTCCAGCGTTTCAGGCTACATCTTAAAAAGCTTGATACCCATCTTCCATTGGAATAACGAAGCCATCATGAGCGGAAAGCAGAACATCCTGTGGTTTCTTGGCGCTAAATGGCCGCTCTATGATCAGATCATTACAAGAGCTAAGAGCCTTGTGGTCACCCACATCACCCACTATGTGATCTAGAAGGTCCACAGCCATCTTGGGCGGTGTGATGGGAATCAGTTTGGAGTTTCCCAAGGCTGTAGAACCACTCAACTTGTAGTACTCCAAATCCATCTGCATCATCAGGTCCAAGTTCTCGGACGACACCAGGAAGTTCTTGCTTAGGTCGCTGTTTACAGCTGGCTGTTTAGAAGTGGATGAGCTGCTGAAGTCTGAGAGCAGATAGGTCCTGTTGCTGATTCCTGAATCCTGATTCCAGGTTCCTGAGATTAATTCATCAGATTTTTTATTTTTACACAATTGCTCGGTGTTTGTGGATTGGTGTTCAACTCCAGCATCTTCAGAGCCGCTCCTGTTCACGCGCTGGTGCTCTGCCAGTAAATACGCCAGTGACGACGTCCCGATGCCTTTCCCCAGACTGGGATTATAGCTCTTATAGGAATCCTCACTCTGGACCACACTGTTGAATGGAAGAACGTTCAGTTATTTTTTCAGAAAAAAGTCACCAGTGTACCTGCTTTGGATTTCTGCACATGTTAAACATTACCATGTGTTCTTGCTGATGTGGTTTGCTGATGAATCGAGACTGACAGACGAGAACTCGGTCTGAAATGACAGCAAATGTGGGACCTGAAAGAGAAAATTATTTATTTCTTTTCAATAAATTACACTTTCAGAAACATCCAGAGCGACAGCTTTTATTTAGATGCAGTAGAAAATGATAAAAGTACAGATTAAAAGTAGAGAATACTGAATATATGATCAGTATTGAATATGAAAAATATTATTAATTAGTTTAACTATGAAGCTACTTAGAATTTATTTAGAAACCGGCAGCTCAGTTTGTAAGTCAAAAGCAAGTGTAGTAAAAAATCTTCCATTTTTATAAATATTTCCAGAGTAAACTTAGACTGTTAGAAATTTGTTATATTGTTAAAAATGAGAAAGAAATCTGTGAAAATGTAAAGTATTGGAGTAAGCGATAGAGACATTCTCTACCTGTTTGACAATATTTGTAGAAAATTTCGGCGTAGGAATCTTGTCCCACCATGGTTTTATAATTCTGAAAAAAGAAATTGGTGCAAAATAGTCCATAAGCCAAAAGGATTTTCATGTAAAAGTTTATTAATGGAGGATTTTTAAAATGTTGATAAGAAGTAGATTAAAGGGGGGATTTGGTGTCAGGGAACTGCATGAGGGAACACTGTGTACTATTCATCTGACCAACAGCCGGTCACATAATTTCGCTATTTTCTTTTTGTTTCATTACATGACCATAAAAACACTCCCTTTTATTATTAAAATTCACTAATCCACGACTGGAGAGCGTATACAATTTCAAGTAGTGCAAGATTGTAGCGATAAATCCACAATGACTCACAGTTCAGTTCACAGTTTTGTGAAACCAACATGATGAGATATATGAGATAACCAAAACCTTACTAAAAAAAACAGCACACACACACACACGCACACAAAACACAGAATGAATGAGGTCTTACCTGTTGAACCAGAAGTAGACAGAAGATATGCAAATGATCAGAATGATGCATAATGTAGGCATAATTATCCTGAGAATATTTTGTAATGATTGCGCTGTAAAAAAAAAAAAAAAAAAAAACCCACAAAGACATGAACACCTGTTAAACATCAGTAACCTGGCTTTCACACATACTTCAAAAAACTCACGTGTAGAAAACATGTATGGTTCGCTGTAGTCACTGAATGTCTTGTTAGGAGGGTAGTTTGACTTGACTCTCGCTTTAAGGATATATTTGGAATTAGGTTGAAGTGTCCTGCCCACAATCTCAGAGGAATGGTGAACTTTCCCAACGTGCTTTGTCACCTGTATGAAAAGTGAAAGATATTTTCACTGTTTTGATCAGAACATGTTACACCATGTTGGACTTTTTTAATCAACAATATCAATCAAGGGACTCACGTATTTGTTGCTTCCATCTATGCCGTATTTCAGCTCTACCTCCAGGTAGTCTAGAAATGTTTTCTTCGTGTAGGTTGTGTTCAAGGTAACAGAAAAGTCTCCGTTCATGTTCTGAGTCACTGATGTGATGATTGGTCTTCTAGGCTTAACTGTGTGAAAGAAATAGAGGAACTTATTTGGATCTCATTCTGGATATGGGATAAACAACTCAGCACATATCATGTTTTGTATAAACATGGGGTTGCACAAATTGTTAGTTAACATATTCGCCGCTGTTGGCTAATCACCCAGTCTGAAGATGATTTCAGACTAAGACGAAGCCAATTCTACAGCCAACCACACATCGTCAGACTATATTTGGAAAGATTTTTGCCGTAATGGAATATTATCGATTTGTACGACCTACTTAACCCAACACGCACCTCTGCCTGAGTAACTTCCTTTTCCATTATTTTTGTTGTGCATTGAAGGTAAAGTCTAGATTCTATCAAAACCTGTTTAGCTAGTTTAGCGTATTATCAGGTCCAAGAAAAAACATACGTTGTGCTATAAGGAGGGCTGTTTTGACATGCCTGAGCTTCCTGCTGCGCACTCTCAGTCCCAGTCATGTGTTTCAGCCTAGAACACACTAAATCTGGAAATATGTTTGTAGCCTGCGTATCTCTGCCAGCTGTACGATGCAGTGCATTAATAAATTAGCTTATAATATACTGATATCCAGAATCAGACACTTAAACAAAAGTACGTTTGGAATTGAAAATGATGAATAATTATGCCTCAACCTTCAGTACAAACGGCAATTCACTTACTGCTTCCTTCAGTACTGATGTTTGTTGTGTGCCAAATCTTGTCTCCTTTCATCAAGTTGATCACTATTATCTCGTAAATGACGAACCCATCCTTCATGTGCAGTCTGCATTCACATTCACCGGGATGGATTTCGACAAAATGGCACGTATGCAAACTGCAATGCAAGAAAGGACAAGATAAAGTCAAGAGACCATTTCTCAAATACTGCATCATTCATTCATTGTCTGCCGCTTATCCGATCTATTCTCGGGTCACGGGGAGCCTGTGCCTATCTCAGGCGTCATAGGGCATCAAGGCAGGATACACCCTGGACGGAGTGCCAACCCATTGCAGGGCACACACACATTCTCATTCACTCACGCAATCACACACTACGGACAATTTAGAGATGCCAATCAACCTACCATGCATGTCTTTGGACTGGGGGAGGAAACCGGAGTACCCAGAGGAAACCCCCGAGGCACGGGGAGAACATGCAAACTCCACACACACATGGCGGAGGCGGGAATCGAACCCCCAACCCTGGAGGTGTGAGGCAAATGTGCTAACCACTAAGCCACCGTGCCCCCAAATACTTTTATAAAAAAACAAAAAACATTCTTTTCAACCATCAGCTGAACTAACCTGTCTGTGTTTAATCTTGAAGCACTGAGGTTGTATTCAGCACAAGTGTCAGGTTTAGTCAAGAAGCTGCACTTTAGCTCGACGTCATAATCGTTAAAGCACTGCAGAAACTCTGGAGAGGGTTTTCAGAAACATAATCAGTGACATCAACAATAATTCAATCAAGTGCTAAAATACGCTGGCTAATGTAATCATTGCATGATGTCCAAAGTTACAAAAGCAAAAAAATATCCCCTGCTAGACACAAGTCTTTCCTTTCCCTTTTCAGTGAACTTGCTTTTCTGAACAGTGAATTTTATTCGTATTAGAAAGCACAACAGCAGAGTTAGCACCTAAGCTCTAGACGTGTTTTTTTTTTTTTTGTAATGTTAAATGAACAAACACACAATGAATGTGCAAACTTACCAGAAGATTCGGCGACTCCGAAACCGGACAGAAGTAGGGCCACATGCAGGGTTTTAATGAAGGCACCCATTATCTAATCAGACACCAATTAAGCGCAAACAAGTAAAAAAAAAAATGCTGTAGAGGGATTCATCAGGTCGTAACACAACACGATGATAGAGATAGAGAAAAGAGTTTGTTAGAATCTTCACCATCATCGTTAAAAACTCACCGTCGCGCATGGGCATCAAGGTGTCAGAGCCATCCGAAAAAATCAGCGCTGCTCTTAAATCCCAACTCAAACCCCGGTTCTTCTCTGCGAGCTCACCTCCGCCAGCCTCCCCGTCATGAGAGCTGCGTTGTGTTGTGGAGGACTGCTTCCAGCTTTCCTTCAAACTGGTTGAAGCGGTTCTGTGGAAATGTAGAGGCGCAGTTTCCGCCTTGCGCTTCACTCACGGCCGACGGGGAAAAAAACAAAACAAACAAAACCCTGATATTATCTAGAAGGGAAAGTAGATTTGAGCTTTATAAGTCTAAAACCATACGTGCTGCCATTGTCATATTTTTATGCATTGCTGTTGCATGTATATGCATCTATATAAAAAAAAAAAAAAACGTATCATCTTTGTTTTTTCCCCCCACGTGATTACATAGGAAGTTAAAAACAAACAAACAAACAAATAAAAAAAATAGAATAATTTCTGTGAGCAAATCGCATGTGAAAAATGAAAACACGTTCACATAATAATAATAATAATAATAAAAATTAATAATGATAATAAATTAAAAAAAAAAGTGTTAAAATAGACATTAACATAAGAAAGGGGATGTGTGAGATGAATCATATTCCCTTAAGGTTTAGTGTAGTATGAGTATATGTCCAGTAAACGATGGAATGAGGAGTACTTCCTTTCCTCTGAATAACTCTGCACTTGTCCAGAAAAGGGAGAACACTTTGTGGTTTAGATGAATGGGATGCTTTGATGGCACTGTTAAAACATACATACATACATACATACATACATACATACATACATACATACATACATACATACATACAGAGGGGCAAAAAAGTATTTATCCCCCCAATTGTGCAAGTTCTCCCACTTAAACAGATGAGAGAGGCCTGTAATTTTCATCATAGGTACACTTCAACTATAAGAGACAGAATGAGGGAAAAAAAAAATCCAGAAAATCACATTGTCTGATTTTTAAAGAATTTATTTGCAGGTTATGGTGGAAAATAAGTATTTGGTCACCTACAAAAAAGCAAGATTTCTGGCTCTCACAGACCTGTAACTTCTTCTTTAAGAGGCTCCTCTGTCCTCCACTCGTTACCTGTATTAATGGCACCTGTTTGAACTCGTTATCAGTATAAAAGACACCTGTCCACAACCTCAAACATTCAGACTCCAAACTCTGATACAAAATATATATATTTTTTTTTAAAAAAAAAAAATATATATATATATATATATATATATATATCAGCCATAACACTGTGAGCAGTGGAGGTGAAGTGAATAAGACTGAGATCTCCTCATCAAGGCACCTGTTAGTGGGTGGGATATATTAGGCAGCAAGTGAACATTTTGTCCTCAAAGTTGATGTGTTAGAAGCAGGAAAAATGGACAAGTGTAAGGATTTGAGCGAGTTTGATGAAGGGCCAAATTGTGATGGCTAGACCACTGGATCAGAACATCTCCAAAACTGCAGCTCAATGGAAGAAGGTGGCCTGGTCTGATGAATCACGTTTTCTTTTACATTACGTGGATGGCCGGGTGTGTGTGCATCTCTTACCTGGGGAACACATGGCACCAGGATGCACTATGGGAAGAAGCCGAGGCAGTGTCATGATTTGGGCAATGTCCTGCTGGGAAACCTTGGGTCCTGCCATCCATGTGGATGTTACTTTGACACGTACCACCTACTTAAGCATTATTGCAGACCGTGTACACCCTTTCATGGAAATGGTATTCCCTGATGGCTGTGGCCTCTTTCAGCAGGATAATGCACCGTGCCACACTTCCAAATCCCCCAGATCTCAATCCAATCCAGCATCTGTGGGAAGTCTGATCCATGGAGGCCCCACCTTGCCAACTTAGCCAACAACAGGACTTAAAGGATCTGCTGCTAACATCTTGGTGCCAGATACCACAGCACACCTTCAGGGATCTAGTGGAGTACATGCCTCGACGGGTCAGGGCTGTTTTGGCAGTAAAAGGTCATAATGTTATGGCTGATCGGTGTACAGTCCATATTATCATCAGCTGATATTGGAAAATTTTTATTTACAAATGAAGATGATTGTGAATGCACAAGGATTGCTGTGAAACCTCTTAATTACATTATTAGTTCAATGGATTGAACAATTAAATGTGCAATGTGATCTTAATATAAATACCTGTGTCCCTGGAACAAACCTAAAAAAGAAAAAAAAAACAGCACCATGAAGAAATAGAAGGAAGTCCAGGAAGAAGTTCTTGAAAAGTATCAGTCAAGATTAGGCGATAAGATAAAATACTTCAAACATGACAACTGCATAACTGGGACTGGGCCTTCTACCAAAAGTCAGTGAGCAGGTAAAGAGTAACTGAGAAAGAGCTGGAAACTACAGAGCTGTGAAAGAGTTCAGTGAGGGGGTGAAAACTTACACAGGCTATTGTAAATGTAAAGAAAACATCAGACCATACATAAAGTCTATATAGTAACATACAACTTCCTTAATAATTCATAACCACGTCCCTTCCAAAGAAATCCAAAATAGATTTTCTCCAAACCAGGTGGAGTCGTGTCAGTAACCAAGTGTTTTTACAGGAGTTTGTTTTGGTATGAATAAAAAAAATAACCTGGCAGCAAGAATTGAGTATAATTTGCATTCATTCATTGTCTACCGCTTATCCGATCTACACTCGGGTCACGGGGAGCCTGTGCCTATCTCAGGCGTCATTGGGCATCAAGGCAGGATACACCCTGGACAGAGTGCCAACCCATCACAGGGTACACACACACACACTGCAGACAATTTAGAGATGCCACTCAACCTACAATGCATGTCTTTGGACCAGGGGAGGAAACCACCGAAGCATGGGGAGAACATGCAAACTCCACACACACGGCAGAGGCGGGAGGCGAACCCCCAACCCTGGAGGTGTGAGGCAAACGTGCTAACCACCAAGCCACCGTGCCTCCAGGTTAGGGTTAGTAGCTTGAAAAACATGTTTGTTTAAGTCACTCTGCTTCATCCATGCTCACGTACACTTGGAGTGTACTTGGAGTGTACTTGGAGAAAGACTTAGAGTTCAGCATGGTAGTTCGGTCCATAGGAAGAAAAGAAAGGAAAGAAGTAATAATAAATATTTATCTACTAAAAAATATAAGAAAAACATATATTATTAGCAAATGTATTCACCTTAAAGTAAAATGAAAGCAAAACAAAATTGTACTGCTTACATTTTTACTTAACTGAAACTACCAGTAACATCTGTAATTGTATTATTCATTCATTGTCTACCGCTTATCCGATCTATTCTCGGGTCACGGGGAGCCTGTGACTATCTCAGGTGTCATTGGGCATCAAGGCAGGATACACCCTGGACGGAGTGCCATCCCATCACAGGGCACACACACACTCTCATTCACACACTACGGACAATTTAGAGATGCCAATCAACCTACGATGCATGTCTTTGGACCGGGGGAGGAAACCAGAGTACCCAGAGGAAACCCCCGAGGCACGGGGAGAACATGCAAACTCCACACACACACGGAGGAAGCAGGAATCGAACCCCCAACCCTGGAGGTGTGAGGCAAACGTGCTAACCACCAAGCCACCGAGTTCACATTCATCACATAGTTAAACTGGGATGAGTCACTGAATAATTGCACAAGTACAGACGTGTTTCTGGATTACACACAAAGGAAATGACTGATTTATTTACTATCTGTTTTGTGTAACATTTTCCTGACATATGCGTTCATGAAAAGATAAACATGAAGGAAACAGTTGCAGATGGAATGACTCATTTATAACTAGGAATAAAATTTAATATAAAAATAAACAAGTGCACAGGTGGAGAAAGAGTGCTGATCAGAGATTGGCTGTTGGGAATAAAAGTGGTCATTGTTTTGTCTAAAGGAATAAGGGTGATTAGTCATTGGTCGTTGGGTAAACAGAGTGATAATTGATTTGTCATTGGAAACAATGACCACATTTTACTGTACACAAGTTTGATAACTATAACGGCTTATTAGTGTACCTGATGATTAGTAAAGTGCTGTTGGGAACAGTGGTAAGTGATTGGTCATAAGGAATAGTGTTGATCAGTTTGATCATTAGGAACAGTGGTGATGAGATTGATCATTGGGAACAGTGGTGATGAGGTTGACCATTGGGAACAGTGGTGATGAGATTGATCATTGGGAACAGTGGTGATCAGTTTGATCATTGGGAACAGTGATGATGAGGTTGATCATTAGGAACAGTGGTGATCAGTTTGATCATTGGGAACAGTGGTGATAAGTGATTGGTCATAAGGAATAGTGGTGATCAGTTTGATCATTAGGAACAGTGGTGATCAGTTTGATCACTGGGAATAGTGGTGATCAGTTTGATTATTGGGAACAGTGGTGATCAGTGATTGGTCACTGGGAACAGTGGTGATAGGTGATTAATTATTGGGAACAGTGGCACAAATGCGTGTAATTAGAAACACTGTAACTTGATGCTCTGACAAATGTCTTCGCCTTGATATGCAGTAGTGTACAGTAAGTTGCAAAGTTCAGTCCTCAGCCTGAGTCTTCTGTTTGTAGAGCATAAGAAAAACAACTAAATGAAGTGAACCTGTATAAACATCAAGTGAAGAACACTTCTGAATAAACATTTGCAATCTTGATAAGACTCTATCTCATGCAGGATAATAAAGTGTAGTTGGGTCTTGTTCAGCCCGAGGGTTAGATACTGTTTATTGAATTTGGGCCAGTTGGAACAAGTAATATTGATGTGCCTTATTTGTTCTGAAAATATTTGTCTAGGGAATTAAAAAGAACCCTACATGTTTGCAGGAGGTTTTTGTTTTATTATTTAACTATAATTAAAGACTTTGTTATTAAATGACAGTGGCTAATAAAACATGAAACATTTCTACTTTGCTTTTTCATACAATAGATACTTTTCTCATGTCACATATAACATGATAAAAGATTTCTTCATTACACTCAATGGTTTAAATGCATTGTTTTGGGCCACATGCTAGGAAAACATCAAGGTAACACTACAGATTATACAGATATACAGACTACAGTAGAGACGATCATTCAAAACATGTTTGCTGTCAGAATTTTGTTTCTTTCGATTTTGATTCTTTCAAGGAACAAGTCTAATGATGTTGGGAAGGGAAGTTTACTGCCTTCAGTGTATAGTTGAAACGTACAAAGTAAACATGCATGACTACATTATTTGTCTTAATGTTTGTCTTTAACAGATTTGCATAATTGTTCTCTGACATTGTAACTGTTACATCTACATAAGTGAGATAAAGGGTGGCACATTTAGACTGTAAAACAGTCGTTGCTCCATAGGTAAGCCGAAACCATAGACACCTACGGTTAGCTTCCTGCATCACACTAAACTTTTAGTTATAAAATTTCTTTATCTTTTGTCTGCATCTGCCTTTTTACATTTCTGTCATTTAGCAGACAGGCCTTGTAAGTGCGATGAAGATCTAAAGACAACAAGAATGTCTACTTAAAATTCATTTTAGCCAAACAATATAAAATGCCAGAAGACTAGATATTCAATCATTAGAGCCGGTTTATGTTACTTGAATTATTCATTTATGATTTCACATGTAAAGCAGTTTGTAGTCTATGTAAAGAATTCTATGTACTTAACTAAATGCTGAGGTAATACGTCATAGCACAGCTTCAGATACCTCGGTGTTCACATCACACAGGACCTGTCATGGTCCTGTCACATCAACACCGTGGTGAAAAAGGCCCGGCAGCGTCTCTACCACCTCAGACGCTTGAGAGACTTTAGACTGCCCTCTAAGGTGCTTAGGAACTTTTACTCCTGCACCATAGGAAGTATCCTGACGGGAAACATAACCACCTGGTTTGGGAACAGCACCATGCAGGACAGACGAGCTCTTCAGAGGGTGGCGCGATCAGCTGAACGCATCATCCGTACCAAGCTCCATGACCTGTACTCAATCTACAACAAGCGGTGCTGGACCAAGGCCAGGAAGATCGTGAAGGACCTCAGCCACCCCAACAATGGACTATTCTCTCTGTTGCGGTCAGGAAAGCGATTCTGCTCCCTGAAGGCCAACACAGGGAGCCTGAGGAGAAGCTTCTTCCCGCAGGCTATACGGACTCTCAACCAAAACTCCACATAGGACTCAACTGATTGGACTTTCATGTTTCCTTCATACATGTGTTGGGACACACCAACCAGCTTGAACATTTGCACATTGCACAGGAACAAAACACTTTGAACATTTGCACATTTGCACACTGCTACAGTTCCAACTTTTTACATTTTTTATATATTTTTACATCTCTAACTTAATTGTAGATTTTATATTTTATATTTATTCTTCTTTTTGCCTTATTTCCTTCTTCCTTTTTATTTCTTATTTCCTTTTTGTGGCCACAACAGTCGTGTAAGCATTTTACTGCATATCGTACTGTGTATGGTTGCGTACGTGACAAATAAAAAATTTGAATTTGAATTTAAAATAAAATGTGTAGTCGCCTGTTTTATACTTGAATTGGGATTAATCTCTAATTTATTTATTTACACTATATTGCCAAAGGTTTTGGGACATCTACCTTTACATGCACAGGAATGCAATATGGAGTTGTCCCGCCCTTTTCAGCTATAACAGCTTCAACTCTTCTGGGAAGGCATTCCACAAGGTTTAGGAGTGTGTTTATGGGAATTTTTGACCGTTCCTCTAGAAGAGCATTTGTAAGGTCAGACACTGATGTTGGACGAGAAGGCCTGGCTCGCAGTCTCCACTCTAATTCACCCCAAAGGTGTTCTATGGGGTTGAGGTCAGGACTCTGTGCAGGCCAGTCAAGTTCCTCCACACCAAACTCGCTCATCCATGTCTTTATGGACCTTGCTTTGTGCACTGGTGTGCAGTCATGTTGGAACAGGAAGGGGTCATCCCCAAACTGTTCCCATAAAGTTGGGAGCATGAAATTGTCCAAAATGTCTTGGTTTGCTGAAGCATTAAGAGTTCCTTTCACTGGAACTAAAGGGGCTGAGCCCAACCCCTGAAAAACAACACCTGAATTCAATGATTTGAAGGGCTGTCCCAAAACCTTTGGCAACATTAGTGTTTTTATTTATTTATTACTAATTTTTCTTAACGAGTTCGCCTTCACGTTGTATAGTTTGCTTAAATCAGTATTTATTTGATTTTTCTGCCACCTGCTGGACAGATTTGGTAGTTGCATAACTGAAATAAACATAGAACGCTAAAAACAAATACAACCAGTGAATTTTAAGCGTGTGTATCAGCACTGATATTGAGATCAAAGGTAAAACTCTTTAGTAATTCATGTTAGTATACTAATATGTGTGTCGTACTAATTTAACACACTGTTTAGCATGCGAGGCTCCTCTTTAGGACCTGCTAATGCTTCCTACGCAAAGTTCCGTATCCTGCGCAAACAGCGTATTCAGCGGAAGGTCGTTTGTTTTCGTCAATGTGGTTGATCACAGCGTCGCTGAAAGTGTTACAAACTGTTATAAACTGTTATTATCGAAGTCAAAACCCTACATTATACTGTAACTAAGGATCTAATTGCTGTTTCTGGACAACAAACAGCTTGTCTGGTGTTGTTGTGTCTTTTTTGGGGCAGCTCACTGTGTCTTTACGGATTTGGAGAGGAAACTGGAAGCTCGGGATATTTGAAGGTAAAAATGAAACTTCTCAAACAATACATGGGTGAAGGTTTGTCCTTTTAAGAAGTTTCACTGTTTTGACTGTGTTTGCTGACATCTGTGTGTCCAGTTTGACAATGTCTTTATCACTTCTAACTGGCGTAGAAAACTTTGCATAATGAACACATTACAAAACAGATCTTCAGCCAACTTTCACATCCCTTCATGTACGTTCATGTTTAACTCCTTAAAAATGAAATAAGATACTCAGATTTTGGGTTTCAACTTCATGTAAATCATTATAATGTCATTTTAAAGGAGTAGTTCTGTAAAAAAAAATAATAATAATAACAATGTGATTCTTTCATTTATCTTCAATAAGCATATTATCCTGGTCAGAGACACACTGGACCTAGAACATGTCCCAGACACACTGGGCTCAACCCGGGAATACACCATGAAAAGGGACACTGGTCGTTCACATCTAGGGGTAATTTAGTGTGTTCATTACTAGCATGTTTTCAGACAGTGGGAGGAAACTGAAGAAACCAGATAAAACCCATATGAACATAAATTCCAGACTGTTGGTAACCCGAGCTCAGGATCGAACCGGTGATCAAACTATGAGGCAGCTAAGCTAGCCACGGCACTACCATGTCACCCACCCGAGTGTAACTGATTAGCCAAAACAAATTTGGCACCTAATATTTGCTTCCTTTTTTCTGTATTAGCATTACAAAACCATTGTAGCTAAATCAGATTAGAACAACCACTTATAACAAAGAAACATCATAAATGTTAAAGGGTTAACATTTCCTATAAAGTTATGAGTACAAATACCAAACCCAAAACAGATGTAAGTGCTCAGTTTAAATAAAATACTAACCCCAACATCTAGTTCCGTAGCTGTTCCACAACATTAAACTGAACTCTAAATGGATAAAAAATGATAACGTATAATTCTATAATAAATATTTGCTGTGGTATAAGAGGAATAAAACACTTCGGGTAGTGCTGAAAATTACAGAGAGCCCTAATTGTAGTTATGTTCTGAGAACATGAAGGAAAAAACAACAACTACAAAAAAAAAAACTTGAGTTTTAGGGTGTGTTTGTAGACGCCTGTATCCTGAATTACAAGAACTCAAGAACTTTATGACTTGTGGTTTTTCCCTGAAGTGACCAAAAATTCCCACATGGATACAACTGTCAGAATTAGCACAGGTTTCAGGCTAAGCAGTGATCCTGCTCTAAACACCCTCTCATTAAACGGGGAGGTGTTGTGGTGAACTTCTTATCCCTGGGACGATGACGGGTCCCAGACGAATGCTGACTAAGACAGTTTTACACTTTACTTGTTTAGTCAAAGCAGCTTAAGATACGTTTTTGTGAGATTTAGGAATCTGTTGTCTGATCTGATGTCCTGGTTGCAAAACCTCTTCCCTAGAATTTGGCTAGTGCTTTTAATACACTTTCATGATCCCTATAGTCAAAAACAGCAACGTCTATAAAAGTAATGAAATTCCTCAGACTTTGTCATCAATGTCTTCAGCATAAAATGTTCTAAATGTATTAAAATGTCTTAATTTCTTTTTCATGAGGCATTAATGTGTAGTTAAACATGCTAGTGTGGTTAATGAGATGAAAGCTAAGGCAACAGGTAGCATGATGTCATTAGCGTGAAGCTAAGCGCCGCTAAAAAAGCACTGTATTTATCATTAGCAGTTTTTTTAGCTAGCATTTCTGCAATGTTTTTCCTCACATATTTCGTGTTTAACATTTTTCAAAGTGATATTTCTGGTATTAAAGGACTTTTTTTTTTAATAAAAAAAAGTTCCACTTTCTTCCGCATGATGTCGCTAAGTGATTAAGTGATGAGTGTTTATTTTCGCCCGTCTTGGTTGCCATTTCTTTCTTTGTTTTTGTGGTGTAGCATTACACCTGTTAAAACTGTAAACTAGAATAATAAAATGTTTTCCCCTCTGATTTCATATGCTTCAGAATTTAGAAGTATTGCAGTGATTAATAAGGGTAATCAGACATGTTAATTAAACATGCGTAACATTAGCATAAGTGTCTTGTATTAGCAATAACAATAGAAATGAATTATGCGCTCATGTATCTTGAATATGTTTAGATAACTATAGATTACAGTTAAGAAAATAAATATATGTAGTGCATGAACTAAACATGTTTAGCATGACATACAATTTATTTTCTTGCTTATTTTGAGGTTAAATCCTCGAAAGTGTGAATAAAAATGTAAACATTCACATTTTTTATCCGTTCAGGTGAAATGTATTAGGTGCACTCTAACTGTTCTCACAGATTGAACATTAAAAATCACATTTCTACTCTATTGCCTTTGTGTATCATATTATATGAACTCCTGTCTAGTTAGCAGGGTAGAATTAGCATAGTATTTTGTTAGCAAACCTGACTTGAGAAAGCAATATATAGCTAATGAAATAGTTTCAGATACATTTTCTTGTCATCTTGCATACATATGTGTACTAAAAGTGTATCTTTGTGTAAGGAATTCATCACGTGAAGAGGAGGTTAGAGGAATGTAGTGCTGTTCTCAATAAGATCGTCACTTTTACTTTCTTTTAAAACGGTGGCATTAACTTACATTTACGGTTAATTTTTTGGGCAAGTGTCTCTTGCACCTTTACTCTGCAGGTTGCTGTTTGCTCTTTGTTTCCAAATGGACGTTGGCCTTCAGATGAATGTAACATCTGTCCTGGTTTTCTGCTGCCTGTCACCAGGAGACCGGAAATCATAGAGTTCTGATTAATGCTGAGCTACAGCGCCGCTTTATTAGACGACTCCACCTTTTAATGGCTGCCTTTTATTGATTAGCTTTGCGTCACTCGCAGCGTTTAAGGAGATCTTTCATGCAAAGTGACACACACCGAGAGCCGAGGTTGTCGTGGATGACGAGTGACTGCCATTAAATGTGTTATTGCCTTACATGGAGGCATTATCAGGACCGAGTTATTCTCTCAGGCCCTTTTTCTCGCACATTTCCTTCTTTTTTGTATTTTTTTTTATTCACCCAATACTCTTTGTCTCCTACAATTTTAATGCTAAAAATAAGCAAGCATTCTGCAATTTCATTTTGTATATTTTTTATTTTTAAATCCTACAACGCATCGATTAAACCCGATGAATTTTAATGGCATTTATCTATATTAAAAATATTTATAATTCAATTAATACATTTTTTAAAAATGAATTTTATCCTTTTGTTCCCTTTGTGCATTTAAAAGTCTGTGAAGTAATTCTTACTTTTTGTTATATTTATACATAGAAAATAATATAGAAGTCTAATTTGATTGCGTTTAATGTTTGCAGATATGAAGGATTGTGGATAAAAAATTGTAATCTGATTTTTTTTAAAAAGAAAAAAGAAAAAGATTATGTAGCTACCATTGAATCAACTCATTGATTTTGCAGAAAATAAATAAAAGATTTTGGAGCACAATTAATGTTATGAATTCTTGTGCAGATCTATGCTTTAATTATTTTATTTTTTTATAAAAACATTTTAAACATGCCACAATTTTTTTCAAACCCTTCATCGACCTGACTTTAAGCTTTATTTATTTATTTATTTTTTTTTATACATAAAAAAAATCACTGAGTCATCTGTGGGCCTGTTAAAGGTTTTTCATTGAGTAATCTGCATCACACGGCAGAGTGAAGGTGTGCCTTGTGCCGTGACCTTACCGTATTTCATAACCACCATTGCTCTAATATGGGCATTGTTTCCGTGTTTGTAAAAAGCCGAGCCCTCTGTCAGAGAGGAGGTATGTAGAGTATCGCTTCCCGTGTTTTAGGAACGCCGCACCCCCTCGGGGACGTATCCGCGTTGGCAGAAAGGGAGAAGGCAGGAAGCCTCAGGTGGCCGCGACGCTGAAGATCCTCGAACAAAAGAGCTTCATGGCTCCGGCGGGACAGAGTGGGGATTGTGAGAAGGTTCCCTGTCAGGGTTTTTGTTAAAGCAGGAGGCCTTCAGGGGTCTCATGTTTAAGGCATTTGTTTTGCGTGAGAGAAAGAAAGAGACAATCTCACAGACGAGCTTCTCAGAGGGCCTTTTTTGGTCATGTGGTGGAAAAAAAAGTCTGCAGGTGCCAACGTGCCACACAAGTGCCCTCAGAACCACCACGTGGCTTCACTTCCTGCTTTCTCATAAACTTCTACAGTGATATTCTTGTGGTTTTAACCACGTATCTCCTGATAACGCCTGGGAAAAGAGAAGTTACGTCATTTTAATGATCGGTTAACTTCCTGCTTGTGTGTGTGTGTGTGTTTATTAAGATAAACTAAATTAGATAAGATCAGAAAAGTAATCCTTGCACCAGATGATCAAGACAATCCAAAATGTATATATTTCATTAGTAAACATACTAGCAATAAAAAAATGAGTTAAAACAGAAAATAACACGAAAATAAAGCATGAAGAACATAAACGCAGAAATTTTAAGGCATTAAATCATTACGATTATTCTGTGTTGAATAGTTTTTAGTCTGATTTTTGAAAAAAAAAAGCTACAAAATTGTTAAAAATTCTACTGTCTATGAATATGCATGAAAATGCTAATTAGAAACCAGCCCCACCCCCCATCCAACCAAATACTGACATTAGCTAACTTAGCTAGCTAGCAAGCTGTTAATAAACAAGTATTTTTTTGCAAGAAGAAACATGCAGAATTAAACAGAAATGATTAAGAACAGCGTGGGTTGATGAAGGTACAAGTTTACCTCGCTGAGATGATTTATTCCGCAGCGATTAATAATCATAACGTTTTCTGTTTATTAAACAAAGACCAGTTGTACATTTTATCCGTTTAGAGTTACAGAAATGATGCATGCTGTTCGCTCTAACGTTATAGCCATACTCTCGCTCCTGCCTTCATTTTAGTCATTGTATTTCTTCTTCTTCGCCAGCACTTGTGTGTTTGAGGACAGTCTCAGTTCCCTACACACCAGTTTTGCTTTATTCCACTGAAATGTAGCTCCTCAACAGGCCAAGGTTATTCATACGTTTGCACCAAAACTCCGCAAAAACGTCACAGAAAAACTATTCCACATTCCTCCCATTCTTCGTGTCCTGTCTGGTTCGACGTATCGACAACAAACGTATCAGTGCATCAGTGGAAACCTGCGCAGATGGTCTTTACTGTATTGTCTTCTTCATACACCACCATGGGGTGTTACTGAAAACAGGAAGTGAGGTAATATCTCAGTAAAGGCTTGACACACTGCTGTCAGATTTAGTAAACAATTATTTTAGGAAAAATGCTGATTGTTTCCTTTTGCAAGCGGCCTAGACTTCTCTGGACCTGTTCTTCTCTGGAGCTGTTCTTCTCTGGACCTGTTCTTCTCTGGAGCTGTTCTTCTCTAGACATGTTGTTCTCTAAACCAGTTCTCTGGACCTGTTCTCCTCTGGAGCTGTTCTCCTCTGGAGCTGTTCTTCTCTGGACCTGTTCTTCTCTGGAGCTGTTCTTCTCTGGACATGTTCTTCTCTAGACATGTTCTTCTCTAAACCAGTTCTCTGACCCTGTTCTTCTCTAGACATGTTCTTCTCTAAACCAGTTCTCTGACCCTGTTCTTCTCTAGACATGTTCTTCTCTAAACCAGTTCTCTGACCCTGTTCTTCTCTAGACATGTTCTTCTCTAAACCAGTTCTCTGGACCTGTTCTTCTCTGGACCTGTTCTTCTCTGGACCTGTTCTTCTCTGGAGCTGTTCTTCTCTGGAGCTGTTCTTCTCTAGACATGTTCTTCTCTAGACATGTTCTTCTCTAAACCAGTTCTCTGACCCTGTTCTTCTCTGACCCTGTTCTTCTCTAAACCAGTTCTCTGGATCTGTTCTTCTCTGGACCTGTTCTTCTCTAGACATGTCCTTCTCTAAACCAGTTCTCTGGACCTGTTCTTCTCTGACCCTGTTCTTCTCTAGACATGTTCTTCTCTAAACCAGTTCTCTGGACCTGTTCTTCTCTGACCCTGTTCTTCTCTAGACATGTTCTTCCCTAAACCAGTTCTCTGGACCTGTTCTTCTCTGGACCTGTTCTTCTCTGGACCTGTTCTTCTCTGACCCTGTTCTTCTCTAAACCAGTTCTCTGGACCTGTTCTTCTCTGACCCTGTTCTTCTCTAGACATGTTCTTCCCTAAACCAGTTCTCTGGACCTGTTCTTCTCTGACCCTGTTCTTCTCTAGACATGTTCTTCCCTAAACCAGTTCTCTGGACCTGTTCTTCTCTGGACCTGTTCTTCTCTGGACCTGTTCTTCTCTGACCCTGTTCTTCTCTAAACCAGTTCTCTGGACCTGTTCTTCTCTGACCCTGTTCTTCTCTAGACATGTTCTTCCCTAAACCAGTTCTCTGGACCTGTTCTTCTCTGACCCTGTTCTTCTCTAGACATGTTCTTCCCTAAACCAGTTCTCTGGACCTGTTCTTCTCTGACCCTGTTCTTCTCTAGACATGTTCTTCCCTAAACCAGTTCTCTGGACCTGTTCTTCTCTGGACCTGTTCTTCTCTGACCCTGTTCTTCTCTGGACATGTTCTTCTCTAAACCAGTTCTCTGGACCTGTTCTTCTCTGGCTCTGTTCTTCTCTGGCCCTGTTCTTCTCTGGCCCTGTTGTTCTTCTGGCCCTATTCTTCTCTGGCCTTTTTTTCTCTGCTTGCAGCTCTGTTGACTTTTATTTAAATTATTTTTTTCATTTTATTACTTCACAATTTTATAAAAATTGCTGATGCTGCAGACTCCTTCCTTCACCTTTGCAGAAAATACTGTTCCAGATTCTTTTCTAAATAATTTTCTACAATGTTCCTGATATTTGACAAGTTATCAGAAACATTCTCAGAAAGTCCTGCACTGATGCTCTGTGAGCTCTGTGGAACTGATTTTACAGTTAAAAGCTTCTCCTGTCTGAGCTGGAAATGATTTCTTGTTCATTCAGCGAGAATGATTCTCGCATGCAGTCTCCGTGAACTTCCCTGCAGTGCAGCTGAGGGTTTTTCCGTCTCTGTCTCTGACTTGGAGCCTGATGTTTATTTCAGTGTCTCAGAAAATCTGAAGAAACGTCTGAGTTGCAGAACTGCGTTTCCCTTTCGGTTTCCTCTTCTCAGCCTCGCTCTTCTTGTACAAGCTCGGATCGGCTGCTCACACATGCTTCCTCTGTGTGTGTGTGTGTGTTGGGGGGTGTTTGAGTGAGTGTGTGTGTGTGTGTGTGTGTGTGTCCTTGAAACATGGGCATGCCTTCATTCCCCTGCTCTCTTATCATGCGCTCGTATCCCACAGTGTCTGCACTTATTATTTATGGTCTAACGCCATCATCACTCACTCATCCCAGGAGGGGAAGTCACCGTGACGCCGTGGAAGTTTCTTTCTAATCATACCGACCGGTCATGTGATGACTTCTGATGTCTGACCGACTGCCACCCATGTGATCTGTCCGAGGTCATACTGTATTCTTTCTAAGACTGGCATGACGTCTGGTCTGGTGGGTGTTTTTGCGGGGAATAAAAACACCCTCTGTGTCACGCCGTTAGAGGAAAATAATCGATCACACGCTAATTACATATCAACACGCCATGATTTTAATCAATGTCCAGTTCCAGCACCATGCGAATCACATAACTTCCTGTTGTCACTTCAGTTCTAGGAGCGTTCCCTCACCCGCCTCTCTTTATTCTCTCTCAGGAAGGTAAAAGGACAGAAATACGCCGTGTGTAGAAACGACCGAGAAACCGTAAACGGCGTGAACTCCTCTGTCCTGAAGACGTCGAGACGGCTTCGACACTGGACACTTCAGCTGGTCAACAGATCAAATCCATAAATGTGAAACATTTGAAGCTAAATGCAAAAGCTAAGTTTGTCTCTTTGGATCAGACTGCGTCTTTATTCAGAACAAATAAAATCGGACAGGTTTCCGAGGTTACCTTTTTAACCCCAGTCTCGCATTTTAAAATTTTTATCTCTGTAAATAGTCCTGATCACTATCTTCCACTTCTACACACACACACACACACACACATACACACAAAACATTGCAGAACGCACACACACATGTACACACACACGCCCCCACAACACACACACACACACACACACACAGAAAGACAAAACACACATACATAAACACACACATCACAGAAACACACAAACACACACACACAAAGACACAACACACATACATAAACACACACATCACAGACACACACAAAACATTGCAGAACGCACACGCACACATAATCACAGACACACAAAACATTGCAGAATGCACACACACATGCGCGCACACACGCACACAAACATCACACACACACGTGTGCACAGACACACATCACAGACACACAACACACACACAAACACACATCACAGACACAAAAACACACAACACACACAAACACATACAACACACACAAACAGAGAGACACACACACACACACACACAAACACACATCACACAACACAAACACACGCACACACACACAAAGACACACACAAAACATTGCGGAACGCACACACACACGCGCGCATGCACACAAACACATCACACACACACACGTGTACACATACACACATCACAGACACACACACACGTGTACACACACACACACATCACAGACACACACCACACACAAACACACACACATCACAGACATACACACAAACACATTATATACACATCACACACAAACACACACAAACACATACAACACACACACAAACACACATCACACAACAAATACACACACATACACACGTACAAAACATTGCAGAACGCACACACACACGCACACAAACACATCACACACACACGTGCGCACACGCACATCACAGACTAACACACACACAACACACACACACACACTCATCACACAACACACACACACACATCACAGACACAAACACACACACTCTCCCTTTAACACAACTGTAGCTTTATGAGCTCATTGTGTTTTCCTGTTTTAGATCCCTTGTGTTGTTGAGACCACCGGTGAGGTAAGGCGAGGCGAGGCGAGGCGAGGCGAGTTAGCGGCGCTCTTTTACCCCGGGGCATGTGGTACACGGCGACAGAGCTGCGTGCGGGCACGGCATCTCTAAATGTACGCTTTGTTTCCAGGCGATACATGTTGAAGCCTGGAGCGAGATTGTAGGATTGTAGTCTGAACAGTGGTGTGTGTGTGTGTGTGTGTGTGTGTGTGTGTGTGTGTGTGTGTGTGTGTTCACTGCTCAGCTAAATGGAGGCATTTAGAAGGAGGGACACGCCCACACACACGATGACTGAGGGGCCGTTCTGCACGTGTGGGTGTGTAGTGTTGTGTGTGTGTGTGTGTGTGTGTGTGTGTGTGTGTGTGTAGTCATCCTCTCGCTCTGGAAGTTAATAAGACAAAAAAATGCAGCTTGTCATGTTTCAGCCTCACGACTCCTTACAGAAAAGCTTTTTACGCTGCTATCGAGCTGTTGCTATGGAAACCACAAGGCATCATCGATATAGCACTGTGACGTGAAGCTGCTCGACTGTCGGAGCCGACGTCCTACAGAATGACCGACTTCTGAACTTCTGACCAATCCCCAGCCAGAATGCATGATGATGATGATGTGTGTGTGTGATGTTTGTGTGTGTGTCTGTAATGTTGTGTATGTGAGTGGTTTTTTTTTTTTGTGTGATGGTGTGTATGTGTGATGTGTGTGTGTGCATGCATGTGTGTCTGTGATGTGTGAGTGAGTGTTTGTGTGTGTAATGTAATGTGTGTCTTTGATGTTGTGTGTGTGTGTGTGTGTGTGTGTGTATGTGTGTGTGTAATGTATTGGTCAGTAGTGTTGAATTATTCTTCTCCTCCTACAACACATTTCTTTCAGTCTTGTATTGTGTGAACCTGTGAGCTGGCATATCCTGACTCGTGTGTGTGTGTGTGTGTGGGGGGCATGCTGACGTATGTTAGGCATTATCTCCAGGAGCCGGTGTTTGGTTAGGGCTGGGGCACGTCATGATAATGGCCCATTATTGCAGCCGATGTATCGTGTTGTTGTGTGCAGATGGACACACACACACACACACACAACTTTTTCCACACACCTGCGTTTGGGGATTTGCAGAACACAAGCTATTTTTGACCCAGCCATTAATTTTGCATGACACAGTGCCGAGCAGGTGACGTCAGGCCGTGAGGACGCACATGCACCCTTTTGTTGTTGAGCTTCACAACGTGTCGATTGTCTCGTAACGCGTTGTGCGTTTGTGCTTATAAAGTAGTGATTAAGTCTGGAGTCTGCGTACAGTCGGGTCTTTCTGTACCTGCACTGAGGGGAAAATCATAACTACACCACCCTCCTCCTACCTGCCCCACCTCCCCCACCACATACACCACCACCACCTCCCCCTACCTGCCCCACCTCCCTCCACCACATACACCACCACCTCCCCACCCCCTCCTATCTGCCCCACCTCCCACACTGCCACCTCCCCTCCTCCCTCCTACCTGCCCCACCTCCCCCACCACATACACCACCACCACCTCCCCTCCTCCTACCTGCCCCACCTCCCTACACCACATACACCACCACCTCCCCACCCCCCTCCCTATTTTTTGCCCCACCTCCCCTCCTCCCTCCTACCTGCCCCACCTCCCCCCACCCCATACACCACCACCTACTTCTTGTCATCTACAGGAAACTCAGGTGATGCAACTTCGTTTTGGATGCTTGGAATTTTCAGAATATTTCTTAAAAGCGAATAGGTTTTAATTATGAACGCGAGGACACTGGAACCTGTCAGGTCTTTCATGGGAGTTAAAACAGTGTCGTTTGATGCAGGAACATGAAATCTGGAAAACAGCGGCATTTTTAACGTTGAAAGAAAAGAAATAAATGGAACAATCAGTGCAGGATTCATTTTCCTGTTCCTTTGTATGTGTGTGTGTGGATGTTACAGGTTGCAGAGATCAGCTAAGGTCACGGGTATGACCATGAATTGTGACGAATAAAACACAGATAGTTTAAAGCCTGCGGCTGTTTATTAGCGAGCGGCCGCTGATTATTTAGCATGCTCGATTTAAAAACATTTACCTTTCCTATGCACTGCACAACCACCCTGGCAAGCGAGCGTGTGAGCAGTTTGGCTTTGTTTCTGAATTAAGCTTTTCCCCTCAACACACTTCCTGTTTTAGTCAATTCGAGGAAGAAAGATGTCATTAGCAGCATTAGCATGCGGTTCCTCTTTGACCTGGAACTTAAACTCATCTTCCAAAAAAAGGAAAAACACTCATCCTTGTGTTCGCTGTTTTTTCTTTCACTAAACACACGGGCAGTTAACAGTTGGACAGCATGTAATTATCATCTAGTGTTAAAGTAGAAAATTTATCACACTGCACATAACCCCGTGTTCTCGTCTCGTTCTAAACTCTGCTTTTACCCGCGGGGTAGAGGAAGGTTCCACTCGTGTGATGTAGAAGTGGTTTAGCGAGATGTTTCCCCCGCGGTTCTGAAATTCTGCTCTGAAGCTTTTACAGTGTAAACTCCACATCACGGTGATGAACCTGGACAGTGTGAAACCATGCAGCGTTAGAACCTCACGGCTCGTCCCTTAGCAACAGAAACCCGATCAGAAACCGAACAGAGCTTCAGCCTCGTATCCGGTGAAAACCAGGACGTAGCTGAACAACACCGAACAAAAACGACTCTGTGGATTGGGTCAAACGACGAAACACGGAACATCACAGAAGTGCGCTTCGGAGGGAGGCGGAAATACGCCATGCTTGAAAATTAGCAAAAGTCGGACATCAGCTAACAAATGTCTGGTCGTCTAGACGACAAACTTAAAAAAAAGCGAAACAGACGATAAAGCTGTGAAAGATAACAGAACATTCTGGAGTGCAGAACCACAGAGCTGAACTTTTCTTCTCACTGATAAAAGTGAACGTGAGAGACGTTATTTAAATTCAGCTTAATTTATCCAATCAGGGTCGTTTATACGCAAATATACAAATAAGCAGAAGGTTTAAGGCGGGGTTCAGGGATGTAGAGTGTGAAAGGTCAGATGATGATCAGGGAAAGTGTGAGCAGTGTGAAACCTCCAACTACACAACCCCAGAATTGTGTTTAAGGGAATTATTTGATGTGTGATGATCATCACTCACCCTGTATAATGTTGACAGTAAACCCACAGTGTGTGTGTTTGTGCGTGTTTTTGTGTACACAGTTGCATGTTAGTAAAAATGTCGTCTAAGTCGAGCTCGAACAGCATGGCCCTGGCGAGGAGGACGGTACAGCAGCTCCGGCTGGAGGCCAGTATCGAGAGAATAAAGGTAACGCCGTTTGTTTAGTGAGTTTCTCGAACATTACTTTAACACCGTCTCTGTGTTCTGACCTGTCTCTCTCTCTCTGTCTCCCTCTGTCTCTCTCTTCCTCTGTCTCCCTCTGTCTCTCTCTCTTCCTCTCTCTCTCTCTCTCTCTGACACACACACACACACACACTCTCTCTCTCTCTTTCACACACACACATGCACTGTCTCTCTCTCACACACACACACACACACACACACACACACTCTCTCTCTCTCTGTTTCTTTCTAACACACACACACACACTCTGTCTCTCTCTCACACTCTCTCTCTCTCTCACACACACACTCTGCCTGTCTCTCTCTCTCTCTCTCTCACACACACACACTCTCTCTCTCTGTCTCTTTCACTCTCTCTATCCCTCTATCGCTTTCTTTCTCCCTTTCACTCTCTCTCTCTCTCTATCACTCTCTCTCACTCTCTTGCTCTCCCCCCCCCCCCTGCCTCTCTCTCCCTCTCCCTCTCTCTCTCTTCAGGTGTCCAAAGCTTCAGCTGATCTCATGCGCTACTGCAGCGAACACGCCAAGTACGACCCCCTGCTCATGGGTATCCCAGCTTCAGAAAATCCCTTCAAGGACAAAAAAGCTTGCACTTTATTGTAGTCACCATCCAGCGCCTTCTCTCTTATTTAATTAACACTGCCACTCGACACTGCCTTAACCCGCACTGTGTTAACGTCAGTCAGCTCTAATCCCAGACGAACACGAGCATCTGTTTGTGTGTTAGGAATAGCGTATCGTGTGTGTGTGTGTGTGTGTGTGTTGTTTAATGCTGAACTTAATGCATTCCAGGGAATTTGAGTAAAACTGTGCCATGAAATGAATGCTTGGGAAAATCATTTTGTCCCATTAGTGTTGAACAGCTGATATCAACTTTAACTTTTTTTAATTTTTTTTAAGGAAAATATAAACACCATGTATGAGAACATTGAATCTTGATACATGAACTAAAAATGACAAGAGCTGGTGATATATGTATAGGTTTGTGTATCATTTACAATTATGCTTTAATAATTAACACTAAACAACACAATGATTTTTACTTTAAAAAAAAAAGGAGTGGGTGGTACCTTTAAAGAGGCCACACCCACTTTTCATATTCATTAAATGATACGTTTATTTTTAGTGCTACAAATTACAAATCTTTAAATGAGCAGTGATGTATCTTGCTTTTCTCTCTCTCTCTCTCTCTCTCTCTCTCTCTCTCTCTCTCTCTCACACACACACACACACACACACACTGTACAAATACGATGAGAAGAAAGATTAGACTTCGATAATAAACCTTTTGTTACAGCTGAAATGACACAGTGCCTCCTCACACACTACAGTGCATGCCACAGTGTTCCCTGTACTTGAAGCTTGGAGAACATCTGATTATATCATTCTATCTGATTACGTCTGATTACATCACGCTGCACCACTGAAAAACACCACCAAGAGCTTGGTTACAATATAGACAAGTTAGCATGAGATCTATTTGGAGTTTTTTCTCTGGAGGTTGTAATATTGTTGGAATTTCGTGTACAGAACAGTCCGTGTTCTAGCAGAGGGAATGGAGGGTGAGCTGGAGAAGTACTGGTGCCAAAACTTTTGAGGTTTGCGATAATACGCTTCAGAAGCTTATGACATCTGATGCAAGGTCTTTCAAATTGTGAATGAAACGGTTTATACCATATATTAAACACTTAATATTAAATACTCGCTTTTTGCTAAATTTTCTGACGCTAATGATTACGTCATCTTTCGGGCTAATTAGCGAGCGCAGAGTTCACAGATTTTTAAAATGATGTTTTTTCTTTTTGCCATACAGAAACTGATGTTTAGGGATCATTGTCAAATCGAAGCCATAAATTTAATAATGATCTGATTTCAGCTGTTTATTTATTCATTTCTAATATCATTACAGAAATCTTGTTTCGCTCCTAAACCCAAAACTCACCAATCAGAGACGTCGCTTGTAAACATGTTACCATAGAAACAACGCATGCGTATCGATGTCACTCTGGCGCGCATTGAAAGATTTCTAAGATGGCAGCAATTTCGCGCATGCGCAGAACAAAACCTGAGTTTCAGCACAGTACAAATCGTGTTTCCGGAACAGATCAAGTAGTGACGATGCTAAAAGCGGAATTGATTCAGTGAATCAGTTGTGAATCATTAGTGAATCAGTGACTCGTTCGGAATTATACATTTAGCTTTTTTTTTTTTTTTTTTACCGCAGCCTTTTCATGACATCATAGTTCATCTTGTAGTTGTCTGCTTTGGTCGAAAAGTTCATTTTCTGGAAGGTCTTTGTAGAAAACAAACAGAAACGAGGATCTGCAGAAAAGTGGGCGGTGCCTGTGAAGCTCCGTTGATACACTTGCGAGTTAGCAAGCTAGCTAGTTAGTTAGAGCTAGTATGTTTAGATCACTTTGAAACATCAGTTAATAGTTTAAACGACATCATTTTTATGCACAAAGAGAAGACAGAACAGATGAACACATCCACAGGAAGAAAATAACATCAAATCTCCATGTAACTCTTCGCAAAAGTTATACACATACAGAGGAAAACATTATACTATATCAGTGACAATACCAAAGAAAGTAATCATTATATTTCAAGAATCTTCACTTTTCATGTTTCTCATCAATCTAAGAGGTTTAATAAATGTGAAAATTAAAATTCATGACTTTATGCTCAGTGAAAGTGTATTTTTCAGCCTCCGCCCCATTCCGTTGCAAGTGATTACAGACTCCGCCCCTTCGTACAGCTAGTGATTTCAGACTCCACCCCATTCTGTTGCAATGATTACGGACTCCGCCCCTTCGTACTGCATGTGGTTGCAAACTCTGCCCCATTCTTTTGGGGGAAAGTTTGGTTTACAGACTCCGCCCCTTCCTGCTTCAAGTGGGCACTGAACTGCTGTAGGTGTTTCATCATGAAAATTCACCAAAAACCAGTAAGAAGTAAAAAAGATCCTCAAATGATGTGTATGTTTTGTGTAATTGTTGATGTTTCCACGTTCCTGTTCTTATCCCTGTCTCCTAAAAGATTTTATTAAAATGTTACACACTAAATCATTTCCTGCATTCCTTTAGCAACTGAGCAAATGAGGGTTAAGGGCCTTGCTCAGGGGCCCAGCAGTGGCAGCTAGGTGGACCTGGGATACAAACTCACAACCTTCTAACATCTTAACCAACATCTAAACCACTAAGCTACCACATTTGTTATGATTATATTTGTTTGTCAGCATGACTCAGTGTGTTTCATTCCGTTGATTCATTTTCCGCTGACTGTAGTTCCAGTTCTTGTAGTTCTTGTTCTAATACAGTACGTTCCCGTTTCTATAGCAACAGCTTGTTTATAGGTGCTTGTAGGGAGGAACTTAATCTACAGCTAATAATAATTATCTAAAGCTTAGAATAAGTGGATTTTATAAAAGATGCAGAAGCTGCAGTTGTTCCTGATGTTCTATAATAAACACTGTGTGTTGTGTGACCAGGAACTGCGTCGGTGTGTTAAGTGTGTCAGTGACCTGGAATGTGCTGATGGGGAATCGTTGGCCTTTGTCCATATAAAACCACACCCCCTGTGTATCAGGCTCCTTCTACTTGCCAACAGCCTAGAAGAGAGAAGCGTTACAGCTCATTACATCATTATGTGAAAGAATCAGTCCTACTAGCAGAGATTAAGTAAAATAAACACAATGTGATCACAAGTGATTTTTTTTTTGTGCTAAAGTTAACCATTTTTCCAACAAACACCAAACAAACACATTTCACCAAACTGCAACAAGGCCCTTTTGTTTATTTCTGCACACAGCAGAAGTGAATGTTGTTCAGTCAGCGCCGTACTCACCCCCGAGAGCCGAAACCTGCGGCTCCACCTGCATCACCTGCTCTCCTTGTGATCGCTGCTTTCTAAAAATAACCCCATTGAAGACAGGGATGACGATGACATCAGACTTGACTTCACCAGAACGTTCTATGATGAGCAGGTTTTCTAAACAGTGTTACAGAAACAGAGGTCAAAATTTAAGAGGAGTCTCGGCGTCGTCCCGTTACGATGCGTCCTGCCAAAATGGATGAATGAATGCACATCATTAAATGAAGTTAAACAAACAGTCTACACTAGTTAGCTAATTAACTAGCCAAAGCTAGTGTTTTACCCTGCACCATTTCAGGATTATTACTCGTCACATGGTAAAGAAGATCCTCTGGCGATCGATCTATCGTTAAAAAATGGCACAGTTCTGCCTTCGTCATCAGTCAGCATGATCCGGACTCTGTTAGCATGTTTAGCGCGCACGCTTCTCATAGAGTTTGGCATCGTCCTGATGCCGTCCTCCTTTTGGTGGATTTTGGTGGAAGCTGAAGTCGTCCATCTTGAGAACATGTCGCATCAATGAAGAAGTCTTGCATTATTCTTGATAAGCCACGCCCATCTCATTAACATATACAGTAAGTGAGTGATTATAGTGTAGGTGTTTATCAAAAGAGACACTTATGGGAAACAAGGAAATGGGAAATTTGTGTGTGTGTGTGTGTATTAAATTTAGGTTTAAGTTCTAGTCTCGTGGTTCCTGGTTACTAAAAATAACACACACACACACACACACACTGACTGCTTCAGGTACATTATACAGAAATGATACAGGCCCACAGTTCTGAGAAGAGCCTGTTGTCACTTCAGGTAATATTACCCACGATGCCACTCGACTATCGTCTCATAGCATTGCAGTATTTAAACTGCGCTTCATCTCTCACAAAAATCCACAGTTATTCACTTCACGCAAACTGACAAGCTCCTAAAGCTTCAGCTTCCAAAGACGTAAACGCCGTCCCACTTGTCATCTCGTAGCTCGCTAACTAGCCGAATAGCATAACAACTGGCCAGTTAGATTAGCGCTGAATGGCTAAACACCTCACAAACATTTCATTATAAATATATCCCACGTTTGTGTGTTTCTGTGTGGAGTTTTGCTTTAATGTTGTTATGTTATGCTGTGAATGTTGTCAGGATTTAAAATATAACCAAATGGTTACATATTTACAGATTAAGGTTTTGCGCTCCGTATAAATACACGATCATTAGCATTTTAGCAGTACCCCACTGTTACCTTTGAAAAGTGACATGGAAAGCGTTTTATTTCATTTCTGAAGTAATGTTTTTCCGACAAAACAAACAACAACAACCTTCAGTTCACCCCAAATGATGAAGCTAATTTAGTTTACACAGAATCCTGATATAGCAACATTAGCTAACACAACCAGCTACTAAACACACCACTGTGCTAATGTCACATTTAGTGTTTAGATGGACTAATGATTATCTGTTAGCTTAGGCATAAACAATTTTAGTCACAAGCTAGCTAAAGTTAGACTATTATGTGCCAGAATCACACTCGCAAGTCACACTAGCTACAATTACACTACGACGTGTTAGCTAACATTAGGCTAGCTGACAGACGTAAATCCAAAAGCCAGGATATCTAGTAAAGTTTCCAGAAAATTATATATTTATATTTTTAATTTCATTTCTTCAGTAATGTAAGATTGTTGTGTCTTTTACATTAGCAGATATTTGTTTATTAAATATTATCTGCCCAAATGTAGCTTTTTTCAACATTTTATTATTTAGCATGGGAATTGTGATATGAAAATGTTGCACAGCGTCATGATTAAAAGCAGAAACAGGACTGCAGCGTGTACAGAAAAGAGCTAGCATAGATGTAGCCTAGCATTTACAGTGCTAGTGCAGTGCAGTCATCTGAAAGCATGTTCATAGAAAATGGAGACATTTTTAGAACGAAACCTATGAACTAAAAGACTGTAACAGCAAGCGAAACACGCCTAATCTGTCGCAACACACTTCACACTTGACCTCCCTGAACCTCTGCCAGGTGATTATTGCTGTGCAAAGGTACAGCAGCGAAGGCCTTGTGAGCATGACTCTGTTGCTGCAGAGGAAAATACCTGGCTTACATCACCACCGAAACCTCACCTGCGTCACGCTTTTTTACACAGCCGAGCAGGTTGAACAACGCGAAAGCGCTATTGTTGTCTCTGTAAACGTGGCTTCAGTGATGGACCCGGAAGTGGAAACGTGGTGTACGAGCTCAAGCAACAGTGGGGCAGAAACTTAGCATTGATTAGCTTCCATTGAGTGTGTTTACATGTACAAAATAATCTAATTAGCTAAGCTAGCTTGATAATGAAGTAGCTAAATTTATTCACTTTATTCATTGGTTATTGTACTATGCAAAATATTATCCAAGATTTCTTGCAAGCTAGCTAAGGTTAGACTACTGCGTGCAACTTGTAATCGTCGACAATTTAGAACACATCGGGCCTCATTTCTCAAATTGAATACAAATGAATTTTTTTTGTATGAATAAACACCTCAGCTGAAGATTTAGCTCTCGCTTATTCTTATTAAAATATTATTAAACAAATTTCTATTGGTGTGGAAGTGAGTCAAAATAACTTCATCTGTTTTTGAGTCTTTACCCTGATCACTCATTTCATGCTCCAGGTGTCTGTGCACGTTGCCTTTTATGGTGTTTTGTGGGTGTGGCTATATGCAAATGAGCTGTCAGGAACATGATTTGGACTTTACAGCTGACACAATTTACTAAAAGATTCAGGAAATGAAGACCATATTTAGCAAGAACAGCATGCGAGACTTAGACAAGTCCGAGTAGAAATTTGCGGAAGAAAATCTGAGACAAGTTGAAGTGGAAGTAGAAATGATCTGGAGATGTTTCTCGAGTTTGGAAGAGAAAGCACTGAGCTCCAGCACTGATGTGTTCATCATGTAGGAGTTTATCAGGCTGAAAAGAGAGCAGGCGTGACATGAATACCGCGTTACGCTGACTAAAGCAGAATAAAGACAGGAACTGGGGGCTTTTGTCTGTCTGCTCTGAGGGTCACTGAGGTCAGTGTGGGGCCTGAGAGGAAACCGAGAGCAAAAAAGAGTAAAAATGTTATCCTTTCCTGCGTTTCAGTGCTATCTTTATACAGAAAAACGACAGAACCGTCTCCCAGATAACCGGGATATGTTCGATAGAAAAAAGTGTACATTTAAACTATATTGCCAAAAGTTTTGGGACGTCTGCCTTTACATTCACATGAATGTAATATGGAGTTGTCCCGCCCTTTTCAGCTATAACAGCTTCAACTCTTCTGGGAAGGCTTTCCACAAGGTTTAGGAGTGTGTTTATGGGAATTTTTGACCGTTCCTCTAGAAGCGCATTTGTGAGGTCAGACACTGATGTTGGACGAGAAGGCCTGGCTCACAGTCTCCGCTCTAATTCATCCCAAAGGTGTCCTATGGGGTTGAGGTCAGGACTCTGTGCAGGCCAGTCAAGTTCCTCCACACCAAACTCACTCATCCATGTCTTTATGGACCTTGCTTTGTGCACTGGTGTGCAGTCATGTTGGAACAGGAAGGGGTCATCCCCAAAGAATTTCAAGTTGGGAGCATGAAATTGTCCAAAATGTCTTGGTATGCTGAAGCATTAAGAGTTCCTTTCACTGGAACTAAGAGGCCGATTTGAAGATATCTCCAAAGGACATTTGATTATCCACAAACATACAAGTTACACAAATCTGTTTTTTCTTTTCATTTCAAAATATATTTTATTTCATCACAAAATACATTTGTAACCAATCACAGGGCTGTGGGTAGTATAAAAAGAAATTAGCATAAATACTTTTTTACAGTGAATAATATGAAATAATTTAATTTAAAGGCTAGAAAATGAGTGATTAACTCACGCAAAAAAAAAACAACCTGGTACAGAAAAGTTTCTGAATCCATTACTTTTCTTTTTAAAAAATATACATCCATGTATAAATAGTGTTCTCAATAATACCAATAATAATAATAATAATAATAATCAGTAAATAACACAAACTTTGCGAATTTTAAGAAAACGAGCAGTGTAGCGGCTCCGTCAGCCTCGTCCTGAATATACACTTCCTAGAAAGAAATCCTTCACGAGTGAGCTTCGCTGCTCAGCTCGGACGCGTCATGATATTTTTCCCCCTGCAGTTCAGTGTCCTCCCTTTCTCTGATGGCAAAAATAAAAACCCGCTGAGTCATCTTGACAGAGGTTACTGGAGTAAAACACTCCTCCTCTTTCTCCTCCTCAATGAGAGCAGGCTGAGATTGAGTTCCTAGCTCCGGCGTACTCAGGAGGCAGCGCTCAGGAGTTTTATAACGTTTTGTTATTTTTTTGAAGTATATGTTTTTTCTTTTTGTCCAGTTAAGGTCTGTTTTTCCGTCTCATCGTTCAGGGAGGTTGATCATGGGGACCCACTGGTCCATGCACCGGCTCTCGTGGCAGAAGCGATGCACTTTCCATAATGCCTGGTTCTTCCATGAAGACGCACGTGGGCTCTGAAGAATGATAAAAAAAAAAACAGAAAAAAGTTAGATCTTTTAGCAGAGAGTGGACTCATGACAACTACATGTAACAGACAGCCATGATTAATGTTGTAAGAAGCAAAATGGTGCTAGAATATTAAAACAGGCATATTATGACATCACAAAATGTAGCACCCCCCCAAAAGCCATCACATGTTACATTTCCAATATATATATATATATAAAACACACACACACTTGTTAAACGTTTCTTGTACAAAACATGAAACACATTTTCATGCAGCTGAGAAGCAAAAATATATTAGCACCTTAGTAGCTTGGGTTGTAGCTAAAGTAGCTAGCTAACTTTAATAAAATAGTAGGTTTGATGGAAACTTTTCTGTTTCTATAATCATGACTAGCTTGTAGCTTAAAACACAACAAAATAAATGCGTACGATGTTCAAATTTAGAGCGAAAGTAATCGATTTATTTACCGACCGTCTCAAACCTCTCTGTGCAAAAACATGGATCTGCTGTAACATTTATACAAACTGTAACTTAAATAAATGTGTATAACATAACTGTTAACAACAGTTGTATAAACATTAGTGATATAATAGTGAGTTAATTATTATTATAGTAATTATGAGCTTATAAACAAAAACACTATCAAACTTTATTAAACCTTTTCAGCTAGCTTTATATCATGATCTCTACATGTAAAATAATGACCTCAAAAATGAATCTGAAACAATGATTACGTTACCATTTCTATTATCATTACTACACAGGCGCTAAATACAGGTATTAATTATATCGTCTACTTCCTTTTAAGTTAATAAATGCAAATTAGACTCTGGATCCGAGACTTCATGGCTGTTGGAGACGATTATTTGCATGAAAGCCAGAAAGCAGGCCAAGGGTGAGCAAATGCCAGGCATGTTTAGGCAAGTGGAGCTGGAAAGCTTTCTTACGCTTCATGTGTTTCATTCAATTAGCAACTTATTTACATTTTAGTTTAAATAGAACGAAGTTTATTTTGCGAAGATCATCCATGAGGCTCTGCACACTGCTATCTTGTTATATTTTGCTTTAAAGTTGTGCATTCTGTGGATACATACAGTGACTAGGATGCAGTGCAGGTCCATTTGCTCGCCTCCTTGTTTCTCCGGACCTCCTAAGATCTTGGCGAGGCGCCTGGTGTTGTTCACACGCAGGATGTTGATGTCATTCTCGCAGCAGAAGGCCTGGATGAGAGTGAAGTGGATCTGCAAGGCGACGTCCTTCACGTCCTCGTCGTCGGTGGCCAGGATGCACAGCACGACGTTATCCGGGTCTCTGCAAACGTAAAACGTTAAGGCGTTATACTCATGCAGTCGTGTTGCATAGCATTTGATGAGAAAGGGTTTTAGTGCACAGGTGCTACTTACACATTTAGTGCCTTCGCAGATTCATAAACTCCGACTGTAACCCAGCCTTGGCGCAAGGCAGAAGCAAGGACTTCCTCAAGGGCTTTAGAGACCGAATCCATCCTGAATTATGGAAAAGACAGGAACATGTTAGGAAATTTAGGAACCAAGTTACAAACTGCATTATAAAATACAAACTTTTGCATGATTACTTACTTTAAAAAAAAAAAGAAAAAAAAGAAAATACTTGTAATACTTCCAGAAATCAAAACGCATTAGCAGAAAATGTGACACTTGTCAATGCTGAGTCACGTGACCCAGCAGCTGTGGCTGGCTAACGGCGTTTCAGCAAATTTTTACTGACGAACTTTTTAGCGTTATTACTCGCACATTCGCATTATTTAGCACTCATAAGCAAAATATATGATTAACAGTGGCATCATCTATCGGAAAAAATACTGCACAACAAATGCATACACTCCTCGTAATACACCTGAGAAAACAACAACAACAAACAATATTATATGATAATTAACCCGAAAAACGTACGTTTTGACAGAAGTATGATCTCCGTTCAGCTCTTCAAAGGTCATGTTGTTTGTCAAGAAATCCAGTACGGACGGAAAGAAGAAAACTCGCTTTATGCTTTCGCACACGAAGCTTTATTCCTCACAGAGCTCCGAGTCGGTCTGGCCGCTTACTCACTGTCACCGGGCAAGTCAAGCCGGACTCACGCCCCCAAAAATTAGCATATCATTTCTGATTGGTCGTATTCTAATTAGTCTGAGCAAACCTTTCGATTCGATTGGCTGTTGCTCAGACGTCACTAGGCAGACGTTTGTTTATTGGCTTGAGCCTCGAAACTGCTGCTAGGAGCGAGGAGAGAGCTTGCGCACACGCTGATTGGACGTATGCTAATTAGGTGGGTAAACAGCACTTCTGATTGGTTGTTCTTACTTTAAGAGGCGGGGCCTGTATTCAGTCGGCGACGACAGGTGGCTCTTGAAGGTGAAAATCTTTGCCCTGACATGTCTGAAGTTTATTTCTGTGATATAATCACTGATTTGTCAGAGACGTAATGGCACTCAGCTCACTTTAGATAATAAATTAGGTGCTAATTTGCTATATAAATTCGTGCACTCAGTATAAAGAGCTCACTTGGAGAATTAGCACATTTAAAACAAAAAAACAAAAACTGAAACGTCTACACACACACACACACACACATGTATATTATATATAAAGCCCTGAATTGCAAAAAATGCTATGCAATTTTCCCATTTCGACTTAAAATCTCGACTTATGCATACATTTATACATTCTTTTTTTTTTTTTGGTAATAATTAAGTAATAACACCTTAATACATGCTTTTGAAGGGCACAGAAGCCCTGACCTGCAAGCTGTGAAGTGTCTGATGTCCTATGTCACTATTTCAACTTGTAAAGTCAAATTACATTACATTATTCCGACATAACGTCTCGTAATTTCAGCTAAATAACTCACTCAGATCTTGGAGTAATAGGCTACAACAACAACAAAAAAAAACCTCTCCACACCCCTGTTAATATTTTGTAAAAATTCAGCAGAAATCAATCAATCAGTGTGTACACATTTTCTATCCATTATATATAATGAGTCCATAAGTGAAGTAAAAAACAATAAAAGAATTTGTTCGCATACTTTCTGACCCCATTAAGCTTATGTATAATTTGTATTTCCAGAAGTCACATGCTTTAACAGATCTGGATGACTTCATCATGTTTTGTAAGATGCATTTTCCCTGCAGGAAGTTCTCTGCTCTGTTTTCTCTGCAACAGCGACACCATGTGGCCGAATTTCACAAACATTTGGAATGGACCTGCACACAAACTCTTAGATTTTTCAGCATAAAGGTCTCTGACGTTCACCTGCATGATTAAATAGCAAAAAATCCGGCAAATACAAAATAATGAAACTATCTTTACTGATCTAAGATCATGTCTAAAGTTCATATAGACTAGTAAAGAAATTATAAATGGATAAACACATACATGTACATATTTTCATGATACGATAAGTAGTGTTTATATTATTAGTTTAGACTTAAGATTTAAAAATAGTTCGTATTTTCGGATTGATTTGATTTTCAGATGCCTGTTTGCAACAGCTTTAGCAACATCACACTATTCTAAATTTTATACATCATGTTGTTTATCCTCTTGTGGGAAAATAAACCCACGTGAGTGTGTTGGGAATTTTCCTAAGATCACTGCGAATCAACTCATCATGTGCAGTGACGTGAAATGCAATAAACAGCCTGAGGAGATTACTGGAGTAACACTGGCTCTGTTCCAATAGCTCTTCACCACACCCTTATCAACTTCCCCTTGATGAAAATTAAACTCCACCCTGGAACAACATGGTGAAACATCTGCAGTGTGTTTGGAGTTTCCGGTGCTGACTTGTTGGTTGGATTTGTTGATGACACCCAAGCATTTAATTCAATTTTATTTGTATAGCGCTTTTAACTATGGACATTGTCTCAATGCAGATTTACAGAAGATTAGAAACATAGTACAAAAGATCCAAGATTAATATTAGACAAAATCATCCCTAATGAGAAGCCTGAGGTTACTGTGGTGAGGAAAATCTCCCTGAGATGATAATATGAAGAAACCTTGGGAGGAACCAGACTCAGAAGGCAACCTCATCCTCATTTGGGTGACACCGGAGAGTGTGATTATAAATGATTATAAACACCAGAGAGTGTGAATATAAATGATTATAAACACCGGAGAGTGTGATTATAAATGATTATAAACACCGGAGAGTGTGATTATAAATGATTATAAACACCGGAGAGTGTGATTATAAATAATGTCCTTTCTACAGTCATAAACGGTCAGTTAGAGTTGTGTGATGCAGAGACAGCATATATAGAATGACAAATACAATTTAGGGTTTAAATGCATGCTTTTAAATAGTACAAAAAAAAAAAGCTGAAGACACAGGATTAAAAAACAATGCAGTCCATCACAGTGGACATTGGGTTTAAGTGGTTATGTAAGCACATATCTGTGAAAATATCAGATATCCACTGTAAAGAACGTGTTTTTTTTCTTTTTGTTTATTTGTTTAAAATGCAAATTCTTTTTTTTTAATCTGCAAAAATCACATAGGAGATGCATGTAAACAAGTCTTTATATTTAGGTGCAATAGAGGTCCTGAAATTTTTGAAACTTCTCATATATTTACTGGCTCTTTTTAATAATAAAATATATATGAATAATATTAATAATAATAATTTTATTATTATTGGCTATTGATTATTGATTTAATTGGCTAAATCAGCCAATTAAAAACAGCTATTTTTTTAATGAACAGCAAAAAGAAAAACAAACAAACGTGCAAAACAAAAGATGTGTGAGACTAAAACATTTAATGAAAGTGAATGAATTTAATAACAATAATTTTTAGAAAGAGAATCCTTTATGCAGAGTTTCATATATATATAATTCTATTGTTGTTTATTTTTATTTTTATATATTGTATAATGACAGTCTATTTTATATTATATTTTGTATTATATTCTTGATATTCTTTTTATTTTAGATTCTTCTTTTCTTCAGGTTTATTTCTTATATTTTGTATTCTAGTTTTACATTTTTACTTCCATCATAGGACAGGCCTGAAATATAAAAATACATCACTACATGTCCTACTGTGTATGATTATGTATGTGACAAATAAAATTAGATTTTGAATATGTACTGTATATTAGAAAGTAAAGAAACTGCAGTACTGTGTTCAGACACCAGGCGGCGACAGAGCTTCATTAAACACCACTTTGCATCTGAATAGAAATTTGCATCTGAATTCATCCCGAAGAGATTATTTCTGTATTGTGGAGCACGTGTGAAATCACACAGAGAGAGGGGAAAAAAAGCTATTAATCAAAATCTTCTGAAGAAGATACTTTTCTTCAGTTTCTTCATCTCAGTGATGGGAGTGAACTACACAGATAGCCCATGTGATTAAACGTCTTTAGATGATTAAACTCGAATCGTCTCGCAAACGCGTGTTTTATTTTTGTTCTAAAAATACGAAAAAACAACAAATCGAACATTTTTACTTTTCGATGATGTAAAATAAAACATTAACATCTTTAACCAGAAGCCAGTTAAATGAAATATTCCTATTAAGATCATTCTGGAAGAGTTTGCCTCCTGATATAAAAACATCATCCAGGCTTACTTACAATTATAAATTATTATTTTTATTGATTGTTATTCAAATCCTCACAAAAAAAACAATATATATTTAACTTGGTATCTACATCTACATACATAGTGAATATATACGTCCAAGTGTATCTTCTCTCTCTCTCTCTCTCTCTCTCTCTCTCTCTTTCTCTCTCTCTCTCTAATATATAATTATATATATTTAATAATATATATCTATAATAAAATTAAAACAATTTTGTTAAGGCAGCATATTTTTATTAAATAATAATCTACAGAGAAATATGAAATATCTTCTACTGGTGCTGTGTTTTATTTGATAAAACCATATCAGGCTGTATATTTACTGTAGGCCTTAATTGCGATATTATTATTATTATGATTCTTCTTTATTATTATTATTATTATTATTATTATTATTATTATTATTAGTAGTAGTAGTAGTAGTAGTGGTAGTAGTATTAGTATTAGTATTATTATTATTATGGTATCTACTGGGAGAACATGTTACATTCCTGTTATAAAGTTGCTTGCATTTCATCTGTTAAATCTTATACAGAGTTTTTCTTGTTTTCTTCTTGTTTTTTTTTTTTTAATCTTCATATTAATAAACACAACAACACGAACTACAGAGAGTGAAGTGAGAGTTGAAGATAAATCAGTGTCAGACTCTTGTGAAAGTTGTGTGATGAACAGTAGGTTAATTCAGTCCACTGATGCTTTGAGGAGGTCTGCTCGTGTGACGGCTCTGACAAATGGTGCCAAGTGCCAAAGGATGCCAGCTAAAATACGTCTCCTTAATGGACCAATTGCTCAATTAAGTGGCTGATTTGTTCCGTGCCGGACTCTTTAATATGGAGAGAGTCATATTTCCTCCTAGATTAGTATAGATACTGGCTGACAGACTGCACTGCTCAAGGTATTTGGCCGGCATAATTCATTCATAATGCCACAATGCAGCCCATCTATCATCTCATTTTTTCCCTGCCACTTCCCTCTCCCTCTCCAATTCACTTCCAGGCTCCTGGCTCTTTATCGAGGGGGGTTCTTTCTGCATGTGTGTGTGTGCGTGTGTGTGTATGTGTGTGTGTGTGTGTGTGGGGTTGCAGGACAAGGTTGGGACGTCGGCAGCTTGCTTTTTTTTTTTCTTCCGCTGATGTATTAGGCAGCATATGCAAGCGATGAATTACCCGGCGAAAGGAGTCAATTATCCAGTCGGGGGAAGAAAAAAAAAACGGGAACGGTGGCCCTTTGCTTGGCCTAAGGGCCCCTTTTTCCATTTGAAGGCATGATTTTTGAAGAGGGGGTGGCGGGGGGCACGTATAAAGGAAAGGGAAGCAGAAGAGGAAGAGAAGGATGAAGATTACAGAGGGGACGTGATGGGTCTCTCAGATCCTCTCTTTAGCTCATTTTGTGTCATTTTTCAAGGTTTCTTCTTTTTTTGAAGGAGATTTAGAACAGGCATTAAAAAACGTTTTTTTTTTTTTTTTTTTTTACTCTCTCCTCTCATTTGTCCTGCTTCGTATCAAACCCTGCCCCTGGTTTGACTATTAGAAGTGGAGGTCAATAGGGATATGAGAACACGCGTCCCAAACCACCGAGCCTTGTCACTTTCCCCCGCTGGTTTCACCCCCACACACACGAGGCGGAGGAAGGGGGGACGTCCCGGAAGAGACGCTGAACGCTTTGCCAGAACAAGCTGAGTGACATGGGTGACACTTAGGGAAATGAGGTCATTAGCTCGAATTACGGGGGGTTTTGATAGCTCAGTAATGGGTTTTAATGATGGAATTTTAGCACGCACAGCCACCGGGGACACGCGTCCAACACACGCGGACAGGTCGGTTAATAAAGAGACTTTCCACACGCAGAATAAGGATTGCGTCTGAAAGAAGTCTAAAAAATAAAATCCACAGACTTACCTGCACCTTGGCAGGAGCATTTTTTTTTCCTTTTCCCGTCCTTCAGTTTCCTGAAGACTTTTCAATCAGTCCAAAACCACACACTGTTTTTTCTTCTCCATCTTCTTCTTGTCCAATCCTACACAGAAAGACAAACTTATACTGACTTTTATAGTTTTATTAAGATAATTGCTCACAGGTTAATGTTAATATTAATATTAATGCGCGCTCTAATAGGTCGTTGTTTCTATAGTAACAGCTCATTCACGGGGGACGGAAGAAAGTGTGTCGTGTTTAATTGTATTTAATTTGCTTATGTTTTCTGTGAGATAAATAAACGTTTACTCAACCCTGATGGAGGGAGTCTCCAGTGTCAGCGTTTTGTAACAGTTAGAGATAAAACCCGAAACTTAGCTTTCAGGACAGAGGAGTTTACACCGGAGTTTTTTGTTTACACACACAGAATTACAATACCCCCCCCCAAACAAAACAAAACAAAACAAAACAAAACAAACAAACAAACAATAAAACCCCCTAGCCCCCCCAAAACAAAACAAAAACAAAACAAACAAACAATAAAACCCCCTAACCCCCCTCCAAAAAAAACAAAACAAAAACAAAACAAACAAACAAACAAACAATAAAACCCCCTAACCCCCCCAAAAAAACCCCAAAAAACAAACAAAAAACAATAATCTGCAGATTATTATTATTATTTAATCATTTTAACAAAACAAAACAAAAACAAACAAACAAACAAAAAAACCCAAACCCTCCCCTACCCCCCCAAAAAAATAAATAAAAAACAAAAGCAAGCAAAAAACCAACCCCCCCAAAAAAAACCCCAACAAAAAACAACAACAATAATCTACAGATTATTATTATTTTTTAATCATATTAACTTAAAACAAAACAACCCCCCACAAACCCTCCCCTCAAACCACCCCCAAAAAACAAAACAAACAAAAAAAACCCAAAACCCTCCCCTCAAAAAACAAACAAAAAAACAAAAATACAATAATCTGCAGATTATTATTTTTAAACCCTCCCCTCAAAAACCCCCCCTCAAAAAACCCCAAACCCTCCCCTCAACCCCCCAAAAAAACAAAACAAACGAAACCCCCCAAAATCCTCCCCTCAATAAAAACCAAACAAAACCAAAACCAAAAACAAAAAAAGCCCCAAAACTCTCTTCTAAAAAGAGCAAAAAACAAACAATCTGCAGATTATTATTATTCACTTTTTTTTAATCTTATTAACTTCAACAGAGCTGAGGTAAAGGAACTAGAAGTTAGACAGGAATTAACTACAGAGAAATAAATAAAGTAAAACATCTAGAGCTTTAACACATCTAAAAGGTAAACACTGGCACATTGCTGTGGGATAAAAAGAATCACCGGCATGGGGTCGTCCTGGTGGAGGGATTTCACGGTGGAAACAGGAACTCATCTTCGTCACAGCATCCTATCACTTATTACTTTCTTTTAACAGCGCAACATGGAGTGTTTTATCCCTTTTATAAAGAACTTTTATTCCACTGATGAAGCTGCACCGATCACGTACAGAGAGACCACACTAGCTAAAATTTATATTCAAACAGATCATACAGGGTTAAAGGTCATTTATTATAACTACATCATTTATAATACGTTAAGCATAAAGTGTGGACAACACAAAAAAGTTACACAGATCTGTAGTTTTGACATTTCGTTTTTGCCTATAACAAGTTATACAACTGAGGTTGCCTATAACTTGTTAGCATGTGTTTAGCACCCTCTAGTGGATATGTGTGCCATAAAAATGTCAGCTAATTCTGAGACACACATGTTCATACACAGATCAGTGAAGTGAATAAGACTGATGATCTCCTCATCATGGCACCTGTTAGTGGGTGGGATATATTAGGCAGCAAGTGAACATTTTGTCCTCAAAGTTGATGTGTTAGAAGCAGGAAAAATGGACACGCGTAAGGATTTGAATTGGGCCAAATTGTGATGTCTAGACCACTGGATCAGAACATCTCCAAAACTGCAGCTCTTGTGGGGTGTTCCCGGTCTGCAGTGGTCAGTATCTATCAAAAGTGGTCCAAGGAAGGAACAGTGCTGAACCAGAGACAGGGTCATGGGCGGCCGAGGTTCATTGATACACATGGAGAGCGAAGGCTGGCCCGTGTGATCCGATCCAACAGACGAGCTACTGTTGCTCAAATTGCTGAAGAAGTTAATGCTGGTTCTGATAGAAAGGGGTCAGAATACACAGTGCATCACAGTTTTTTGTGTATGGGGCCGCATAGCCGCAGACCAGTCAGGGGGCCCATGCTGACCCCTGTGCACCACCAAAATCTCCAACAACGGGCACGTGAGCATCCGAACTGGACCACGGAGCAATGGAAGAAGGTGGCCTGATCTGATGAATCAAGTCCTACCCATGGGGGCCCCAGCTTGTAACTTACAAGACTTAAAGGATCTGCTGCTAACATCTTGGTGCCAGATACCACAGCACACCTTCAGGGATCTAGAGGAGTCCATGCCTTGACGGGTCAGGGCTGTTTTGGCAGCAAAAGGGGGACCGACACAATATTAGGCAGGTGGTCATAATGTTATGGCTGAATGGTGTATTGTTGATATAACTGAGAGAAATTCAGTGTCATATTCATTTTATGTTATATGTTTTTGTTGAAAAAGCGTGTTAAATAAGAAAGCTTATAATTGATTCAAGTATTGTTTGTAGAATGCTACTGAAATAATGTGGGCTTAAGTGTAAAATAAAGAGAGTCATCTCGTGTCACTTTGTGTCGGTTGATGCTTTGAAAGAGAAATGAAAGAGCAAAATGCAGTGAAAAATGGAGAAAATTAGAAATCCAAATGCATAAAATCCAACAGAATACAAAGAAATGTTCAATGAAATGTATAGAAAAATTAGAAGAGTTTGACAGGGTTATGTTTTCATGTAATCACTCCTCAAATCAGGCGTTTAAAAGCCCGGTGATGATTAGGCACACGACACGCTACAATAAAAACAAAAAAGAAAAAAATAATTACTGCTAAATAATGATCTTAGGAGCTCTTGGTTGCTATTGTAGAAGAAACATTATTTACATTTACATTATTTCCTGTCCAGTGTCAACCAAATGAGGATGAGGTTCCCTTCTGTGCCTGGTTCCTCTCAAGGTTTCTTCCTCAGATCATCTCAGGGAGTTTTTCCTCACCACCGTCACCTCAGGCTTCTCATTAGGGATAAATGTTAGAGATAAATAATAACTTAACTTTAAACTTTATATATATTTTTTATACATCTGTAAAACTGATGTAAAAAAAAACATGTGCATTGTCAAAAGCACTATACAAATAAATTGAATTGAAACTTTTCCATCAGAACTGCTTCTGAATCATTCCACAGCCAAGGTGAGGGCTAGCGTGCTAAAACTGTAGGCTAGTCTAGCCTTCACAGAACAGTGTGAGCTTCTCTGAGGGAACAGACGGACTCTGAGCTGGATATAAGGAATAGATCCGGCGCTAAGCCATGGAGAGCGGAGTATGTAATGGCTCGTTGAGCTGCTGAGGCCAGGCCCGCGGCTTCGGCAGCCATATTTCAGCGTGTATCGATCAGGCACTGCCGAAACGCCGCCAGGCCTTCCTCCCCTCTGTCCTTGATCCTGTAAAGTAATAACCGTACGCGTGTCAGGGAGGTAATTATCATTGATCTGCTGGAGAAAAAATGACAAATTTTGCTGTCGTACCCCGGTATGATTCATACCCGTGTTGGGGAACAGTGCAAGTACTGAGAAGAACTGGGTTTGTTCCATTAGTACAAATAACCTTCATAACTTTTATCTGTGATGCGACTTACACACATCGCATCAATCCAAATGTGGGACAGAGGTGAGGATATGTGCCAGAGGGTTACTAGTTTAAATCCCAGTTTGAATTTCATACATTTATTGGGTTTCTACAGTGGCCGAGAAGTACAAAACACCATAACAAATCCAAAAACAAAAGACAACGCGAAAAAGGTAGGTATAGTGTGTGAACGGAATTCTTCCCTCTGATTGGACGAGACATCGGTCACTCAGGATACACAGGAAGTCCATCAGGCTGCAGCAGTAGAAAGTGGATTGGTGTGTGTATGAACGCAGCTCTGCTCTTATAGCGCTCCTTACATCCTTTAATCTGGAATAGTTTGGTCTTCCCAACATTCCTGTTTTCTTCAGGAGTGTTTTTAGAGATCGCAAACTAATCTTTACGCCATGATACGCTATCAGTATATCCAAAATCACACCTGATGTGAACGTCCTTCCTCAAAGTAGCGCTGAATGAACTCCATTTTCTTATAAAGATAAATATATATGTTTGTTATTTTCTTTAAAAGATTTAAAATTTTATCAAAGCACTATAAAAAAGGGTTTAAAGTGAAGGCAGAACTCCACACATGTACAAGAAATGAAGTTAAATACACAATTTCCTACTTCCTGTATATCTTGAGTGACAGCTGTCTTGTCCAATCAGAGGGAAGAATTTAATTCGTAAACTATACCTACCTCTTCTGCTTGGTCTGATTTGTCCTCGTGTTTTTGGATTCAGTATTTTGCACTTCCTGGCCACCGTCGGGTTTCAGCTATCGAACGACATACGAAGGATTTTATTTGGAAATCTTTCCTAGGAGAAATTTATAAAGAACAAAATTAGATGTTTATTGAAATCTAGTCAGTCGAACTCATATCCTGAGGTTATTTCAATTTACCTATAAAAATTCTCACTAATGTGAACCTTGACTGTGTTTAAATCATATGAATGTTGATGATTTGAGGTCGATTGTATACACAGATTCTGCGGACACATTTAAATCACTTTTTATCTATATCTATAAAAATTACACACAGATTTAATGAACATTCTGTGATTTCTTATTTGAAAAAAAAACCAAATTAAGACAAATAAGTCAAGCTGTTTAATTAGGATAAAAGTAATGGCACCCTATGAAAGCTTAAAGTGTGTGCGCTACAGTGGCTAAGCTGCATTATTGGAAGATTTAGCGTTGTCTTTTGTTGTTTTCTTTGTGTTTTATAAAGTTGTAGAGGGCTTTTTTGGGGTGATTTACATGCATCAACATGCACACGTGTACAAAGAAAATCAGAAAACCTTTTAGAACCTTTAGTTTAGTGTGATGACCAAATTACAAAAACGTTTACACGCAACTTTACTGATCGTTCTTCTGCTTCTGAAGGACATCTGATGCCAGCGTTAGCTAACATCCACCATGATGATAATTATAAGATGTTATTATTGCCGGTGTTGTGAATTATACCATGAATGTATTATATCAAGATATATTTTTGTCCATTACCTGCTACAGTGCGTTTTAAGTGTCAACAGTAAGGCGTAACATGCTACTATTGTTTGTTTACCTCATGAACAAAGAACCTTCGTGACACTGAGTAGCAAAAGAAAAAAAACCCAAACCAAACAACACAAACCAACTTTGTAGGTTTGACTGGCAGCCTCTCTTCGGCCGAGTCTGCTAAAAAAGTTATGATCCTACTTAGCCGGCAGTCCCCACTGGCAACGACGGAGCAGAAAGCAGCGAGCACGTCAGATGGTAACAAATGAGCGGGACAAGGCAAAGGGCTGTGAGATTGCCACATTCATCATGATGGCGTGGAGGGCTCGTAGCGCTTACTGCCGGGTTTGTGCGGACAGGCTAAGCCTCGGATCCTACAGAACTTCCTTTTGATTAGAAGTGATGTGCTTTTATGCTCCTTCTTGCTGGAAGGACTTAAATTCTCATGTTTTTGAGATGGTTACGATTTTAGACGTTAACGAACGTTAATCAGATATTAGTACAATTCTCTAAGCATCCTCTTGGTGATACGATCTATAAAAAGCTCTTTACATGCAAAAACATCTCTCTCTCTCTCTCTCTCTCTCTCTCTCTCTCTCTCTCTTTGAGTTTTGATAGATGACTGATTGCCTGCCGGTACAGAAAGATTTATTAGTGTTTATCCAGCACTCGGTGGTCACCTGCGGCTTAGAGACCAGGGCCCGCTGCGTCAAACACACCACACACTCGATATGTGTGCTCGTTTCAAGACTCTCATCCATTATATTCTTATACACACATAAACACACACACACACACACACACAGTGTGTACAGTATGCTTCAGTATGTGTGAGTGTGTGCACGATAGATATATAATTATAATTTTTATATTTTATATTTTCCATCCCTCGATTTCATCTCACTGGTTCAGATCCCTGAAGCCCATCGCCAGTCGATGGAGGAATAAACTGATAGAGGTGACTCCTCGCGCTCCAACTGAATGGAGCGACCCGCGGATCTCCGCCATAAATTGTGATTATGGGCTAAGTGGGGTGAGCGGATGCAGGAATTCTTCGGCAGGATATTAGTTTGACACGGACTCACTCCGGGGACCACGCGGCAGCATCCAGGAAGTCTAAAAGGACATTAAAGTCAGTCAGGACACAATTAATTCCTGGCTTCAGATATAAAACGTGAAAATCGTCTTTCACGCCACCTTTAAAAGGGTTTGTGAGTGAAATTTCAAAAAGTTTTGGTCCGAATGAAACCAGATTGGAAGTTATAGAAGTGATACTTTTGGCTAAACTGACACACAGTGCTAGTTTTCTTCCTAATCGTCATAGCAACGAGACAAAAAGGGTCAATTCTGTGGCTGTGCTGTAAACTTTGGCAATTTAATTTACTAATATTTTCATTAATACCAACACTTAGTAAGCAATATGTTTACTTATGCTAGTTTTTGTTTTTTGCTAATAAGACTTGCGCTAATACTCACAAATCTGTTTGCTAATAGAAACCGGTTAGCATTAATTCTTGAAATACTTCATCAAGCCAAAACCGTTAAACGCATTTCACGCTGCACGTCTTATCCTCACGTCACGGCACGGCTAGTTCACGTATATAAATGGACTCATAGCTAAAGTGAATACATGACTACAATGCCTATGTTTGACGTGTTTCACAGCACACGTGAGTGTTATGGTGAGAGATATATATTAGCCTTCGGTCATGGGAGCGGACGGTGTCCATTAGTGATGACACGTGCGGACTCAGGGATGCTCATCCTGGTCGCTGTATATCATTGCGCTTCCTGTAACCTTTCCCATGTGAGAGATAGAAAGATAGTGAGAGTGAGGAAGCGGAGAGGATGGAAGGAGACGGTGAGAAAGACAGGCAATCATTTCTCTCGTTGAGGGCAGTGGAGCGGGGAGGCGTGTAGATGAAACCCCATTTTCCTCTGATTAAGTCCTCCAAAAATATTCCATTTGTCAGTGCCAGCGCCTGTGATGGCGGCCTCGTGCAGCCAGCCGAGTGTGTCTGTTGACTATGTAGCGCTGCCGATTTACATCGGTCACTGACAACATCATCTACTCACTAATGTCCTCCTTCACTCTTCTCTAAACCCCCCCCCCCCCCCATTGTCAGCCCACCTGTCTCTCTCTCTCTCTCTCTCTCTCTCTCTCTCTCTCTCTCTCACGCTGTCTTTCTCCCTGTGTGTCTATCTATCTCTCTATGTCTTGCTCCCTGTCTGTGTTTATCCTGTTGTCTGTCTTTCATTCTCTCTCTGATCCTCTTACTTCTATCTCTCTGTCTTTCTCCCTCTCTCTCTCTTTCTCTCTCTCACTCTGTTTCTCTCTCTCCTTTTCTCTCTCTGTCTATCTGTCCCACTGTCCTATCTCTCTCCCTTTGCCATGGTGTATCTCTCTCTCCCTCTCTCGCTGTCCCTCTGTCTATCTCTCATTCCCTCTCTGTTCCTCTTGCTTCTCTCTCGCTCTCTGTCTGTCTCTCTCTCTCTCTCTGTCTTTCTCCCTGTCTATCTGTCTCCCTCTCTCTCTCTCTCTCTCTGCCCCACTGTCTCTTTCTCTTTTTCTCTCTCCCTGCCCCACTGTCCTACTGTCTCTTTTTCTCTCTCTCTCTCACTGTCCTACTGTCTCATGCTCTGTCTTCCTCTTGCTCTCCATCCCTCTCTCTGTTTCTCCCAGTTTCTCTCTCTCTCTCTCTCTCTCTCTCTCTCTCTCTCTCTCTGTGTTTGTCTCTCTTGTCCCCCCTGGTCTCTTGCTTCCTCTTTTCTCTCCTTTTCTTTTCCTCTGCTTCTCTCTCTCCCTCTCTGTATCTCTCTCTCACTTTTCCTCTCTCAGTGTTTCAGCCTATTTTAACTTGATCTGCTCTCATTGCAGGGTCGGCTACAGCGATTTACTCAAAAAAAAGGAGGGGGGCAAAAAAAAAAACCTAAAAAAGAAGCTGTCTCTGTCATAGGCGCTCTCAATGTCATCAATTTCAATTTCCAATCTCCTCTCGTCTTTTTTCCCCCGTCTCCTCACTACCAACCTTAGCCACTCTCTCCTGCCCTGCTTTCTCTCAGGGAATTTTTTCTTCCTTTTTCTTTCTTTTTTTTTTATTTCTCTCCTCCCCAAGCCTCATGGCCCTCACCCTCGTTCTCCTCTCTACACATATTACCCATTACCTAGGCCTGCGCTTTCTTAGGCTTTGTGAAATAGAATGCAATTTCGCCCCTCGCCTGCCTTGTGATGAGACCCAAATGAAAGATCATTAATATTTTGTTTTTTTTTGTTCCTTTAAAAAAGAAATGCACACACAATTGCTTCTTCACATTGCAATATCGGTATGTGTGTGTGTGTGTGTGTGTGTGTGTGTGTAGGGAGTCTTTTCTCCTCATCGGTGTGAGGCCTGTGGCCCGTCTTACACCTTCAGCCGGCTAATGATGAACATTTCTGATATGAACAACACGACGTTTCCCTTCCAAGGTTCTTAAGATTGAAATGAAGACAGTGGAGGGGATGAGGGGTCTAGTGCCAAACGGGGGGAGGTAGTAGAAGAGGTGTATTGGGTTGTGGAGGTATGTATGGGTACAGTAGGGGTAGGTAAGTAAAGGAGAGGTGTATGGGGTAGTATGGGGTAGGTGTTTGGGGGTAGGAGAAGTGGAGATGTATATCGGGGGTATAGCGGTGTATGAGGGGTAGCAGAGGTGGATAGTTATATGATGGGGGTAGAGAGGTATATGAGGGGTAGGAGAGGTGGAGAGGCATATGGGGTAGTAGGAGAGGTATATGGAGAATAGAGAGTTGTATGGGATAGTTGGAGAGGTACATGGGGAATAGAGAGTTGTATAGGGGTAAGAGAGGTGGAGAGGTATATGGGGGTAGGAGAGGTGAAGAGGTATATGGGAGGGAAGGAGAGATGGAAAGGTATATGGGGAGTAGGAGAGGTATATGGGGGGTAGGAGAGGTGAAGAGGTATATGGGGGGAAGGAGAGGTGGAAAGGTATATGGAGATTAGGAGAGGTGGAGAAGTACATGGAGGGCTAAGAGAGGTGGAGAGTTATATGGGGGGTAGGAGAGGTGAAGAGGTATATAGAGGGGTAGGAGAGGTGGAGAGGTATACAGGGGGTGGGAGAGATGGAGAGGTACATGGAGGGGTAAGAGAAGTGGAGAGGTATATGGGGGGGGTAAGATAGGTGGAGAGGTATATGCCAGGGGTTAGGAGAGGTGGAGATGTATATAGAGGGGTAGAAGAGGTGGAGAGGTTAATGGGGGTGTAAGAGAGGTGGAGAGGTATATGCCAGGGGTAGGAGAGGTGGAGAGGTATACGGGCGGGGTGGTGGTATTGAGGCCTGTGTTTCAATTTGTCAGGTCAGAAGACAGAGTGGTAACATTAGCAGGCCAGACAAACCAAACCGGGTCTCGGCCTGTCATTTGTAAACGTGCAATGAACTGACAGCTTTATGAGGTCTCTCTCTCTCTCTCTCTCTCTCTCTCTCTCTCTCTCTCTCTCTCTCTCTCTCTCTTTAAACGCTCGTGTTGACTGACAGGATGTCTGTCTGTGCTAAACTGGCCTCACCGCTCTGCAGTGCCACTTAACACTGCTCTAAATCATTAAAAGTAACTGAGCTGTGAAAATATGAAATATGAAGAGCTGCAAACATTAGCTAATAGGTAACCAGCTAGCTAGCTGCTAGTAAATGATTAGCTCAGTGGGGTTTCACTATCAGTGCCTAAGTTCACATAATTATTACACATAATTTTTAAGTTCACATAATTATTCACATAACTAAGTTCACATAATTATTACCAGCCAAATCTGTCAAAACATAACCACTTTGGCTCTTCACTGATGTTAGCTAAGTAAACTAACCTGCTAGCAAAACTAGCTCAAACTTGTAACATTACCATGACAACCATAATTGTATTTCACATTTTGCTGCTGTTAAATAAGTAACATCTTATGCTAGCTTTTGTTTTCATGCTATGCTATGTTTCCTTAGCTAGCTGTGTGTGGGTTTTATTAGTGATTGGAAAAGGTCACGCTAATTTTCCTTTTATCGTTCGTATGAGGAACTTCTTCACGCTCTTTCTTTTCTTTTTGTTGGCGATCCTTTCTTGTTATGTAAATGAGATCATGCTAACTCGTCCACGTTAGGCACAATTGTGTTTTTTGTTTATAATAATTTTAATTAATGTTTGAGTCTCTAATAGCTGTGGCACAGGGATGAAAAAATATTAACATGCTGCAAGGAAAAAAGAGGAAGTGGGAGGAAAAAAAAGAGAACATGATGCGGGGAGGAAAATGAGAGAGAACAGTTGTGAAATTTAATTTGGAAATCAATCAGTATTCATTAGCCCGTGAGGCATTTGCTCACTCGCTGGCTTCTCTCTCTCTCTCTCTCTCTCTCTCTCTCTCTCTCTCTCTCTCTAACGAAACATTTTGCTACTCAGCATGGCACCTCTCGTACTCACTGCTCACCCAGGCATCGCCCACTTTCCTCGCTGCTCCGCTCCCTAACCAAACTTTACCCCCGCCGCCCTCATTAGCATCTTATTAGCATCTCATTTGCATAGCCGTTTCTTAGGAGAACTTTCCTCGTCTTACTTTAATTGTTTTTTGTTCTTGACAGCAGAAGGAGAAAAATCAGGGCCTAAAGCAGCATCGCTGAAAAGAAGAAAAAGTTTACACAGATCTGCAGCCTGGAAATAACGATCTATCTCTTTCAATAAAGAGAAATAAGAAATTATTTTAATATGAGAAAACGTTACTGTGGTTAAAGTTATATTATAAAACAGCAGTTTTAATCGCTTTAAGCATTTTACTGTCTGTGATTATAGCTGTCATAGCTGTTAAGTGTCTATAAATAAAAAATTTAAAAATACTGTTTTTTAAAAATATTTTTTATATATTTTTTCTTTTTTTTAAAAACAATAATAAATAAAACAGAAAACATTTAAAATTAAATTAACATTTATGAAAATTATTAAAATGCTATTATAATGTAACATAATACATTTAAATAAAAATTAAATCAGTAACTATGTCTAAATAAGGATAAAATTAAATTAAATTAAAAGCAATTAGTAAAAAATTAAAAATTAAAATAAACTATTATTTACTGCTTGTTAATTCTAAAAACTCCTTTAAAATTTCTCAAAATAAAATAATGCAAAAAACTAATAAAAAAATAAAAAATAATAATAATTACAAAGAAGTTTCAAAAATTGTCACATTTTTATTATTATTTATATAACTAAATGCTACATGTCTACAGTGTTTTACAGAGTTTTTTTGGCATGCAGCTTAACAGCACACACACACACACACACACACACACACATACACACACATACAGAGGGTAATTAGCAGGCTGTCAGTAAGGAGGATGGGGTCACACAGGCAATTAAGAGTGTGACAGCTGCAGGAGTGCTGGAGTGTAGTGCAGCGTGTGTGTGTGTGTGTGTGTGTGTGTGTGTGTGTGTGTGTGTGTGTGTGTGTGAGGCCTGACAGGCTGAGGGCTCACTCTTGCCAGAGTGTTCTCAGCCACACACACCCTCACACACCAGACAGTTCAGTACTGGAGGCTAATGTTGCTAACAAGCACACGGACACTTACAGCCAGTTTAGCATTGAATTAAGTCAAGTGTTGTTGTTTTTTTTTCAGCTTGTGAACAGTGAAACGATATAAAACGTCATTTCTCCAGGATCAGGGTGTATACACAAGAGTACATAATGTACAACGACACAACATCGTCAGAGGATTAATATACACAACAAAAAACATCATCTGAATCACTTTAAGCACTTTAAACTCCACCTACTCAAATTAGGCCACACCCCCTACACTAACCACAGGCTTGTGATTAAAGAAAACTGCTACGTTCTGCTGACGTCCTTCATGATCATGATCCAGAAATCATCGTGTAGAAACCAGGTTTAACATCATGCTACTGTGTGGTTCTGTTGGCGGATTTTAGATGACAAACTAAAATTAAACCAAAAAAAAAAAAGACCAGAACTTTCTGGTCGTTGGCCATCTTTGGTTGCAATGATGCTACATCTATGTGTTGCATTCTAAGACCTTTATCTCAAATCTCGACCAAGAAAACCTTTTACGATGTTTTTTTAACAGCAAAATCAGACGGAAAATGTTTTCACGTTCTCTGTGTGTCCGAGCTACAATGTGGGCGCCTCACTGCTCATCTTTTAGAATCTTAGCAGCTAACTAAGATGTGTGCTGTACATTTTCTTAAACAAGCTTGTGTAACAGGTGCAAAATATCCTGATTGAGCTAAAGCTGATAGATGTATACACATTGTAACTCATTTACAAAGCCTATTTACCGCTGATGCTGTGAGCGGCCATTTTGTTTTGATGTCACTTGCTGAACTCGGGATTGAGGAGACCCGATGTTTAAAATTTCTTTGCTTTGTGGTATTTTTGGTGTGCAAGCATCAGAAGTTAAACCGTGGTGCTAAATTACAGCTTAGCAGCATTTGACATTGCTTATCAGTAAAGCATGTCAGTAAAGCTATCAGGGATTCCCATTCTTCTGCTTCCGTGTGTGTGTGTGTGTGGTTTCATGCTGTGCAGTAATGTAGCTGTGATTTCCCAGTCATTGTATTCTGACAGACACTCATCCGAAACTCACAGCAAGAAGCCAATCTGCCTCGTGTTCCCCGAGAAAGATACTCGCCGAATAAATAATCAAATTTCTGCAAGACCTCTTCATTTCAACTTCTGAGATTTAAAAACAATCATTTCCATTTTGCTAAATTATGCAATAAAAGAAGTCGGAGAAGATGGCGTAATCCGTCAGCAGTCGCCGCTCGTCAAAAGGTGCGAGCGATCAGTTGACATTGACCGCACGCCTCGCTTTGACAGTGTCCCCTAAACTCTATTAAAAAAAAAAAAACGCAATGCTTTGCTAGGTACACATTCGGCATGGTTCAGAGGGGAACGCTTTTCAATCTCTTCTCTATCATTTTTGAATATCATTAGCGAAGAGCAGTCCATTTTCCATGCTTGCCAGAATCAAGTCCCAGAGAGAGTCGCGTGAGAGACAGAGAGAGGGAAAAAAAGACTCAAAAAAGTCTGGTGATTTATCATCTTAGGCCCGAGCAGTGCATTGACATTAAGGGGCTGATGAGAAGAGCGTGTTGGCGGGATATTAACATCCTGTTATCATTTCAAATCTTTCACACACACACAGGCACACTGACACACACACCGACACCGGCGGCCGTGACAGGCGGCGAGGCAGCACACGCTCTCTCTCGATGACTGGGCTCGATCACCTGTGACAGTTTTGATTTGATGTCACTTTTCCCCCGTGCGCAGTTTGTCTGAGCGGTTAAGAGGTAATTGTGTGACATTAGCATGGAGGAAGCGGACGGAAGGGAAAGGAAGGAGGGAGAGGGAGACGGGGGAGAGACGCCGGGCTCTCGCTTTGTCTCGAAACATGGCACAACTCGGGGCAGCGGTTATAAATGGCCTCCATTTCCCAAACCGCCCCGTTCTCCGTTGTGGAACGCAAGTGCCGCAGGGTAAAAAAAAAAAAAGAGGGGGTGGTTTGTGGGGAACTGGAGCTGAGAGAAAAGAGGCTCTTTTTCTCAAGGGGGAGGTATGGTGACATGGAGGAAACACACCTCAGGTAGTCTGGTATCAGTCAGGAACGCGAACAGCGAGATATAAAGCTACCAAACTGTCACAGGTGCTCCGGTGGTACAGACGAGCGTACACGTCTACCTGAGAAGGTCCGTGTGGTGCACCTGGAACCGGTCTGGAGTAAAGATCCGATCATGTGCCCGAATATACCGTATTCTATACACACTTGTTCTTTTTTAAAGGTCAGTGATAAGCTAGTGAAAGATAAACACTTCATGACTATCATAGATCTACTTTAAGAAATATAAATATATCAACCAGCGGAATGTTCCAGATTCACTGGTGACGTAGCATTCCCTAAGCTCTCTACAAAATAAAATCTGGAACATTTAAAGCTTCTTCCTTGTCATCAGAAGCATTTCAGCGTCTGAACACGCTCCTTAGCACCTCTTCAGCGTCCATTTGTCATCCAAACAACCCATAAAAAGCTGCTCCAGAGTCGACTATACCGCTCAGCTGGTCCTTTAATGAGGAGAATGACTTTAGAAATACGATTTTTGTTTGCGTTTAAGGAGCAAAATATAAGCTTTTAAAAGACAAAAGTATATAAATGTCTATAAATCTGTAGATTTACAAGGTTACAGGGGGAAAAACAGACCTAGAGATATATAGAGACATATAGGTTTCATTAAAAGTCAACACAATTTTTTGGAGAAACAGACTGAAGTTCCGTTAGAATTTAATGCTAAGTGTAAATGTAGCATAATTACAGTCTTATTGATAATTCTTTTAATAATTTATGAACACATCTGAGGTAAATGTTGACATGCGCCTTGATTCTTTATCATTTTCACTGTACCTATACCTTCACGTTGCCTGTACGAAGGCGATTAGCTATGTCCTGCCTAGCTAAGTTGTCTTAGTTAGCTAGTGTCTTCTTCTGACTGGAAGCATTTACACTGAATGTGTGTCATGCGTTTTTTTTGCCATATTTTTATTTGAACACAGGATGAGTCTGGTGCTGTAATCTAAAAGTCCTCCATATTCACCTGCTAAATTAATAAATGAAAACATGTCAATTAACCTCACACAGAAACGGCTAATCTGCCAGCATGTGCACACAGCTTGCTAACAGAGTGATGAGGTAATGTGGGGGAGGGGAAATAAAACAGCTGAACTAGAGATTTCTCCACATGAAGGAACACACTGAAGTTCAGTTAGCAGTTGATGCTAAGTGTGTTTAAGCATCATAACTATCTTACTGACAATATTTTTAAGAATTTACTAACAGATCTGAGGAAAATGTTGACATCCTGCACAACTTCCTGTTACTTCCACTGACTTGGCGTGCGCTACCTGCTTAAGTCAGGGCTAGAAAAAGCTTTCTCAGGACTGCGTATGGCGGCGTAATTCCAAAAATGACCTCTAGAATCTGATGGACGAACAAATTGGAATAATTTGCCAAATTTATAAAGAAAATCTCTCAAAAAGACGACTTTAATACAAAAAAAATAGTTTTAATACATTAAAGAAAACGGGTTAACAAAAAGTCAGTATACACAAACCTTCCTTTTAACAAAGTTAGTCTACAGCATAGATGTGTGTATGTCTTCAATACACACATTCTCCTTTACCTACACACACACACACACACACACACACACACACACACCAATCACAAATCAACATTCTTCAAATGAGGTCTCATCCCAGTAACTCCCATTAAGGCCTGGTCTTTAAGACTCATGATTCTTTTAACACCATAAGGCCCTTCTACAGTGCTTTTAAATATTGATGATAGGCTGATTAGCCCTCTGGTCCCACACACACACATACACACACACACACACACACACACACACACAGCGCTTCGGGCAGCCTGGTGATAAACTGGCGCTCATTAAACACACCACGCAGAGTGTGAACAAACATCTCTAATCACAGCCTCTTAAAGACTCTTAATGAGCTGATGTAATTAGCCGGCACCGAGTAAATCTTTTTCTCTCTCAATCTGTTTGCCAGGCTAATTTGTCTGCTATAGATTAGTGGATGAGAAGAAGCATGTGTGTGTGTCTGAAAAAGAGAAAGAGATGTTTGCTTGGTGATTTGTTTCCCATCGATTAGAGAGAAGGAGAAGAAACAGTCATAGTTCTGTGTCTGTTTAGCCAGACGGAAGCTTTAGCCAAAGAATGCTAATACCCATCAATGTCTTAGCAGAAAATTATAATATTCTGTTTTTTTTTTTTTGGGTTTTTTTTTTTCGTTACATCACAAGGTCTTTAGATAAGAAGATCTGAACATGCAGTGTTCATTTGCTTTGAAATGAAAATAGAAAAAAAAAAGCTTTTTATTGAATTTTTTATTTTTATTTTTTTGGAATGCACCAAAATGATTTGTCATGAAATTTCTTTTCAATTTTTATATCACTACTGAGACAGACTAGAGATGGAACCAAAGTGATACCTAGGACCAGTAAAAAAAATCAAAATGGTGGGTCAGACATGAGAAAAAAAAAAAAAAAAAAAAAGAGCAAAAGGAGATCAGCTGATTAAGATGGAGCTCACTGATTGGCTGCATGAATCTACAGTCTGGGTTAGAAAAAAATCAGCTCTCTCTCTTTTACTTTTTCATTCCGTACTAAAAAAATAATAGTGTGTGCAAATAATCCTCCTTTCCTCAGACATTAATTAACACAAAATATTCTAAAACGTACACCAAAAAAAAGACTTTTTTTTCTCTCAAACAGGAGCCATGCTAGCACATTTCTTTTTTTTTTTTTTTTTTTTCTTTTTTACATAACAGTGACTAGCCACAGTCAAGAGCTTTTAGAAAAATCTGAGAAGAGTAACAGTTCTATTGTGAGGCGAGTTTCTGAGGCCGAGTCCGAGCCTTGATCCTGCAAATGTCCTCTTCCTCTCCGCCGGTGTGGATCGAGGGGAATAAAGCGTATTTTTTGTGAGAGAAAGAAAAAAATCCAAGAGGATCAAGAGAGAGAAAGAGAGAGAGAGAGGGAAAAAAGAGAGCTAGACTACTCCTGGCCTATTTCTGCCTGCCTTTCTTCCCTGCGGCCACAAAGCCGTGCTAGGCCACTTTTCAGCCTCCCGTCCTCTACACGCCGGACTGATCCATTTGTTTTTATCCCGATCCTGGATTTAGAGAGATACAAAGCTGATTAGGCAACAAAAGCATATGGGAAGATAAAGGACACTTAGGTAATGGGTTTTGACAGCCTCTTTGGCACGCCAAATGAAAAAAAAAGCAGACTCATCCTCTTTCTTTCGCTTTGCTGCAAATATGTTTGTTATTCAGTTTCTATGCCAACTGATTCGAAGCGGCCTGAGAGGATGGAAAAGGGGTGAAAAACGTATGCTTTGGAGGAGAGGAACAGTCGGAGAAGTCAGGAAAACTAACACAAAGCTGGGAAGTGGCTCTGCTTTACCGGTCTCCGGATGCAACAATAACAAAATAAGGCACTAAAACTGCACAACGTATATTATTCAGTTTCTTTTTTTGTAATTAAATATTTATTGAAACAAATTGATGGAATTTGTTTTACATGGAATCACAAGTTACCTCTTTACTTATACAGCACATCTGACATATTTATGAAGCAAAATCCACCAACAACTAGTAAACAAGTAATAAAGAAAATCAAAAATTAAATGATAAAATATGACAAAAATGTTAAATATATACAAAAAATAAAAGCGCTGACCCCACCAAAAATGATAAATACATTTTTAATAATTAAAATAAATAAAAAATAATTAAAACTGTATATTAGTTCAGTGTGATAGTGAAATTGTATTTTTTTTTTTTTTTTTTAATACAAAACTGTTATGGATTCAGAAGAATGCTTAAAGACAATAAGTTTTTGGTCAGTAAAAACACTGAAGAAATTCACAACACTTTGTGAAAGTGTTGTGAAAATTGAATATAAACACAATATTTTAACTTTAAATTCTTCTTCTTCTTCCTTCGGCTTTTCCCTTCAGGGGTCGCCACAGCGAATCATCTCTCTCCACCTATCCCTATCTTCTGCATCCTCAACACTTGCACCCACTAGCTTCATATCCTCATTAATGCCATCCATATACCTCCTCTTTGGCCTTCCTCTTTGCCTCCTGCCTGGCAGCTCCATGTCCAACATTCTCCTACCAATATAACATTCTCCTACCAATATAACATTCTCCTACCAATATAGACGATTTGCATGGTTAAATTTGGCAATGTTTTACGCCGGATGCCCTTCCTGACGCAACCCTCTCTATTTATCCAGGCTTGGGACCGGCACAGAAGTCACTGGACTGTGACCCCCATGGCTAGATTAATATTTTAGCTTTAAATGTTGCTGGCGTATTGATTTATTACAGCACATACGATGAAAGTCAAACATTGTTTTTTTTTTTTTTGGAGGTTCTCAAAAAAACAAAAAAAGGGCAAACTTAAATACCTCATCTCATTTTCCCAGTGTTGCACAGCCTGTATTTGCATATTAGAACATGATTGGCTCTGAAATGTTATGACGCAATAAGTTCTGCCCTTTACATGTTCAGTACAAACTCTGAGGTTTTTTCTGCTGTCCAGGTGTCTGCAGCGATGTTCAGACTTCAAACCTCCAAATGAATTTACAAATAATATTTATTCTACTCTAAAAAATAACTTTGGTTTAGTTTAGCAGTTTGTATAGTAACTAAATAATGTAAACAAAATATTAGGAAATTATTAGGATTTAATCAGTAATCATTTCATCTACATTCATTTTTATTAAATTGAGTTATTTCAGCAAAATGTACTTAATTAATTATTATATATTAATCTATAGTCCTTTGTGGACTGTCTACATTCATAAACAGCCTACAATCCAGTCAAATGTTATAACTGCGAGGTATTTTCTTCTACAATAAAACATTTACTCACATTCTTCTATCTGCAGTAGTGCGAATACTTGGGAGGTGTTTACGTGCTAAGCTGAGATAAAGAAGGAGATGAACAGAGTGCGGATTAGAGCGGTGAGATGATTAGGGTCCGGCACAAGTGTCGAGTGTGTGTGTATGTGTGTGTGTATGTCAGGGGGTGGGGGTCCCCAGACCTCAGCAGTGGGAGAGTATTAATCCGAGCTCAGTGGGAGCAGGACCTTGGCAAACAGCTCCCGCTGCTAGAGCTTTAGCTGACACCCGAGCCTGAGAGAAAGTCCAAAATCTTCACATTAGCTCCCTGCGATTCTTCGGCTCAGGCCGTAAGCTCTTTTTCAAGTCGGAGAGCGCAAATAAATCTTAAACCCAGCCCCGCCTCCTTCCCTTCTCTTCCCCTCCCCAGACTGCGGCCCATGAGAACACACACCAGCGTCAGTCACCAGCGACCTGCTCACTGAGAGTCATGAAATCAAACGGATTTGGAAATCCAGATTGCGTACATTTTCTAAAGCGAGGACGAGGAGGATGAGGAGGAGGAGGAGGAGAAGCAGGAGGGCACGGAGGGCGAGGAGGACGGCACTTTAGGACTTAAAGAGGCCGACTCCAAAGCAACGGTGCGCCCAAAAATCACATTCCGCCTCTTTAAGCTTTAGCCCATTTACATGTTAGTCAAAGCCAAGTTCAGGTGATTTCACAGTCTGTGGGCCGAGCGCTCGATATCTGAGAGCTGAAAACACTCGCTGCTTTTTTTTTTTTGGAAAGTGAAAATTTTTAATAAAATCCCAAAATAATAGCTGGCTGTGATCAAACGGTCAGAATTGTTACATTCCATCAACTGAAGCAACTTCAAAAAACAGGAAATGTGTCAGAATTTTCATGACGTTCAATTGAATATAAACAAAGTCGTAGGAAAAACGTTCGACTCTGCCCCAAATCCTAACATTAACCTGTATAACTTTTTATTTAATTAAACTGTTAAGAATTTACACGTGAGAGGCTTTAATTAAAGAATAAAACACTCGATGTCATGCTGTTATAGGAAAATAATCAACAGCAGGGTGTGTAATGAAGCTTACCACTATATGGCCATTTTCCTCTAACAGCAAGTGCTTTATTCCACTTATGCAACATCAATCTGTCAATAATTACATTTTTATTAAGTAAAGAACGACAGCCTCTGTTTTTTCTGTCTCTTGAAGTTAATAAGACAAAACAAACAAACATTATCATTTTTTTTTTTGTAAAATATAAATTTTATATCCCTGACTGCTGAAAAAAAGCCCTCACACTGGAGACTCCTCCCATTAGACATATACATTTCTGGCATTTTGGCAGACGTCTTTATCCGGAGCAACTTACATTTATCTCATTTTATATATCTGAGCAATTGAGGGTTAAGAGCCTTGCACAGGGGTCCAGCAGTGGCAGCTTGGTGGACCTGGGATTCAAACTCCCAACTTTCTGATCAGTAGCTCAACACCTTAACCACTAAGCTCCCACATTCCCCCATTAGCGTTTATTATTAAACTGAAACAGACAAACATAATACTAATTTTCTTTTTTTTTTTTTTAAAAATGTGTTCATGTGAAGCGTCTGCTGTAAGAGTACCGTACAAATGATCGATCTGTTGCTATAGAAACGATAACGTATCATAGCAAGCACATGAATATAAACCCGTGCATCTTCTGACCAATCAGAAGCCAGAAATCAACAGCACTGTGATGCAAAGAACTTTAAAAACTAAATTAAATGTAAAAAAATAAAAACAAAACCCGTGAGTCAACATTTAATCACCACTCTTAAAAAATCGTAAAATCTTGAAATATTTTATTATTTGGTGTAATAAAGCTTTGTAAAATTCATTAACTTAAGTCTTCAATCATTTTTTCTATCAGCCGTGTTTTAATTCGAATAAACCAATAATGTTGTAATATAATTAAAATTCATTAACATTGTTTAACTTTTCATATTTCTAAATGTAAGCATGCTGTTAATCAAGAGCTGGGAACTGAGTTAAATGGGGGGAAAAAAATTCCAGCAAAACCACTTTTGCTGATTAGAAATGAAAATTAGGTTCTGAGTCGAGGGCTGAGGAAGTCACGGCTCATTTGGGTTGTTCTTTAATTATAATAATAAAAGAAAAAGTCCTCCTTTCTGCTGAGGAGAACTATTAAACATTAATAAAGAGGTACATCAGGGAGAAGTGGTTGGGATTCTTTCTTTTATGGGGTTCATTTTGTTTTCTTTTACTGTTACAGATCAGAATTGATCTACAGATGAACAAAGATGGACGTTGTTTTTAAGACAAGACAAAACAAGGCATCTTTTCTGTAATGATGTTTGTGATATTTGAAAGAAAGAAATTGACAAAAATGATGTTCACTTCTACGGAGTAATAAGAAATAGCCGGATTCTTGATGAGCAGCTTGACTGGAGCGTTTGTAAATAATGCAAGACTATTAGGAGGTCAGGAACAGTATTTACATGCTGATGCTAAGCTAATCAGGTGAGGCGTAAAATCCATTCCTTTGGCCTGGAATTGATCGAAGCACATATAGGGCAGGACACAGAAAGGCCTACATGTTCTTTTTTTCCCAGATGGAAATGATTTGAGCAGAAGGATGGAAAGAAGCAAAGAATGGGAGAGAGAGAGAGAGAGAGAGAGAGAGGGGAAAGAAGGACGAAGCTGAAATGAAGGGGAGTCCGTGGAGATTGTGCCGTCTATCTGGTCGTAGCCCCGGGCCAGCGGAGGAGTAAAGTTGCTAATGATCTCATCGACGTCAAATCTCTGCGATGTCAAACAGCACAGAGCTCCATCAGGGAAATGAGACACTGGACGGCGTATGTCCTGAGGTCTGTCGGCCATCCTGAGTTACTTCACAGCCAACCGGCCGGCCAGATTAAACCGAGAGACGGAGCTGATTCTCTCAGGATGTTCAGGTCCTTCTCTGGAGCGAGCGACGAGGGTGCAGTCATAACTAATGAACTACATGATAATGAATACAGGCAGAAGGTGAAAACTGAGCCACGCTTAACATATTTACACATTTGTAAATAAGTAACAATGAATTTAAACACCACGTGTACAAGGAATGGCTTGGCTTAAACAAAATAAAAGGTGCACAAATACACTGGAATGTCTGGAGCTGCAAGGGTAATATATAGAAGAGATAATTCATCATACTGAAGTACTTAATACCGGTCAGGGAGAGTTGAAATCATCACAGATTGTCACTTAAATGTTTATTCTATAAATACACAAGGACAATTCAGACGAAGCGTAAAAGATAGGTATGGTTTGTGAATGGAATTCTTCCCTCTGATTGGACGAGACATCGGTCACTCAGGATATACAGGAAGTCCAGCAGGCTGCAGCAGTAGAAAGAGGATCGTTGTGTGTATGAATGCAGCTCTGCTCTTATAGCGCTCCTCACATCCTTTAATCTGGAATAGTTTGGTCTTCCGAACATTCCTGCGTTCTTCAGGTGTGTTTTTAGAGATCGCAAACTAATCTTTACGCCATGATACGCTATCAGTATATCCAAAATCACGCCATGTGAACGTCCTTCCTCAAAGTAGCGCTGAATGAACTCCATTTTCTTATAAAGTTTAAAGTGAAGGCAGAAATCCACACATGTACAAGAAATAAAGTTAGATACACAATTTCCTACTTCCTGTATATCCTGAGTGACAGATGTCTCGTCCAATCAGAGGGAAGAATTTCATTCGCACACTATACCTACCTTTTCCACTTCGTCTGATTTGTCCTCGTGTTTTTGGATTTGTTATTTTGGTTAAGGATTTGTAATTTGTTTTGCACTTCTCAGCCACTGTACTTTAGAAACTTTAAAACTGTTTTGGAAAACGTGTGCAGTCGGAGGTCACTGTGGAGGAATTCTGGCAAACAGCCTAAAAACATATAACCGAAATTGGACTCTTCTGGCTGTAACATACAATAAACAGCCGTGACGTTAAACCCACTGAGCGGTGACATGAATAATAATGAGTATCTCATTAAAATGGGTGTTAAGGGGTGGGAAACACTATTTAGCAAGTGAACAGCCAGGTCTCGTGTGTCAAAAGCCGGAAAAATGAGCAAGGATCTGAGAGACTGAGGGCCAAACTGCCCGCAGGTGAATCACAGCATCTCCAAAATGGCAGGTCTTCATAGCATAGGGTGTTCCTGATATGAAGTGGTTAGTACCTACCAAAAAAGTGCTCCACAAAAAAAAGGACGATCAATGACATGAGATCAAGACAAGTCTGTCTGGTCCGATCTCACAGGACTGAGTGCACGCTGCAGGACAAACGTGAACGCTGGATCTGATACAGCATGAAAAGCGCCTACAGTGGACTGTAGATCAGAGCAATGTTCAGACGAATCAGAAGCCTGCGCCTAAAGGGGCGGAGTCACATCAGACTGCACTGAAGTTTTGACAGGAAGTGAGACGGTATCACAGTGACAGCACACAACTGATAAGATTTTAAGACGACAGACTTTTATTACTTGTTAGCGACATTAGAATTTGTGTTCTTTTGATTTGACTTAAATTTAGTCAAATTTCCCCAGTGCTTTAACGAGATGTTTTATTTTAGCTAGGTATATTTAAGGTTTGAACCAATACGACTCTTTAAACAATGTTAAAAACGGACATGGTGAGGCTTTTTTGTCTTTAAACTGATTTTTTAATATTCCAACAATACACTTTATGAATCTATATGAAGACGCATGCTGATGATGAAACGGAGGAAAAATGGAGAATATAAGGAAACATGCTGGACATTTGAAAGGGAAAAACATGTTTCTCTGACTGATGATTTGCAGACGTGAGCATGAAAATATTTTATCTGATGATGTCTGGTGAGGATTAAAGATTAGAGATTAAAATCTATGAGATGGAACAGGACGCTAATGGGAGAGATATCTTACTGTAAACAACAACAACAACAAACATATAGCACTCGAGTTGACACAGAAAAACAAAACGCCTTAAAGAAATTCCAGTTAAATCAAAATGTATGAACTTTATTTCCATCTCGGAAAGAAATTTGAAAGGTTTTTTATTATAGGATCGCCTTTTTTCGAACCTGTCACTTTCTCGATATTCCTGTATCCATTTTATTAAGAGATTTAATATTTGCCGTTCCTATTGGTTCTCCTCTTCACATGCTAAACAGCTTTGGGGTAAAGATCAAGGCTGAGAATATTTCGATATATTTCCGTGGCCCATATTAATTCACATACACAAAGCATAAAATTCCTCTCACAGCCCGGAAATATATAAATAAACCAACGTTAGAAATAAATAGCTGCAGTAATGAGGTTAACTATTCTGGATTCTGAGAACGCTAAAAAGAGAGAGAAAGAGAGAGAGAGAGAGAGAGAGAGAGAGAGAGAGAGAGAGAGAGAGAGAGAGACAAAAGCAGAGAGAGTGAGAGAGAGAGAAAGAGAAGCTGGTGATATTTTTCCGGCCCAAATTAATGACAGCAGATCTAATGCCATTGCTGTAGTTGAGAGTGTGTCCAATACTTTTAAAGCACAGCGTTAATGGAGACTTGGAAAGAGATTGATTTGAACATCAAACAGAACCCAATAGGTCGCCTTCTTTCATGCTTTTGGGTTTTGAAAGTTCTGATGATGGGGCTGGAGCTTCAACCTGCTCCTCAGATTGATGTAATTATGCCGGGAAGTGGCGTGTAGGAAGCGTGCGCTCGCTGGCAGCCTCGCCATGAAGGACTGATGATCTCTAAACGAGGCTTATTTATTAAATAACGCACTGGAGATTGAAATAAACATTTATTGTGGATGGAAAAAAAAAAGTCATCATGGTCTCTGAGATAATGATAATTATTTTGACTGATAGATAACCTGTTCGCATCCCACAGAAAGGCTGAAAGTCTATTAGACGGCATCTTATTAGCCATCCATCCATGAAGAAAGTAAATGATGTTTCAGTAAGCAGGCCGACGAACCGCCCGCCGACTCTCTGACTGCCGTGAGATGACACCTCGGTGACTTTGAAAACGCCGGCTTTTTCTTTCTCGTCAAGGCCGGAACGAGCTGGACGGCATTTCCATAAAAGCCGAGCGTCAAAGGTGAGGTCACGGTGCGACTCGGACGATATACATCATCAGCGCCAGGCGGAAACGCACGCTCTGAACTGATGAGGCCTGGCCATCCTACATCCTACGCCGTATTCACGTCGGCTGGTTCAAGGTTGGCGCTCGAGTGGACCAAATATTAGCGCGGCAGGAGAAAAAGGTCCAAAAGTGATCCAAAAGTCCAACAGCTCAGAAGTTCAGCAGAAAGATGGAAAAATTCAGGTGGATAGAAATCAAGAAAGAACTCTGAACTGTCAAGATCTTCCTTGGACAAGTTTTGTGACAGATCAGTGACCTTAATGTTGAATATTTATAATTATTCACCCTCTTGAGCGTTTACACACTCAGCCTGGAACTGAGACTTAATCAGGATTGTGTGTTGATAAATTTATATAATGTTTGAACGTTCCCTCACATAGGAAGGTGATCATTCCGCAGCATTGACTAGCAACAGATAAGGAAACGGACACAAAGTGATGGACATGTCAAACGAATGATTTGACTTCGGCTGCAGATTTATTGGCAATGGGCATGAAAACTAACGCAATCGTGACCTTTATGAGTTTATGCAAACCACACACACACACACACACACACACACACAAATGAATATTACAGTGTAGATTCATACACATATTAACATATAAATATAAAAACAAATAATTGCAAATTATCCCATTTCATTTCCGGAGTGTTTCATGACTCAGGGGGTGAATACTTATGCACGGCACTGAACATCTTTAAATCTATCTTGAATGTTGACTGTTATTCAACATTAAGGTCACTCTTTTGTCACAAACGTTAACCAGAAGAGATGAATATCAAAAAGTTCAACCTGTAGACGGATTCATTTAAAGTTTTGGAAAATACTGACATGAAACAACAACAACAACAAAAAAAAATCACATCCAGAGTTAAAAGGTGTAAGAGGGTCACTTCACGGTCACTTCACGGCATCAGACTTTAACTAGGCGCTTGTATGAGAAACAAACGTCCGTTTTTATCCGAGTTAATGAGCATCAATGGAAGATGTAGACACATCAGACACGACAATCATCAAATCCTAATTCTATTATTTTATTAGTCAGCACTGAGACATTTATCTTTCTTCTTCATATAAATCACTATTAAAATAAACACTTTCCCACTTCTCCACATTGGCTTTAACTAACACCCTGGCATCCACCTGCTTCTCCAGCCTCTACCTCAGTCCTCCATAGACCTCCTCCTGCCCCGGGGCGGTGTTCGGGGTGAGCTGGCTCAGGCCTCGGCGGCTAATCACCTCTTCCCAAGACGCTGCTCATCAAAACGCCCTGTACAACAGATCAATCTTCTCCTGACACTTCATTTAGACTGAATTAATTTGGAATTAGAGGCCATTACAGCAATTGGCAGCCGCTGATATTCCCCGAGCGCAGGCTGAAATCCCTCTCGCCGAGAGAGACGCCTTTTCAATCGACTAGATAAGGACCTTTATTTTTCTCCTAAGCACTTAGAAGTTCGGGGTGAGCGAAGAATTTAATTTTCACTTTAAGCAAGTCATCATTGTTTTAAATGGACTGCCAAAACACACACACACACACACACACACACACACATTTGTTTTGCTTGCTGCTTTTCATCAGTGATTGTATTGCATGTACACGTGTAATGAAGATGGACTCTACCAAAAGTATTAGAATATAAATTTCATAAATTTAAATAATACACACAACATTAAATAAAATTATTTTTTCTCCCTGTGGAGTATTTAATATATTAAAAAAAAATTTTGGCCAATGTTTTTTCTTTGTTTTGAAATGTCCTGCTAAGGTTTTGGCTTTGCCCTTAAATCATATAGAATTACATTTTATAAATAAATAAATAAATAGATAGATAGATAGATAGATAGATAGATAGATAGATAAACAAATAAATAAAATCAGAAACCTTAATAGAAATTTCAGAAATACAGATTTTGTCAATTAGGATTTTATGCCAATTTCAGAGAGCTCAGACTAATAAAACGAGCCATATTTTGACATTTTAATTTGCCTTCACAGCAAAAATATGCAAAAAAAATTATTTGAACATTTTTTTTTATGTAATCTGATGTGATAAATGTAATAAAGTTGTCTAGGTTTTGGTTTAGATAAAACAGTTGTAGGCTTTTGGCACTTTTCTGTTGTTTTCTGACTGTATGCTGCAGTGTATTCATTTTAAAATGACATTTTACAACAAAAATCATTAACAAACTCGCATGTGTTTGATTAGAGGTCCATGGTTACGTCCTGAGTGTTTGGAAAGGGACTAATCACTTAAAAAAAAACCTGCAGGTGTGAATACAATAAACACTTACATGAGATGCATTTGTACAAGTCTAAACACATTGGTATCATCATCTAAAAAAAACACCTATATTCCTCCAAATAAGTAACACTATGATGCAAAAAAACCCCAAAGGTGTGAGAGAGAGAGAGAGAGAGAGAGAGAGAGAGAGAGAGAGAGAGAACATGCTGGAACTTTGGACAGTTAAGAAAAAGCAAAGGTTTAAGATGCATGAAATGTAATGGCTATGATTTCATATTGGTCATATTTTGGTCATATTGCATATAGTTTCATATTGGTCAAGCTCTAACAAACTCATGCTCATAAAAGCCTGTTTGAAATAAGTTCGTTATGATTGATATTTAGGGTTGCTGTGAGAGACACAAGTACTGAAAGATCAGTATAGTTCATGTACAACTACTGTATTACGACATTTAGTGGAAAAGCACTAACACAGATTATTGACCACTAAACCTACACCCTTTTTTTTTTTGGAGGGTGCAAGATGGCAGCGTCTTCGCAAACCGCCAGCCACGCCTGCTACGCTTCAGATCTGCCAGATGATGAAACGTCAAAAGATAAATATCAAGCGAGTGAAAATATGAGAAGTGAAGGAATAAACAGACGGTATCTAACCACGAGGGAGAGACTCCAGGCTGCTCGGCGGAGGTAAATATTAACCCTGACACCATGCTGTGAAATCCCTCCCTCCTTCACTCGCTCTCTCGCTTACAGACTGGAAGAGAGGACAAAAAGTAAAGGAGGGTCGAGTCAAGAAAAAAAAGGCCTTCTCTCCTGCGCTCAGCATGACATGCTGGATGACATGGTCCTTCAACACCTCCCGACAATCCTCAAAGAGGAGCGCAGCGAGCCTCTGGTCTTGACAGCTCGGCTTTTTACACCAACACTACACACAATCACACGTCCACGAAAATTCTTCTAAAGCGACTTAACAGACTGCAGAGTTTCCAACCGACGCCTGACCTCGTCTTAACCTCCACATGGGTCTGGAGTAAGGAGTAAAACTCGAACCTTCATGCTTTTTAAGGTGGGGAAAAAAATAGGCGGAGTTACAGCTACCATTTTATTCTTCAGCAATTTGTACACAAGCTTGATTTATTTATCCAATTAGAGGTACATTTAATGCTGTGGAACGTCTGTGAAGCAAGTTCTCACACGTTATACCAGGTAGAAATATTCCCTCTTTACTAAAAACAAAAACATACTTTTTAACAAACCGTAAAAGCATAGAGAATTTCTTTTGCTTAAATTAAATTACAAATTGTTTATAGATGGAGCATCTGCCGTACAAGTCCCTGTGAACTATGGGCTGTTGCTATAGAAACGACGATCTATTAGAACGAGCACTTTCTGACCAATCAGAATCCAGAACTGAGAAGTGTTTGGTATAATGAGTGAAAGTAATGGCGCTAATAAACATTTATAGCTACTACATCAGCCAAAATAATTCAAACAGAAAATAGTACGGTGGCTGAGAATTGCAAAACAAAATAACAAATCCAAAAACAAAATCCAAAAACACAAGGACGAATCAGACGAAGCAGAAAAGGTAGGTATAGTGTGTGAACGGAATTCTTCCCTCTGATTGGACAAGACATCGGTCACTCAGGATATACAGGAAGTCAAGCAGGCTGTAGCAGTAGAAAGTGGATTGGTGTGTGTATGAACGCAGCTCTGCTCTTATAGCGTTCCTTACATCCTTTAATCTGGAATAGTTTGGTCTTCCGAACATTCCTGTGTTCTTCAGGAGTGTTTTTAGAGATCGCAAACTAATCTTTACGCCATGATACGCTATCAGTATATCCAAAATCACGCCATGTGAACGTCCTTCCTCAAAGTAGCGCTGAATGAACTCCATTTTCTTATTAAGATACATATATATGTTTGTTATTTTCTTTAAAAGATTGCGCTAAAGTCGGAAAAAAAAAAAAACGGTTTAAAGTGGAGGCAGAACTCCACACGTGTACAATAAATAAAGTTAGATACACAATTTCCTACTTCCTGTATATCCTGAGTGACAGATGTCTCGTCCAATCAGAGGGAAGAATTCCATTCACAAACTATACCTAGCTTTTCCACTTCGTCTGATTAGCCCTCGTGTTATCTGATTTGTTATTTTGTTTTGCACTTCTTGGCCAGCGTAAAATAGGGAAGAGATTTTTCTATACGTACAAGACCACACTCACACACACACTACCCTCATGACCGTAATAATTACAGATGGAGACGTGAACATTTCAGCATCTCGCACGCTTTAATCTCTACAGCGAGCCTCTCTGCTCATTATACCGATCAGACCTCGGAGGAATGTTTCGAAGCTTTGTGAAATCTCCGATTTCCACCGAGTCCTTTAATGTCTCGTGGTTCAGCGCTGAGGATGTTCTTTGCGCTGTTTTAGTGTCTGTATGACAGACTATGAGCGCCAGTGAGAAAAAAAAAAACAGAAAGTGAAGTTCATTGCAGGTATTTAAAGTGTAGGCGTCAAATTTCAACAGGCTCACGATAATAGAGTCAACATACATTACCTCAGTTTAGATCTGACAGGATGTATATAAGGAATTTACAGCAGAGGCTTAGGACAGGACTCCAGGACCACCATGATGCCTCCTGTTTATCCAAACACATCGATTTATTCACTTTTTTCTAAAAATCACAGTCATTCTTTTGTCCAGATCTGCTTCCTATCTTAAACCTTTCCATCGTGGATGCTTAGGTTACACACCTCGTATCGTGAAATCCGTCTGACTTTTCACTTTTCCTGTCTCCATCTGCTCTTCTAAACCTGTTGACTTTGACAGTTTGGCAAGTGTGACGGTGTTTTTATCTCCACAGAGACTTTAATGCTCAGATCTGAGATCTGAGATCACACACATCCTTCAGCACCAGAGTGGGATTTATTGCTGGTTTATGGAAGACTCGGAATTCTTTCAGCACTTTTACATATCAGGCAGTTCGCTAAAAAAACTTCAAAACAAGAAAATCACTTTTATTTGTTTACTTTTTATTTGTGTATTCGTAGATGTACTTTTGAATTATTATTTATTTTTTAAAATTCAAAATATGTTTTTAATTCTTCATGGCAAGACTTAAGAATGTACTATGCATCACTAAACATTTTTTCCAAGAGTTTTTTGGTGCATTTCTGCAGCCCAAAACTTGATTTTTCCCCCAAAATTGCATTTTTTCAATGCAGTTTGGAATTGTTTGTGTTTTTTTGTGCTTGAACTACTGAAATCACAAACACAGCATTTTTCTTCCTAAATTTTTGTGACCGATCACTGACCTTAATGTTGAATAGAAGTAAGCATTTAAAGATGTACAGTGCTGTGCATGAATATTCACCCGCCTTGAGCGTTTACACATTCAACCTGGAACTGAAGTGAACTTAATCAGGATTATAGATTTATAAATTTATATAATCCTTGAAATATTCTTTATAGGAAGGTTAACATCCTGCAACGGTGACAGATGACAAAGTGTTCGGGTGTGTCATGTGACACTTTAATAAAGCAAATTATTTGAATTTGCATAAAATCTGTGGCCATTTTGTCAAATTGAAAGATCCTCCAAATATCGCTTGATTTTCCTTTTTTCTGCGATCACAAAAATCATGAAATCCTTTGTTTAATAAAAGAATGATGTACTTTTTATCCATTTCTAGTTACATTTAATGTCTTCAATACGAGCCAGTTCCTGTTGTCACTTACTCTATAGCAGCGATAACCAGCTGCTCCCTCATCAGCCTTTCTCTCTTTCTCTTAATCCTCAATCATAACAGGAGCGTAAACTCCTCCATCCTGAAGATGTCCTTAAACTTAAAGCTTCACCTCTGACTGATATGAAGCACTCCTTCTATAAATGTTAAATAAACGTCTTTTCGCTCATTTTTTATTGTTTTTTTTTTTCTCTTTTCCCTGTGAATGAGCTGAAGATTACTTTAGAAAAGATCATGTGTATGCTGTAGAATGTGTGTTAAAATAAACCTGCATTACAATCAGAAAAAAATGAACGAAACACCTTCGGACCAATCAGAACACAGAATACAACAGTACTGTAGAATAAAATCCATGATTAAATAAAAGAGTGCAGTTTTATTTTATTTTAAATTTGTGCTATGCAAGATAATCACTCAACAAACAGAAATCAAAGCCTTAGCGGTTGCTGCTAGATGCTCAGGTGAAAGCAGGATTCGAACATTATCATTACCAGCCAGATTTATGGGCATTTGCGAGGATTATTACGGCTACAAGCCGAGCAGACGGCGAGCTGAGAGGCTCCTGTTTGTCCTGAGGGAGTCAGCGCATGACTCGACTTCACTGCAGGAGGTAAAGCAGTTTCTACACCGCGACCACAGGAAGCTAATAGCGTTTAGTTCCAAATGAGCTCAAATCAAAGCCGCACATTTAAATAAGAGCCTATTGTCGAAATAAAAAATAGCAAGCGATGGATCATTAGGTTAATAATGCTGTTAATGTTAATACAGAATTTACACACTTGGTCTGAATACTTGAGTTGCACGAAGGATGGATTTTGGGCTTGTTTGGGGGCGGGGCTTATGTCACATTTTAGAATAAATTTTGCAATTCCATATGTGAGCTTTGTGCACACAGGGTTGGAAGATGGTTGGCATTAAACTCATCTGTTCTTTGGCCTTTATTATTGTTGGACTAGTGATGAGAATCGATGGTTGCGAGTTCAAATCCCAGCATCACCAAGATGCCACTGTTGGGGCATTAATCCTTTAACTGCTCAGTTTTATAAATGAGAAGTCTCTCTAAGCAAAATATCATAAATGTAAACGTTTGGGAGAGGCAGAAAGAGAGAACTGACTGTTCTGCAAAGAGAACTGGAGGTACAGTATCAAGAAACCTGTGCTTTACTGTGTTTGACATGCTGAATAATTTCCTTACAGAAACTAAAAAACTAGATTCAGGAATTCGCTCTGGAATTTGATCTCCTTTCAAACCCTCATTGGAGTTCTCACAGAAACATTCGCACAATTCATCTAAGAGCTTCAAAATACCACCACAGGACCACGCCGGAATCCGTCTGCACCAGGGAAAACGTGTCGTCCGCATTCGGCATTGCAACCTTTCTCCATGTTTCCTAAGTGGACACGGGTTGTTGTATAATTGCAAACCTAATATCCATTTGAATCCCGTGCCGTCGGAATACGACAGGGCCGCAGAGAGCGCTCGGCTCTCGGAGGGAAAGGCTGGAAACCAGGGCGGGCCCACGTTACATAAATATCAATTAAAGAGAGGAACGGAGGCTAATCTGCCCCCTGAGAGGAGCGAGGGTGCGAGGGGAACAACTGGGGTGGGAAAAGGGAGGGAACGGGGGAGGAGAGGGGAAGGCCGTCGGGAGGACGAGGGGCGGAGACGACGTGTCATTTAAAACAATCAGCTGCCTCTTTTTATTTGTAAGGCCCGTCCCGAGTAGTGAGTGACTTGAATGGGTTTAGAAGCCTAGACACTTATTACGGCTCTCAGAAAAGTCACCTGACTGCAGAAAATAAACGATTCATTTAATTTGAGTCTGGAAAACCAGTTTAATCCATGTGGAAGAATTAAAATTCAATTCAGCAGAGGGGTGACGGAGCCTGGAATCATTAGTGTCAAATGTCTTATTGACTAAATGACACACAGTTATCATAAAGCCATAAAACCCCGAAAATGTGAGGAGTGATGGGGTGAAGCAGGAGGGGAAACGGTATAGAGGAGTATTTTTTTTTGGAAATGGGAAGGATTTAGCCTCACCGCTGCTCTCCTCTTTCATGTCTAACGGGACGACTGGTTAATAAAGCAGCCGGTTAAGAGGATTGTGATCAGCATTGGGCTGCGCCTGATAGCGGCCCGGGGAAGGTCGGTGACGTTGGGTGCAATAGGCTTGCCTTGAACATTCATGGCTTGAGGGATTTTCCCCCAATGGCACCATCCCATCCTGGATCACCCTAATGAAGGCCAATTGGATAGGGACCAGCCTGATATTGAGGTGGTGCCAAGTTCCAGTGGTGCAAGCGCCTCGTCTATAGGTTGCAAGTAAATCCAGGGCGGCGATAATCCACAGTTCTGGGTGGGTGAGATTGCAGAATCCCGGCGCTGGTTGGGATTATCGAAGAGGTGCCATACATGATTTATGGGACAAACTAAAAAAAAAAGACGGATTGAGGGTCCTTATACGTGAAATTGGTCTGGGATTTGCGGACATTTATGTCTCCAGCATGCTTCAGACACCTCAGAGGTCCATTTGTGGTTGAAATTATACAGTCAGAAGTCGACGCTAATCAATTACAGCACCGTACACTGTCTAATTTCCTGGTTATCGATTGATCAGGGAAATCCAGGATGATGTTTTAGGCAGAACTAAATAAAGAAGACATCCTCATAATGTCCATCCAGAAGGTTTAGTGAAGATACATTGGGTTTATGAGACTTTAAATATTGGTTCTCTCAAGCTCTTCTCAAGGAGAACCAATCATTGAACATCTCTCACATGGTCTCACATCTGTACTCCCCCTGCTTGCTGTCACATTCCACTCTTTAGCCACATTTGAACTATTTAACCCCCTTATTGTTTCTGTAACACATTGACCAAACAACAGCAACTACACGTTGTCCATCACACTGCAAGAACAAGCAACATTTTTGACACTTTCAAAGAGGATGCTGGAATTCAATTCTGGATCGTTCCAGCTCTCTTGACCGTAATATTCAGACGCCGCCCCTTGTAATGGTTTGCATGTAAAGACCACACACAAAACAAGATGCAAGAGTCTGAAGAACATTATGTAAAATGTTTATTTTTCTGGAGGAAAAAAAAACTAAGGCTAAAGCTATAGCCTCCTTTGAAACTGAAAGATTTGACTGTTCTTTTGGCGCTGAGAAAGACCTCTGTGTATTGTCCGTCGGCTTGATGGCTGAACCACTGCGTTCTCCATTACTTTGTCTCTCGGGCCTGAAGCTATTTTACCTGTCTACATTTTTTTCTGCTACTGTAAGCTCAAATTCCCCCTCTATCGATCGCAGCGTCTGTATCCCCTCTGTCTGACTCGCTAATTCTCCCTTCTGCCTCGTTCATCCGGATTGAAGTGGCACGATGAGGTGGCAAAAAAATAAAGGTGGAAAGAAAAAAAAAATCAATAACAGAGCCAAGTGGGAGAGGTCAAAGTTCAACGGGGTCCTTGACTAATGGGAGGAGTGGCAGGACTCCGGAGCTCAGGGGCCGAGGGAAGGGCGGGGGGGGGGGGGGGGGGGGGGTGATGATGGAGATCACGTTCGCAGCCATCGATCCGGTCAGTGTGCGCTAGTGAAGGGTTATCAGAGAGGTGGCTCGAGGCGGGGTTATCAGATCAGCAGGAACAGGAACAGGCTTTATCTGGCTTGGGGCCAACCAGTGTCAAAGCATAAGAGAGAGAGACAGAGAGAGAGAGAGAGAGAGAGAGAGAGAGAGAGAGAGAGAGAGAGAGAGAGAGAGAGAGAGGAGGAAATGATGGTGTCAGGAAAAATGCTATGATGCCGGAACTTTCCCAGGGGAATGATAACGAAGGTTAACGAGGGCTAACGGGTGAAAAAAAGAAACAAAACATGCATCTGTCATTGCAAATAAAGACTGGTGGTGAGAAAATGCTAACGAGGAGCTAGCATGAGCAAGCAGGAGCTAATGGAGTTAGTGACGCTGCTGATCAACACGACGACGAACCATAAGACGAGACTCTGCTTAGAAAATTAGAAAAATCAATCCACAAAAGAGAATTTATACTGACAATTTCTTTTTACTGGTTATTTAAAAGACAACTCAAACAAATCCAGGAAAAAACGATGCATGAGGTGGGAGGAGAACGGGCAATAAACGCTGGATTGTGATTGGTCAGAACATTTTCTATAACAGCAGCTCCAAACTGACTCTAAATGACTAAATATTTTTTAAAATATTCCTCCCATAGATGATCAATGTAATCATTACTTAATCATGTACATGTTTTTATTGTTATACTGAAGTCCTGGACATTATTTTTGTACATGTTTATTTGTTTTATGTATTAAAATGTCTTTTAAAGAAAGTTCATGGCTATATTTATCTTTTTTGTTTTCTTTTACTTTTGTTTGAACTATAACAGAACATCAATAATACAACTACTGCTTTTATTACTAATAATAAGCTAAACAAAACTTATTGAATTATTGAAAAGATTTATTGAATCGTTTACACATTTTAAAATTTTTTTGCCACATTTGTACTACAGATATGATTTTTGTCTTTTTTTTTTTAATGTGGAATTATTTATGATTTTTCATTTCTTACCCCACTTCTAATTAGAGCATAAGGAATTTAAAGAGTTAATGCTCTCATACTAAGAAGTACGCATCACGTTTCACCACTATTTCTTTCAACAACAATAATAATATTAATAATAATAATGTCCATGAATCTATTTGTTATCTGTGATAACATTCGTTGGCATTTTGGCCCTCTCAGGACCGAACTCTCTCAGAACGTACAATTTCAGATCTGTAATCGTTCACTGTAATCTCTAAAGTGCTGTTTAATCACTCGGCTTTTCTTGATATCAGCTCATTTTCCTCTCAATGGACCAGAGAGAGAGAGAGAGAGAGAGAGAGAGAGGGAGAGAGAGAGAGAGAGAGAGAGAGCATGAAAAGCAAATTAACTGCCATTTGAATGACTGACATCTTCATGATACGGGTAATTATCACTGCTGATGTTCTCAAATGAGTTGAGAAGGCCTGTTCACCGGCTGCCTCCTGAGGGATGTGGGGTTACACAAAGATGATGTAATACACACCGGCTGCCAGCCCGTAAATGTGCACACACACACACGGGTAGACAATACAACTCAGACATTACAACATCACTATGAGACACAGTATGTGTGCAACTGCCTCAGTAGTAAAAAAAACTTTATTTTTTTTGGTAATCTCTGAAAAATCATTTACAATTCTATTATTTTTAATTTATAAATTCCATTTATATTCATAAGAATAATTATTTAACATTGAAAAAAAAAATCACATGCGTCCTAATTTATCAAAGTTATTTGTTAATTATTAATTATGTATAAATAAATAATTTAATAAGTAAATAAATAAATTAATTTCTCAAGTGTGTATTGTGATATAACTGAAATCACTATACTGATATTCATATAGATATATTGTCCAGCCCTAAAACAGAAACACACACACACACACACACACACCTTTCCTTCGTTGGGACTGAATTGTGTTTGCAGGATAACATTATAGTTAGCAATTGTTTCCGAATGAAAAGCTGCTGTTCTGTTTCTACACACAAACACTCAAATATTAAACAAGTGTGCGTGTGTGTGTGTGTGAGAGAGAGAGATGAGATGAGACAGAACGACAGCGAGAATGTGAAAGACGAGTTGTGGGGCGGACAGCCAGAAATCCATTTGCAATTTAGATGGAAATTTAATGACCCCACGGTGGCAGTGAATTAAGATACTGATCAATTGATCATGTCAAGGAAAAATAGGTAAACAAACATGTGCATTAATTCTGACCGTCTTCCTGCATCCTCTTTCTCCTGACGGCCGAGACGGCAATCACACATCACCCGACCACCAGGAGGAGGGGGAGAGACAGAGAGAGAGAGAGAGAGAGAGAGAGAGAGAGAGAGAGAGAGAGAGAGAGGATGAGGAGGAAACAAAGAGCTGATGAGATATATGAAAAATGAACAAACAAACAAATAAATAAATAAAATTACATTACAGTTGCATTGTCATGCCAGTATAACTAAATAATATAAAACTGTTAATAAAATTATGAGTAGAAATACAAATATTCATTAAACATGAAAAAACTATTACAAGTAAAAGGTTGAGTACAAAAAAAGAGATTAAAAATAAACAATTAAAAAAATTATTCCAGCTTTAAAATGGACACCTCAATCTACAATTTAAAGATAAAAACAAACAAACAAACAAATAAATAAATAAATAAAAATAAAGGAATTTGGGAGTATAATCGTATAGTCATAGTATAGTCATTTTTTTAAACGATCAATTAAATACAATTTAAAAAAGTTTTTTTCATTTAAAAAAAAAATCTGTTACAATAAGGCCAAAAGGAGTTAATGAAATTAAAAAATAATAATAATTATTAAATAAATAACCTTTAGGTGGGTAGACAGATAGAGGGGTGACTTTATCCTCTCCTTGTCTCCCACTGAGACGATCCAACCCTCCTCTTTACACGGATAGTTGAGCTCAGCAAGACTCCTTTCACCAACATGGGCTGAGGAGATGAAGAGAGACGAACGAGAAAGAGACAGACAGGTGGAGTGAGAGAGAGAGAGAGAGAGAGAAGGAGAGGAAGAGGGAGAGGAAGAGGGAGAGGGGAGAGAGAGAGAGAGAGAGAGAGAGACAGAGGAAGAGGGAGAGGAAGAGGGAGAGGAAGAGGGGAGAGAGAGAGAGAGAGGAAGAGGGAAAGAGAGAGGGGGGAGAGAGAGAGAGAGAAAGAGAAAGAGTTTAGTATTTTTATTTAATATTTCTTTCGGGTTTTTTTTATTAAGATTATATTTTATTTAGATATAAATGCATGAGTTCAGAATCCGGGGATTGATTACTTTATGACAGTAACATGGCTAACTTCAGGAACTAGCTAGCTAACATTACCACAGCGGGTTACTGTTAGCTAACTAGTTACCACATATGAATACTGCAAAAGTCACCACAGAAGGCTGTTGTCACCAAGCGACACAGGAAGTTAGAGCTAGCTAACTAAAGTCAGCACAGGAGATTACTACTAGCCAGCTAAACTTACCACAGGAGTTTACCGCTAGCCAGCTAAAGTTACCACAGGAGATTACCGCTAGCCAGCAAAAGTCAGCACAGGAGATTACCGCTAGCCAGCTAAAGTTACCACAGGAGTTTACCGCTAGCCAGCTAAAGTTACCACAGGAGTTTACCGCTAGCCAGCTAAAGTTACCACAGGAGTTTACCGCTAGCCAGCTAAAGTTACCACAGGAGATTACCGCTAGCCAGCTAAAGTTACCACAGGAGATTACCGCTAGCTAGTTAAAGTTACCACAGGAGATTACTACTAGCTGGTTTAAAATTACCACAGGAGATTACCGCTAGCTAGTTAAAGTTACCACAGGAGATTACCGCTAGCCAGTTAAAGTTACCACAGGAGATTACCGCTAGCAAGCTAAAGTTACCACAGGAGTTTACCGCTAGCAAGCTAAAGTTACCACAGGAGTTTACTGCTAGCTAGTTAAAGTTACCACAGGAGATTACTGCTAGCAAGCTAAAGTTACCACAGGAGATTACTGCTAGCAAGCTAAAGTTACCACAGGAGTTTACTGCTAGCTAGTTAAAGTTACCACAGTAGATTACTGCTAGCTAGTTAAAGTTACCACAGTAGATTACTGCTAGCTAGTTAAAGTTACCACAGGAGATTACTGCTAGCTGGTTAAAGTTACCACAGGAGATTACTGCTAGCTAGTTAAAGTTACCACAGGAGATTACTGCTAGCTAGTTAAAGTTACCACAGGTGTTTACTGCTAGCTAGTTAAAGTTACCACAGGAGTTTACATACAGTCTTCCATGTTTCATCTGTGTAAATAATGACTTTACTACTAAATTACCTCAGCAAGTTAATGCTAGCTAACTAAAGTTACCAGAGGAGGTTATTGCTAGCTAGCTAAAGTTACCACATATGATTATTGTCCACTAAATTTACCACAGGAAGCTATTACATTTACAGTTACAGTTACAGCAGGAGCTTCAAACACCTAACTAAAATGATCACAGGAAGATATTTCTAGGCAATTTAAATAACTACAGGATGTTATGCTATTCCTGATTAGCTGAAGTGCAGTTTAGTTAAAATAAATTACAACTTACATTTAGCAGTCGTCTTGTCGCAACGCATATTGCGTCTTTCCAGTTTTCAATGCTAGCTGGTTAATTTCATTAGATATACTAACTGCAGGCTTACTTCCTGGTTTTTATGAGTCATGTGACACAGCTCAACCAGTGAGATGGCAGCAGGTAGAAAACCTTCATAGTAATTCTCGACATCAACAAGTTGGATCAAGAACTTAAAATCGTATCTAGGCTAGTACACCGTCGTGAAACTTCTAGCAATCAGTCAATAATGTTTTTCCATTTTAACAATAATGTACATTTTTAATTTTTATCTAAACATTTTTAGCCTTATAGTCCACTGACGGATCACCGCTGCTTAGTAACTATGGGTTTCGGCGACACACCAGCAGCATGTGTTACAGCTGTGACACAATCTATAACCCATCCATCAAATGCAAGCAGACTCGTCTACTGTAAACAGTAAGCTCGTTTACACGTCAAAACCAACTGATACGCCACAGGAGTGATCTTGCTGAGAGGCTAAGAAGAGGCGAGGCTCTCACATCTGTCACAGATGAACAGCTAGCGCAGATCACAACAGAGGAACAATTAAACTCTGAAATAAACACCTTAATTCACCCCTTTATATCCATTGATCATCCCTCCTCAAGCCATTTAGCCTCTCTGATATTGCGTCTCCGACTGCCTAAACGTTGCCCCATTTAACCGCCGATGCTAATTACTGTTAATGGGAAAGAGATAAAGGGCCTCGGATGCATGATTCCCCCTGACAGACTCTCAAAACATCTTGATTACTGTTAAATAGCTCTGGCTAGGAGTCAATATGTCTCAGAGGAAAGAATAGTTACACTTTTAATAGAAGGCTAAATACAATTAGACACTGAAATTAGCTAGGAATGCACATTTATAGACTTCAGATACTATCAACCATGCAGAGGTTTTGTTTGCTAATTGATGTAGTGAACAGCACTAGTATGGAACAGCATCTTTTTACAAAGTTATGTTGAATTTATATTATATTACTTTTATTTAAATAACTTGAACAGGATTTTAAGGTTAGATTGTCCAAATTGCATAAAATCACAAACTATACATGGATACGTAAATGTCTTGGTACCTAAAATGAAATCAGTGGCTAAGAACTACTAGCCCATCAAAGTTCAGTAGCCAGGATTGTAAGCTTGATTGTTTCTTATTGAAAACAAGCTAAATCAGATGCTTCACATTCTTCACTTGGCATTGCTAGCTATGAGAAAAAGCTAGCTCTATAATGTACCTAAAAATATCTGCAAAATATCCACAATCTTCACTGCTAATGCTAGCTAATAACATGAACGATCTACAATTTTTGAGCAAACGTTTATGTCTTGACCATAAGCTTCGAAATTGAAAGAATGTTTGAAAGAAAAGCCTCATTCCGGCTGGTAAACTTGACATCACAAAATCGCATGACCCTTTATTATGATCTGACTATGCTAGTATGTGCTAGTTTTTTAATGTTAGCTAAATATATATATTATAAATTTATATATATATATATATATAAATACTGAATGCTAATTCTAGCTAGCTGGCTAACCTATGCTGTTTGTAAATGTTTATAATCTTCTCTGTAATTGTAGCTAGCTAATTTCCCAAAAGATTTTGAAGACATACAGAGAAATATTTCGAATACTAGGATTCTAAATGCTCTTAATTTGCATTGCTAACGATAACTTAGCAGGATTTATGAGAAATTAAGACTGTGAACATGACGTATAAAGTGTATGGCTCGTGTTTGAGAAGAGAATATTTTAAAAACAGAATATAAACAGTATATCTTCATGACACTCATGATCCCGGTGCTATAACGCTAATAGACAGTGACAGGTTGCTCTAAATGACTGTTTTTCTTTTTTCCCCCGATGCCAAGAGCTTTCTGGAAACAGGCTTTTGTAAAACAAGGAGTTTAACCCAGATTATCATGTTTATGCCGATAAATCTTCGCCGAAGAAGAGGATTTCTAGTTATCGTGGGAGGCTGAGCACCAGCCAGTCACACTGCAACGACATTTTCCAGTGAGGACAGGTAATCCTGTCGAGGTGCTATGGAAAATCACGGGGGATAAAGACAGTGTATGGATTCAAAACCAGGCTTTTCTAAGTGGCGCTAATGCTTGGAGCCACTTCAGCATTTCTGAAGGATTGAGAAGGATTGGATTAGGTGACTCTCTAATGAGTCTATTGTTCTATTGTTTGTGCTGTTAAAGGGAATTAACCGTATTAAGGTGCGGGAATCAACCTTAAAAGCCTAGACAGAGCTCCACTGTGTGCACTTACGGCACCTGCTTTAAAACTCAACGTCGTACACTATATTGGCAAACGTTTTGGGACACCCCTCCAAATCATTGAATTCGGGTGTTTCAATCACTTCTAATGGCCACAGGTGTATAAAATACCAAGACATTTTGGACAATTTCATGCTCCCAGCTTTGTGGGAACAGTTTGACTGCGCACCAGTGGATTGGAGTGAGTTTGGTGTGGAGGAACTCGACTGGCCTGCACAGTGTCCTGGCCTCAACCCCATAGAACACCTTTGGGATGAATTAGAGCGGAGACTGTGAGCCAGGCCTTCTCGTCCAACATCAGTGCCTGACCTCACAAATGTGCTTCTAGAGGAACGGTCAAAAATTCCCATAAACACACTCCTAAACCTTGTGGAAAGCCTTCCCAGAAGAGCTGAAGCTGTTATAGCTGCAAAGGGCGGGACAACTCCATATTACATTCATGTGCATGTAAAGGCAGATGTCCCAAAACTTTTGGCAATATAGTGTAAGTATAAAAATCTACACAGAGACAAACCACCAAATTTAAAGTCATGCTTTGTTGTTATTTTGGGTTTTATGATATAATCTATATAAAAAACTAACGTCAAATTTTTGACTCGGCTCTTTATAACAGCAGCTGTGACAGGACAGCAGTTCAGCTGCGAATCACAGGTTTATTTCTAATTCATGTGTCATCGTTTCCATAGTAACCAGCTCATTCACAGGGATGCGATGCATGTAGCACTGATAAACAGAATAGAAATTGTTATCGATACGCTGACGTTTTCTGTAAGGAGACTTTTTTGTTTTGTTTTGTTTTGGTTTTTTTATTATGGAAGCAATCCCCAATGTTAGTGTTTTTTGTAGAAAAAAGTCTACAAACAGAGGAATTTACTAAATTAGTATCATTTTACAAATAAATGTTGACAAAACACTGCAGCCCATGCAGTTTTTGGAAAATAATCATTCGTCACATCATCCTGTATGTGTGAAATGAATCTGATGAATTATTTGTGAATAATATTTATACAGCGCTTTTAACACTAACTGCTGTCGAAGAAGCAGAACCGAGACTCGATACAGGAACTCGTTCTCCTCTGTTCAGTCGATCAAGGAAATTAAATAAAGTTATTTTCATGGTACTGTGATATTCATAGGACTTTTCAAAAGATTTTGCACAGATTTGGGTCAAGAAACATGGTGTGACATCATCACAACACGTGTTCAGCCGAAATCCTCTTCCGTTCACGTGTGTGGAACATGAGTAGAGCCCTCATATTAACTCATTACACGTAAGACACATATTAACTCTGGGAGGAGTTTAAATTAAGAGTCACGTGCTTGTGATATCACCAATTCAAGTAGTTTACTGTTAAAAAACAAACAAAGCCCCAAAAATGCAGTTTTTGTCTGCAACAATCAACAAAATAAAAATATGACTGTTCAATTCAATTCAATTCAATTTTATTTGTATAGCATTTTTAAACTATGAACATTGTCTCAAGATTAATGTTAGACAAAATCATCCCTAATGAGAAGCCTGAGGCGACTGTGGTGAGGAAAATCTCCCTGAATCCTTGAGAGGAACCAGACTCAAAAGGCAACCTCATCCTCATTTTATATTATATTTAGATTATAAATGATTATAAACGCCAGAGTGTGTGATTATGAATGATTATAAACACCGGAGACTGTGATTATAAATGATTATAAACACCAGAGAGTGTGATTATAAATGATTATACACACCAGAGTGTGTGATTATAAATGATTATAAACATGACTGTATGATTATAAATGATTATAAACACCAGAGTGTGTGATTATAAATGATTATAAACACCAGAGAGTGTGATTATAAATGATTATAAACACCAGAGAGTGTGATTATAAATGATTATAAACACCAGAGATTGTGATTATAAATGATTATAAACACCAGAGAGTGTGATTATAAATGATTATACACACCAGAGTGTGTGATTATAAATGATTATAAACATGACTGTATGATTATAAATGATTATAAACACCAGAGTGTGTGATTATAAATGATTATAAACACCGGAGACTGTGATTATAAATGATTATAAACACCAGAGAGTGTGATTATAAATGATTATACACACCAGAGTGTGTGATTATAAATGATTATAAACATGACTGTATGATTATAAATGATTATAAACACCAGAGAGTGTGATTATAAATGATTATAAACACCGGAGACTGTGATTATAAATGATTATAAACCCCAGAGAGTGTGATTATAAATGATTATACACACCAGAGAGTGTGATTATAAATGATTATAAACATGACTGTATGATTATAAATGATTATAAACACAGAGAGTATGATTATAAATGATTATAAACACCAGAGACTGTGATTATAAATGATTATAAACACCAGGGGTGTGTGATTATAAATGATTATAAACACCAGAGAGTGTGATTATAAATGATTATAAACACCAGAGAGTGTGATTATAAATGATTATAAACACAGAGAGTATGATTATAAATGATTATAAACACCAGAGACTGTGATTATAAATGATTATAAACACCAGGGGACTTTTGATTATAAATGATTATAAACACCCCGAGAGTGTGATTATAAATGATTATAAACACCAGAGAGTGTGATTATAAATGATTATAAACACAGAGATTATGATTATAAATGATTATAAAAACCAGAGAGTGTGATTATAAATGATTATAAACACCAGAGACTTTTGATTATAAATGATTATAAACACCAGAGAGTGTGATTATAAATGATTATAAACACCAGAGAGTGTGATTATAAATGATTATAAACACCAGAGAGTGTGATTATAAATGATTATAAACACCAGGGGACTGTGATTATAAATGATTATAAACACCAGAGAGTTTTGATTATAAATGATTATAAACACCAGAGAGTGTGATTATAAATGATTATAAACACCAGAGAGTGTGATTATAAATGATTATAAACACCAGAGAGTTTTGATTATAAATGATTATAAAAACCAGAGAGTGTGATTATAAATGATTATAAACACCAGAGTTGTGATTATAAATGATTATAAACACCAGAGAGTGTGATTATAAATGATTATAAACACCAGAGAGTGTGATTATAAATGATTATAAACACCAGAGAGTGTGATTATAAATGATTATAAACACCAGAGAGTGTGATTATAAATGATTATAAAAACCAGGGGAGTGTGATTATAAATGATTATAAACACCAGAGTGTGTGATTATAAATGATTATAAACACCAGAGAGTGTGATTATAAATGATTATAAACACCAGAGTGTGTGATTATAAATGATTATAAACACCAGAGAGTGTGATTATAAATGATTATAAACACCAGAGAGTGTGATTATAAATGATTATAAACACCAGAGAGTGTGATTATAAATGATTATAAACACCAGAGTGTGTGATTATAAATGATTATAAACACCAGAGAGTGTGATTATAAATGATTATAAACACCAGAGAGTGTGATTATAAATGATTATAAACACCAGAGAGTGTGATTATAAATGATGATATGAAACCGTTACTTTAGGAGAGTTAAACCTACCTTACGTGTTTGCCGTGTTAGAAAATCAAATAAAAGCTCTCGGCTCTAAAAGTCCCGACCTTCCTTTGTGTCCTAATCCTTCAGCTGTAAATGTGTGAATAGCTGAAAGTGGCTCTGGGCAGAAATCAGAAATCAATCTCCAATACGGCAGCAGCAGCAGCGCAGGGCTTCCTGTTTAATACAGAAAACCACTCGATAGGCAGCTGACCACTTAAAGGAGTAAAGAGTCTCTTTACCCGGTTAATTACCCAATAACAGCTAATAGACCCCCCTCCTACACACACACACACACACACACACACACAGATAACATTGTCTCTGTCTTGTTTCTCTTCAACAATTACAGATTCTTTTTACTTTTCATTTTATTTTCCATAAAAGGCTTTATCGGTCATCAGTTAAGTGAAATAAATTTTGATTAATTATTATTTATTTATTATTATTATTATTTAAAAGATGTGAAAGTGGACACTGTGATTTATTTTCTGATTCATTGATCAGATTAAATATTATTATATTATTATTAATAAAGATTTGTGTTACATTCAGATGCGTCACTTCGATCTCCAGAGGTTTAACTTCTGCTTTTCAGACCAGAAACATAAACATTAAATGCATCGTTTAAATAAAACTGTAGATTTTAGATGAAGCTTCTTTGATTATTGGCGAGAAATTGATTAGTTTACAGGAAGCTGGATTGAGATAATATGCAAAATAATGTAAATTATTACAGATTTAAAACAACACAGAGCTGCACAGATTTAATGGTCACCATACGAGCAGGAGGATGAATTTTGCTGTTTTCCGGTTCCATACCTTAATGGTGCATTATGGGAAGTTTTAATTATGGGAGTTTCATAAACCTGAAGTTTTAAAAAAAAAGTTTAAAGGTGTACGCACAGGTATAAGTTTGATTACAGAACACATATAAAAGATCTTCATCCACTTATGGACATGATTGAACATCTCTGGATGTATAAATTATTAAATAAAATAAAAAAAAAGGCTTTAACCCTCACAATTTTGAGTTTTTGTCACTTTCAGAGAGGTAAAAGCTTGTCAGATGCAGTTAGCTAAATCTGCTTCTTACCTCACATCCCAAGAGTGTGAGATTTGGTTTCTTAGCCCCTCTTGGCCCTTTTTTTTTTCTTCCTCCTTTTCTTTTTTATTTTCGAAGCGAAGGTGGATTAAGGCAGAGGGACTTTTGTTTAGATAAAGCGAGGGATTAGGTGGAGATTTGCCCCCATAAAGTTGTGGGCTTGATGGGCCTTTTATCCCGCCATGTCGCTTAAGCTGTGTTGCTTCTGGATTAGGACGATACAATAGGGTCCCTTGTGCAAGGGGGATCCGGGCCAAAGTGAGCGAAGGAGACGGAGGGAGAAAAAGGAGGGGAAAAAAGAGAGAGAGAAAGAGAAAAGACAGCAAAGGATTGATTTGGAGGAATTGGCAGGTCAAAAAACTTCCAGCAATGGGGATTTGTTCTGAAGATCCTGGGATCTTGTCGTGAATAATGAGATTTCTCCAGGAATCAAGAGAGGGGAAAAAAGTAGCACTGCCCCTTTAATACAGGTATCTAATTTAGAGAAAAGGAAGGGGGAAAAATGGGTTTAAGATGAAGGTGCTACTAATAACGTGTCTAAGAGATGGCTCCTGGCAAATTGCTTTGTTATTCTTGTCAAAAAAAGGGTCTCCTGGAAGCAGTCGATTTTAAACCATACATCAAAATGATTAATTGCGCTGGGAAGAACAGATGCTGAAATACCCTTGAATGGAGCCTGAAAGGCTAAAGCTCTGCGCACTGCAAACCTAATGTATTCATGGAGTTTGCAGAAACATCATTAGGGCTATTAATTAGCTATTAACAGCCAAACCTCACGGTGCATGGCACCAAAAGCCTTCGTTTAATTATTTCCTTCCCAAAGCTACGGGAAAAAAGTGCTATCTCAATTCTTTTAGATGTAAGTAAAATAAGGGATTATTGTAGGATGATATAATCTTCTCATTCACACTCTGGAGATGGAGAGAGATTTTAGATGAGTTTGGAAGTTGTGTGGAAAATAATCGTGTCTGAAATGAAGAAAGCTTTGGATGTCATTTCTTATCAATGTTGAATTATACTTCAATAATTAATCACTGTTATAACTTTGTAATAAAACTATTATAGCCTTCTAAAAATGCCTTTGTGTCAGCTTTACATTTTCTCTTTGTACGTCAAAATCTTTCAACTTTTCTCTTATATCTTTATCAACTCTGATCAGTTATATGACACTGGAGCTCTGCGGCTGTGTCCTAAATGACTCCTCGAATATGATTCCTTAAATGATTCCCTAAATAAGTGCACTATTGATTTGATGAAATATTTACTTTCACTGACAAAATGATATTTCAGTAGATGCCTGAGTTTATGGAGCGCCCACAACCAACAATATAGACAATCATACACAGCAGTATGATGTACAAGATGTTAATATTTATGTAATAAAATTCATCTGATTCATCAGATCAAAGATTCGAAATGTCATATTTTTCAACATTAAATTTTGAAAAATATATAAATATGTTACATAACCTGTTTTGTTTTTTTTTTTAAAGAAAAATGGTTTAGAGAGCTTGTAGGTCCGCTTCCCTGGAAACCTTTCACGAGCCAATCAGAGCGTAATAAGCTGATGTAATAAGCTGGAAAAACATCCAGCTAAGCTTAATATAAAATTTTTTAAAAAGTTAAAAAAAACCCAAAACGAACAAATAAAACAACAACAACAAGAATAATAATGGAACCGTTGTGATGTGATCATGACGTCACAAATAGCGTCACCTTCCTTTCGCATAATAGCACGTTAGCATAAGTAGCTACTACTAGGACAGTTTAGCCAAATCAATTAATGCAACATTTTAATTAACTTTTTAGAATAAAAGTTTGAATTAAAAAAAATATTTTTTGTTGCTTTTAGAGTCTAGTCTTCTTTTCTTGTCTTCTTTACCCACGTGGTTTTATATTTATAATAATCCTCACTACTTTGTCTTCCCTACACCCTAACTAAGCGCACTACATAGTGTACCCTCCATGTAGTGCACTAGGCATCAGGCAGTGTCCAATAGGGAGCTGTTTGGGATTGAGTAAAGCAGCTTTAAGGAAAGAGCAACGCTTTTTTTCTGCCTTTAATTGCTTTTGAAAGGCTCCTCACTAAGCGACTGGGCGGCTTTACAGCTCGCGGTTAAGGGCTTTATTTCCATCGGCTCACAAGTTAATCCTCTTTCTTTCTCAGAAGAAGAGATAAGGAAGGATGGGAAAATGGGAGAGGACACACGGGTTTGGGTGAAATAATAATAATAATAATAATAATAATAATAATAATAATAATAATAATAAACAGATCGTGGACCCCTAATAATTTTGTTGTTTAAGCCCGTTATTGATTTTTTTTTGTTGTATTTTTTACAGTATAAAATCAGTGACTAAAATCATTGGGAAAAGATTTTAAATAAAGCTGAATCTTATATAATTATAGATTAAAAAACGTGTAAAAAATTAATGGATTTTTCGGAGATGCTGGAACTTTGCGCAAATGTGATTTGATAAAAAAAAACTTGATTTTATTTTCTTTGAAAAACTGTTTTTTCTTTTTCTTTATTTAGACTCATTCCGTAAATTGAACTTTAAAAAGAGTTTGAGTCAGCTTTCCCCCCTACACCCCCCACACACTCCTATATAAATACATATATACACATAAATATAGTCCGCTAATTGTGCGACGCATCATTTAAAGCCATTTAATCAACATTTAAAGTGCAGTTTGGGATTCATCCTCCTCATTTTCTTGGATTTAAATAAATAATTAAATCGCTCCAGATGAGAAGCTAACACTCAGAGAGGAGAACTCTCAGGATTTTCATTCCTCTTTTCTCCGACACATTATGCGGCTTTAGGTTTTTTGCTGCCCTTAATTCCGACCTAAACGCTTTTGCTCCGGGAGAAGAAATCTTTTCTTTAAAAAAAAAAAAACCTTCAAGAAGAGAAGGGCATTATTGTTTTAATCCTCTTACCGGCAGTCAGTTTGAGACAGAGGACTGAAACAGCTCACACATTTTGCAGGCCTGCAGAGTCTGGAGCGTTTATTAGTGCTGAGGAAAAGCGCTGAGAGTCCTGAGATGGCATGACAAAGCTGGAAGACAAACACAAGAAAGCCAGGAGGTAAAGTTTCTGCTTAAAAAAACGAGTAATTAAAAAAAACAACATATAAGTAGGAAGGTCCGAGGTCTATGGCGGATCCTTTACTTAAAAAAAATACATTTAAAAAAAAATCAAGCAGCAAGTTGTGGAGTTTTTTTTTTTTTTCATTCTTTCAAAAGAAATATAAAAATCTATCTATCTATCTATCTATCTATCTATCTATCTATCTATCTATCTATCTATCTATCTATCTATCTATCTATCTATCTATCTATCTATCAGGAAGCATTGTAGAAGAAGAAGAAGATGAAGATTAGAATATTCAAGCACTTTCATCCCATGGAAATAAATCCTATCACTTAATTAAAAATATCATGTATTTATTATATTATATAATTCTTAATCTCACCTGCTGGAAAACCTCTCACCAGGTGCTTTTTAAAGTAACATCACTTCTAAACTCTAAGAAATATTGAGAAATGAAGAAAGAAATTAAGAAAGCAAACAAAAAAAAAAAAAACAAGGTTAAGTTCAAGTTGAAATTCGTATTCCTTTAAATAATAATAATAAAACACACACACACACACACACACACACACACACACACACACGCATCCAAGTCATGATCATTTTAATAATTCCACGCATTAAACCCTAAACCTTAAATAAAGTTTCCTCTCAATCCACGCCCTATTAAAAATATATGCAAATGTTAATGACTTAAATACATTAATTGATTTTTTTAAATTCATTATTTTATTTATTCTTCCTTGATTTGTTGGTTTGGTTGTTTTTTGCTCTCTAAGCTGGTGAAGAAGAAATGTACTCATCACACGAGTCCTAGAGTCCAGGCGAAAGCGCAGAAACCGCATCAGTTTGATTGACAGCTGAAAGCACCAATAGGAATCCGAGCTGCTCTCAGCCTGCGCTCTTTAAAATCCCTCCCCGAACCTGGAGCTCATAGATGGCAGCGCCGCGCGTCCGCATGAGCACGACATGGGAAGAAAACAGACTCTTACACTCACCTACACACACTGAGACACTTTGGATGGACTGAGGAGAAACAGATTGCAGACACTGAAGGAAGTCCGGAAGTGGACACGAGAACAAGCACAAAAAAAAAAATATTAGCAGAGGTTTGACTTCTCGAGGTTCCAGGATACTTTGCGCGTTTTTTCCTCGACTAAGAAACACGCAGAGGTAAGCAGCAGCAATGCAACTCTCCAACTTCTGCATGAAATACTGAAATTAAATATTTCTATTCATGCAACCATTTCACTTTTAGATCCAACACATGCGCATTAGATTATAATGTGTGTTTTTCTTGTTTTGTTTTGACTTTGTTTTGTAAAACCGCATTTACCGACAAAAACCTCCAGTGTGAACTCTCTCTCTCTCTCTCTCTCTCTCTCTCTCTCTCTCTCTCTCACAATGTCCAGTACACACACAGTCGTGCTTAGATCAC